>WBNM01031666.1:50918-120367 GCA_013399055.1 Ramphastos sulfuratus | reverse complement strand
ATATATAGTCTGACACTAAATATTTTGAATCTTAGACAGCACAGTAGAAAAAAACCCTTATAATTTCATTGTTCTATAGAAATTGTTTCATCTTATGAAGACTATCACACATACTCTTGCATATTTGAACTCAGGAGACCAAGAATGAGATTAAGGAAAAATGCTTTCCAAATATATACTCTCATGATTTCCATATATATGTAATACGCCGTTAGATCGTTTTAAATCCACTACTCCTTTTGAGACAAATATTCATATATTATTTGATGAAATTTTCACACTGCATGCCATTTTAGAAAATAACTCACTGAAGGCAGTGAAAACATGTCATTGGATCCTAGCAATAGCTGAAAACATGCAACTGTAAAGTTTAAAATAATAATGCATTCAAATCTCAATTCCAGAGTAGCCAAGGTTAATGAAGTCCATATATTATTTTGCAACAATGCTTTATCAAGCTTGCTGTGGGGGTATATACAGCTTGATTTCATTCTTTAATTCAGACCTATTACAAAGCCAATTCTGTTCTAGAAATATTTTCTGGTCAGGGTAACAACACAAATATTTTTTTTTTCTTTTTAATGAGAACATTTTTTTTAAGACTATCAAAATATTTCCTTCCTAGCATGATATGTATTAATGTAGCTTTCAAATGACATTGTAACTGCTTGCTTCTCAGCACCTTTCATTGCCCTAGACCTTGCAACTGGAGATGAAGTGACATATCCTTAGCAGCATCACTGACATGCATTATTATACATATTCTATTCTTCTGGCACTCCCTAAAACTGAAGCATATTATAAAATAATGGCTTCCTCTTCCAACCAAATTTTGCAAAAATACTGCTTGTTTATGAGGAAAAGTGTACCTAAACCAGTTCCTGTCTTGCACAGGCACCTGGGACAACTAGTGTGGGAAACGTATAGAGAGCCAGAGCAATAACAGCATGGCTGGGAAAAAAACAGTGTTATGATCCTGAACAGATTTACAGCTATTGGGAGAATACTGACTGGCAGCAGGCCAGTAATAATGCCCTTTTATATGATGTGGCAACATATAGTGGCCTTGTCAGTAGGCCATTGGGAGAGGTGCTGTTAGAGGAACTAGTGCATGCAGACTTCTACTCAGAACAATGGCTAGCTGGTAATTTCAGTGCAAACCAACAGAGGATTGAAGATCACATTATTAAACCTAATTTATACAGAGTGAGCATGACAGTGTTCTGACTTACGTTTCCTTTTATGTACTAGAATAAAATAGTTTCATACATCCCCAGATAGCATTAACTCTTTAGCGAGTGGAATTCAATCTTGAACTTAAAATACCTTACTAAACTGTTGGCCATGTCAGGATCTTGTGCTGTTACTGTGCCAACAGCAGTTCCAATCTTCGCATTTTCATAAACTTCCATGACATAGGAAGGCATAGTGAAGAGGGGAGGTTCATCCACATCGCCAACAATGATCTTCAGCATTGTTACATCTTTGAATGGTCCCAAGTGTGAAAATCTGAAATCAAGGTGAGTATTCGCTCCTTCTATATTAAGCGTATATGATTTCTTTTTTTCATAATTGAGTGGCTGTTGGTAAAAAAAAAAAAAAAAAATTATCAATGACATTCTGTGCTTCACTTTAGCTTGCTAGCAAGATAACTACATCTTTCCTGTTTAACTTAAACTACACATCTTCATGTTACTGGAAAAGAGCAATATTCTGACAATCACTGCCATACTTGAAGCAGAGGGTTATACATGAAGCAGGATGGATTCAGGTTTTATCTACAACACAACTGTGGGAAAGGCAGCAGATTTGGAAAAAAAATCAGGGTTTAGAATGAGCCTCAGGTTCTCCTTCTATGACAGTGTGAATTCTCTGGATTTTGTTGTCTTTTGATCCTTATTGGTCAACGCTAAATACTGCAAAAGATAGAAACTGATGTATCCCAAATTACCTTAAGTTCTTTCATTAACAAGTTTAATAGACCATGATAGGGATAGTGAAATACTTTTGGGCATCTCTTCTCTTAAATCCTCACCTGAAGAAAACAACTTCTTACACAGTACTCAGTTACCAAAACTGTACAGTTACCAAACAAACTGTACAGTTACCAAAACTGTACAGTTACCTAAACTGTACAGTTACCTACTGAATTACAGGAACTTAAATATGTAAGAATAGTGTAAACGTGCTTGTGTGCTTTTCTAATCAGAAATGGTGTATCTCTATATTCTAGACCATTTTCTTCTCAATTCTGCACCAGCAGGAATGAAAGACAGCTCTTCAGCCTGTCTCATCATGTGCTGCTCCACTCTTCTCATAAATGGAAAAAAAATCTGCAGTTTTTATGCCTAATGTTTGAATAAAGCTCAGGGCCTAATGTTTGAATAAAGCTCAGTAGAAGTCAAATCCTCACTTACCATGCACCAGAAGCATCACTGTCACTTCAGCATTGCTCTGTTATTTAAATCAATAGATTCCTACATATCTACTAGGAAACAAGAAGGTGAGGGTTTGACTCATGTGACTCTTTCTTCTAAGTCCCTTTTCCAGCCTGCTATTTACACATGTGAAAATTTAATCTCCCTTGTTCATCTAGTTTTGGATTATTGTGAACTGACTTGATATGTTTATCTTATCACTACACTAGTGTATTACACTGTCTTAGCAAGATACATACAAACATGACATAATCAACTCTCAAATGTTCTAGTGTAAGATAGTTACGTTATGTAGGACAGAGGAGTAAAAGGACATTTAACTTAAAAATAAGCAAGTAATAAAGTTTCACTAGCACATATAGAATTAAGTAATGTTTTTACTGGAAGCCATGCTTATAGGACCAGAACTAATCTTTTAAGTTGGTTTCTTCAGTCTCACTAAATTGTTACTCTCCATAGAGAAAACATTGAGAATTTCATGTGACAGTTGATGAAGTCTAAGAAAAACAGCTGGTCAGGATTTATATGTTATATTTTCCTTTGATTTCTTCTCTGTATATTGGCAATTAATTCACTTGCTTAACTAATAGTATGAAGAAATATTCCCTTCGTATTTTTCTTTCTTTGTCTCCCTTTCCTGAATGTAAAAATAAAAAATGTATAGGCATGGAAATTTACCATGACCTGGTAATTCTACTGCTATAAAACAGAATTTTTTTAAAAAGGCTAAGTATACTAATCAATTAAATATATTTGTAAAGAAATATGAGTTTTTCAAATTCTAATTCAAATGCTATTCATTAATTTATGATGTTTTTCTGTTATGAGCAGGAAAATATTAAATAGTAATTTGTATTACCCTGCAGTATACATATTCTAAGGTTATACAAGTTCACAGTAGGATTACATACTGTAACTGTTGTTCCTTTTTAAATTTTATACTGACAATGACTAGAATAGAATCATAGAATAATAGAATGGTAAGGTTGGAAGGAGACCTCAAGGATCATCTAGTTCCAACCCCCTGCCATAGGCAGGGACACCTCCCACTAGCACAGGTCACTCAAGGCCTCGTCCAGCCTGGCCTTGAACACCTCCAGGGAGGGAGCAGCCACAACCTCCCTGGGCAACCTGTGCCAGTGCCTCACCACCCTCACTGGAAACAACTTCCTCCTAACATCCAGTCTAAATCTCCCCTCTTCCAGTTGAAACCCATTGCCCCTTGTCCTGTCATTACACGACCTTATAAATAGTCCCTCCCCAGCCTTCCTGTAGGCCCCCTTCAGATACTGGAAGGCTACTATAAGGTCTCCTCAAAGCCTTCCCTTAGATTGCATAAAAACTTCTCACAGAAAACACAAATAACAACACAGTCTTATTTGCTTCCTTTTTTGTAGTTATTCAATTAGACAATACCAACACTATTCTTTTTTCTAGAAATCCGAGAATAATCTGTTCAAATAATCAGTAAAAAGTTATCATTTCAATCACAGACAAAGCATTTTTTCACTTTCATTTTCTTTTCTTCCCACAATGACTCTGAATTAAACAATCAGAAATCAGGACATGAAAGAGCTTACCTTCCTGCACTGTGATTCAGAGAGGTTAAAACCAATATTATTTTAAACAGTATTTTATTTAGAAAGAAAAGACATGCTATATTAAGGACAACTATTATGAGAGTGATAATTATATCTTAAAAAAAAATTCCATGTTTTCTTTTGAGGATAAGAAAGGAACTTTACTAGGAAAGGAAGATCTGCAATATCCCACAACTCTGAACAGCTCACAAGTTCAGTTGTTGCATTACTTTTCATTTTCCTTTTGAAAAAAAAAAATTAAGAAACAGAAATGTTTGCAATTTTAATTTGCAGGATTGTATTTTGCTGGGCTTTCACTTAAACTCTGTGACTGTGTTTAAATTATAGCCTCTGCAACTCTGTGATAATAAATTTGCTCATAGACTCAATAATTATTTTAGGTAACTACCTTACCAGTAGGAGGTTTTTATTCCTCTGGGGTTTTGTTTGTTTGCTTGTTTAATAGTCTACTAATCACAACATTCAGCTTAAAATAGTTAAGGTTTTGAGTTAAGCAAGATTTTCAGCACAAAAATGACAAAGCAGAATAATTTACATTTACAAAGGAAATATTTGAAATATCCTACGAGAGTCAAAATAAAACTTATTAATGTCCAAAGAACCAAATATAAAGATGTGGCCCTGTTCTGTTTCTCCTCCTGCTCTCTCCCAGAGAAGCAAACACTCAGATAAAAATAGAAAGTACTACATACAGTTCAAATGACCAGTCACAAGGCTAACTGAAGAAGATTCGCTATAACAGGTGTATATACATCTATGTGAATTCAGGCAATAAAGGATAAACTGAAATATAGGTAGACGTAGAGATACACGCACATATATGTATATATTTAGGTTTAACCTAAGTATTGTATGCACATGCAAGGAAGATGAAGACTTTTTTTCAACACAAGTTACATAAACAGGAGTTGGAAAAGACCCTCAATTGCTAAGTTATGTTATTTTTTCCAGTAAAGCAATTAAAAGCAAGAGCTCTTACTTTTTATTTCATGATGATAAGTTCAACATGAGCAAATGTAGAGTCTTGCACCTGGGGAGGAATAACCCTATCCACCAGCAGCGGTTAGGGATTGACCTACTGGAAAGTGGCTCTTCAGAGAACAACCTGGGGGTCCTGGTGGCCAAGTTCACCATGAGCCAGCAATATGTCCTTGTGGCCAAGAACTTGTGGCCAAGAAGGGGTGTATTAAGAGTGTGGCCAGCAGGATGAAAGAGGTTCTCTTCCCCTTCTACTCTACTCTGATAAGGCCACACCTGAAGTTCTGGTCTCAATTACCGCAATCCAACCAAGTGCCACAAGGATGATTAGAGGATTGGAGCATCTCTCTTACAATGAGAGGGTGAGAGACCTGGGGCTGTTTAGCCTGGAGAAGAGACAACTGAGAAGAGTTCTTATCAGTGCTTATAAATATCAACAGGGTGGGGCTCAAGGGGATGGAGCCAGGTTCTTTTTAGCGGTGTCCACTGACAGGACAAGGGACAATGGGTGCAAACTAGAACACAGGAGGATTCATATAATTATACGGAAAACTTCTTTACTTTGAGGGTGGTGGAGCAGTCTGCCCAGAGAGGCTGTGGAGTCTCCTTCTCTGGAGACTTTCAAAACTCATACAGACATGTTCCTATGGAACCTGGTTTAGCAGGATTGTTTGACTAGATGATCTCTGGGGGTCCCTTCCAATCCCTACCATTCTATGAATCTGATAATTATGAATTATAAAAATATAGTTTCCTTCAGTTATAAAAAAATTGTAAAATGTTAAATACAAATCTACATATATACATATCTATTTAGAAGCAAAACCACCCACAAAAAACCCCACAACATTCTTTATGACAGTTTTTAGTAATTCTCTTTTCCTACATTTTTTCTGATTTTCATTCTTCCTACCATTAATCTGGGCCAGAATACATATTACTGAATATGAATATAAATGCACTCTTATTTCATAGACTAAATGAATATAATTGATGCCTATAAGACTCAGCAACAACAAATCCTTCTTAGAATTGCTAACTGATGTCTGTTAGTCCAAGTGAAAACTAAGATCATGAAATTATTTCCCTGTGTTGGAAAGGATTTTTAAATAAAAGGTTACTTAAATGTAATAATCCATTTTCTGGATTATTACAAAATTAAATTTAAATACAGTCATAGAATATTAGCTACCAGACACTTTAGGAAACATTCACTAAGAACTCAGATTATAGAACTTAAGATGGAGATGAAATTATTATCTAGATTGTGCATGAGAATTCAGTTAAGAATAAAAATAAATGGCAAGAACGCTTCATAATTAGTACTTTAAAGAGACTTGGATAAAAAGAAATTCATATAAATCATAACTGTGTCACAGCATAACCAGTTACGTTTTGAGTTTGTATAAGTCAGTATTTACCTTGTGCAGTGCACAATACCATTTAGATGCTAGTTGTTAGGTAAGTCAAAGAATAAGAGTCTATGAAAACTTACACATTCATTGCCACAGACAGACTTTCTAAATAAAGATTAAGTTTTGGGGATACCAATACAAATTTCAGACAAATTTTACTTCTTTCAGAGAAATCTAATGTGTAAACCCATAATTAATATAAAAAAAAACCCCACCTAATTAAAAAAAAAAATCAGTTAAACCTAGTTTATGATAAATATCAGATATGAGAATTCAAAAACATTTTAAAAACATGTAAATAACTGTTTGTTTCCTTGCATTTCTTTTCTCCGTCCTTATGCTGCTGTTCTGGGTTACACAGTCCACTCTCTCACCACCCCTCTCTCCCCACACAGAAGGGAAGGTAACACAAAATACCCCCTCTGAGTTAAGATAAAGAGCTGAGATAAAGAGTTTTACTGGAAATTATACAATACATAATTACTTTAACCTATTTGCAGAAAAGTGCAACAAAACACAGCAGAAGCCAGAGACCCCCATCCAAGCACACAGAAGACAGCCCAGCGAAAAAGACCAACACTCAAATCTGTAAACCAAAAGCATCAACTAGAAGAGGCCTCTCATACTAAAATCTGAACTTAAAACTCCAGGACACTTGGCTCCAGCCAGCACTTTTCATTTTGAAGGTGGCATGCTGGCATCATGGTATTGAATCAGCAGATTCAATTTAACCCGCGACATTCTGTATCCCTTATTCTATGCCATCTGCACCATTCCCAGCAGTAATTAACATCAAACAACATACTTCATACATCAATCAGTGTCCATTCTCACTCAAAATGAGGTTTCCTCGCATTACAGAGATTTCTCACTGCAGACACTCAGGAACTCTGCCCTGTTCCGGTACACTCTGGATCAATCCATGACCACTCCAAATGGCGAGGCTGTTTTCACCCAGGCAGTCAATTCCAGTGATTCCTTCCACCTCTACAAGTGAAAGTAAACCATGGCTTGCATTCTAGTGCTCAGCTTCCAATACACCCAGCTGCTGAGACTGCCCTGTCACACCAGAAATACAGATGGATTTCACCCCTTATAGTTTTGTGACATCAGAGTACAGTGTCCACCTAAAGCTTTGTATCTCTGTGGGTACAACTTCCAAGCCATTGGACCGATACAGTCCAATAAACCCAGACATCTTTGTCCTCCATCTGGTTGGAGGCAGGGCCCCTCTAATTCTGACTGGAATTACTCATGTCTGTGAAGATACTTGGGAGTCCCTTCAGGAGGATCAGAGGCATTATCAAGTTGTCTGCTCATTTTTCCACTGGAAACTGGGGAATTTCATTGTAATCCATATACTCGTGCACTTAGGACTGAAATGGTTTTCCGTCCCACTTTCTCACATCCTCCCCATGGTCACATAAATAAAACCACAGGGAATGCTGTGGTGTGAACCTCCCAGATTCTCTTGCTGTTCCTCATATTTGAAGCATTGGGCTGCTTAGGTGGAGAATACATGTTCTCTTGTATTCGCTCCATCTTCCAGGACAGTTCCTTCACAGGTGAAACAAAGGCCTGTACAGAGGCACAGAGACCTACCTCACATTGGCAGAGCCTCCTAGTCATTTCATCCACCATTTGTCCTCAGCTATCTTTGAAGGTCAAAGAAAAAGACCAAGTGACCACCACAGGATCTTCATCCTGTTCCTGTGGTGACCTTGATTCATCCTCATCCTTTGCCAGACAAGTTGCTTTCCTTTTATGTTTCATTTTCTGTACAGAGGCAGTTGATACTGGCACAGGCTGCTTCTCTGGTGTAGCTGCCATGTCTGTTGGTCTGTCTGTAGGCCCAGACGCCTTCTGTTGTCCTTGAGCACTTTGAATAGTGATGAGAAGGGTTCCATATGTGTGGGCTATGCCCCAACACAATACACTGATTTCTGTCTCTTGGGAACCTGCAAGCTGACAACAAGCATTTTCCAAACATTTCACCAGTGTGTCAGGATTTTGCACTTGTTCAGGGGTAAAATTCCAAACCACCAGAGAAGACCACCAGTCTAGGCACTTGCTCATATTCTGCCACATGCCCTGCCACTCATAATTGTCCAGCCCCAGGGCAGATCTCAAGGTAGGATTCTTGGGAAAGACCTGCATCACTCTGGACAAAACAACCTGGCATGCCAGTAACCACCACAGCAATAGCAGAGCTCCAAGCCATTCCCCTGAGGTGACAGCACCACAGAGAGCACATAAAGGATCCCAGTACATCAACTCTACCTGCCCCAGGAGAGCAAATGCATCAACATAGCGAACACACCATCGGGAATAAAAGCATATGTAAAACTCTCTTAACAAGCCGCAAGTCTTAATTGAATCTTCTCATTATCGTAATCCTTTCCTTTCATCTCCTGCCAAAATAGACTGTCTTACTTAAGACAGGCCACTTTTCAAGCCCCATGTTGGGTGCCAAATATAGATCATCCTGGGTTATCACAGCCCACTCTCACAAGTCACCATCTCTTTCCACAGAGACAGGAGGGAAAGTAACACCAAAAAAGAAACCCTCTGGGTTGAGATAAAGAGTTTTACTGGAAATTATACAATACACAATTACCTTATTTGCAGAAAAGCACAGCAAAATACAGAAGCAGTAGCAGAAGCCAGTGATCCTCCTGCCCAAGCATGCAGAAAACACCAACGCCCCAAAACCGGAAACTGGAAGCGGGAACTGGAACAGGAAGCCTCCTATGTTCCGATCTGAACTTCAAGCCCCAGCCAGCACTTTCATTTTGAAGCTGGCACAACAGCAGCATGGTATTGAATATCAACAGCAGATTCAATTGAACCCATGACATCTGCAAAGATTTTAAGTGTCTCAGGAAGCAATGTGATGAAGCTTACACTGCTGAGTTTATGGTTCAACAGATTTCATCATGTTAGCTGCTTATTCAGCATTCACGGTATATTTTAATTACATACACAGGAGATTTTCAAAGTCTGTTGCTTACCTTCTTCAGAGAAAGAATTCCTTCCCTTGTTTCTTTGTCTGTAGATATGGAGAACACTCCAGAGCCATCACCATTTATAATTGTGTACTTCATGTCTGCATTTGAACCAGTGTCTGCATCATTTGCTTTTATTTTGCCAACCGCTGATCCAACTTGAGCTGATTCAGGAACATACAGTTGATAATGTTCTGGGGGGGGAAACAAAACAAAACAACAACACAGTAGCTTGGATATTTTCTAGCCAAATTAAATTAGAGAATCATCATGTGCTTGATACACTTCTGAGTAAATGGAAGAGTAATTCATATGCAAAACTGATGAACAAAAAATGAACTGGTTTAGATTCCTGAAAAAAAGCCAAAAGAGAATTGTATTTTACTTGAGATGCCTTTGTTTTATAGTAAAAATCCAAATTAACTCAGAATTTTGTTTTTTTTCATTTATTTTTTGCTGTTCATCACATATCACAGAAATTAACTTGACATCAGTATTTTTAAAAGTTTATCTTTCCCATAACCGAAATATATTTATCTTCACAAGTTTACCATCAGATGAGTAGTCAAGTGAGTACTTTTGAATTCACAAGTCTTTTTTATGTTATAATTATAATTATTTTTTCTTCAATTTGATAGTTATGCAACACTTGATCAATATTTTACAATACTGAATCAACTTCTGGGTTTTTTTTTCTACAGAAAAATGCAAAATATCTTAATATTTTACCTTTACCACTTTTTAATGCTTTTGTTGCAGAACACAATGCTTTACACACAAAGTTTAATTGGTACCCACAGTAAAAGAAAATGAACATAACAGCTACATAAAAATATTACACAATTCTGCCCATATAAGGCATCTGTAACAACTATGACCTCCTTTCTGATTGTTTCTGTAACCTGTTAGGTTAATCATTAGGAAAAAAAAAAAGAAACATAATTTTCCTAACTGTCTCCATCCTTTCGGAGTAAATGTTCTAACTGGTACAAAGTTGTTGGGGAACCATAATGTTCCACAAAGAGAAAAAAAGTGGCAAATAATCACAGTATGATTACATAAAACTCAATTTCCTTCTGTAACTATGCCACAAAGACAGCTTAAAGAAATCTTGTCCAATAATGCTACTGCCATAACTTAACAAGGATACTGAAACCTACGAGCACTGAAAAGGAGGCCACACATTCAACAGGTGTGTGTGTACCAACCCCACCTTCCCCAACCCAACAACTCCTGCCATCCAAATTCCTCCCCAACAGTCTGCAACCTCCAACAGAGAAAAGAGAGTAAAATGACAAATTCTGCTATATCTTCTGAAACTCTTCTATATATTCCTCTTAGGCATTCTAAAACAGTGAAAACAGCAGTTCAACACTGAGGTCCAAAGACAGTGGATCGGATGTTGTATATCAAAACTAACATCTTGTTACAGTGTGCTAAATTTAAACCAGCTAGCATGAATGCAGAGGTGCCCTCAGTAAGCATGTAGAAAGTAAAATTTTTAAAATTTGAGTTGAATTCAAATATTAAACTTGTATTATGGCAAAGAACCACGACTTGTTAAATGGACTGAAACAGGTCTTATCACTAAAATACAATTAACTGTAGACACTTGTTACAAAAGATGAGATTTTATTACAAGTCTGTCTGATTCCTTGCTAAAGTTTCCTAAACCTATTTATAGTCTTGAATTGTTTTTTTGTAATATTAGCCCATAATACCAAAAAACAAACAGTAGTGTGAAAAGAATGGACAAGTGCACTAAACTTCATTAGTTGAAAAAGAAAGAGAGGTTTCCTAGGACAACAGAAGTATGTTACCATGCATAACTCAGGAAAATCTGAAGCGAAACAAGAAATCTTCAGCAGAAAGAGATAAAAAGTGTAATTTACCATGGAAAAAAGAAAATACCAACACTGCTGTAACAGGAAAATTGTTTAGTAGTTGATTTGATTAAAAAACATAGTTAATTCTTTAACATGCCTATAAATGCCATCTTCAGAAATTTGAAAACAAATGCTCTGTCATGCATGCTTCTGCAATGCTTCATGCTTGCAGATTATGTCAACTGACAGTTTCATATTGTTGGTGATTTTTTCATACATGAAATTATAGCGATGGGATAAAATGACATTTACTTTTGTTAAAATATATGTGAAATGTGGTCTTTTAACATTTTTGCTCTAACACATTTCAAAAAGGAAAAAAGGTTGAAGCCATAAAGAATATGTTATGTACAGGCCATAAATTTCATATAATCAAACCATTTCAGGAACTAGAAGCATTATAACCCATATGACAAGACAAACTAATTAGAGACTTTCAAATAGTGTGATGGTTTGGGAGTTCCCTGCCCCCCCACACTTTGTAAAATCACCCAGACTAGTCTCAGCCAGCTGGAAGTTAAGAGATGAAGCTCTATTTACAGCTTAGCACAATATACAAGCAGATATATACACTATATACAGGAATATTTACAGAAATATAAAAGTGAAAGGTAATACAGAAACACAACATCCCTCCCAGAAATCAGAGACCCCAGGAGGGGCTTCCAACCACCCTTCCACCTTCTCCCCACCCCTATACCATACCCCAAGGTTTGCCTTACGCGCAAGGTGAGTTTGGAGGATCGGCCAGGGGAGTTAGAAGGAAAATGCTTAGTGAGGTTACTCGGCAGAGAGGAGAAAAGTCAGAAGCTGCTAGACAGCCTGAGACGCTGTGCCCGAGTGTCTTATCTTTGTTTTGCATTCTTTTCTTAAACATCTCAGCAAGCCTATGAGTGAAGTAGACATCACCATTGTTTATCCTTTCACAGCCTGTAATATAATTTTCTCCATTAAAATATTCCAATTAGCCTCAAACCGCACAAATAGTCAAGCTAGTTCAAATACATCCACAAAGTGCTACACTTGGCTTTATAATCACACCCCAAGTATTAGCCACTGGTTTCAGGAAATCATTTTACTGATACCAGCTACAAACATTCTGAAATACTAAAACTTCAAGCAAAACAAGTATTTGAGATCACTCACTAATTACATGTCGGCATCTGCAGAACTGGTATCTTTCAAAAAAAAAACCAAACAGATGGAATGAAAACTATTTTAAAAAATAAAACCTCTTAGATTGTAAGATCAGAAATGTCTCCCAGCAAGTACTTCACCACTGCTTCACAGACATAGTCTGAAGATGTCTTGTACAGACATGAGCCAAATAAATGACTACAAAAAGTACTATCTAAAAACAACAAACACATAGTAGGATTAAATTCAACAATGTCACTGTTAGATAAAAATATAGACATTTATTTAGACTAGCACTGGAAACTGGAAATGTTCTTAGTAAATCACTGTAATGTTTATTGCTTGAAAGTAGAGGTACTGGCTAAAGTCTCAATTGAACATTTCCTTGTGCATTAAAAAAAAAATTTGATAGGACATTAAAAATAATGTGAGATGCATATAATGTGAAGATACTACTTTTTATTACAAGCTACGTATCTGTCTCCTAAAAACTGGTTGGGAAGATAGAGTCCAGGTATATTACATCCCTGTCTGTACCAAAACTGTTTCATCAAATCTGCCCAAGTTGAACAGAAAGTTTTTAGGGTACCAAATCACAGCCTTCCAGGAGCTACTGTGAAGCAGAAATTTCTAACAGTCTGGGGGATGCTGTAAATTGTTCTAGGGGAGCTGTCTGGATGCTTATGGATCAAGATTCTGTAAAGATTGATCTTTTTATGTTAACATTCATCCAGATGTATTAACTTAGTTCATGAGACTAGAAAATTAATGCTCTTTTCAAGTTAATGTACTGTACAGCATAGTTACACCACTTTGCAGGACTACAATTTATGCTAATTGACACATAGTTCAAATACATATAGGCAATCTTCATTTTTCTTTCAATAAACTATATGGCTTATCTCTCATTACAGTACAGAAATAATTTATTGATCTGTAGTGCAATTTACTTCTCCATTTAACCTAGAGGCAACCTATAATGCTGTGCTTTTCTGTTCAATGTATTAATTAGTGACATGAATGATGGGTTGGATGAACTCAAAGCAAGCAAGTGCATAATGTAAACTTGGGGAAAAACTGGTCAGCATACTGGAGGGCAGGCAGGGCTGCTCTTCAAAGGGACCTAGACAGGCTGGAGAAACGGGGTGGTGGGAATCTCATGGCACTCAGTAATGGCACCAGGGGAGGAATAATGCCATTCACTGATACATGCTTGGGACCAACTGCCTGTAAAGAGGCTTTACAGAAAAGAACATGAAAAGGACCTTTCAAAATTTGACTAGAAAAGGCCTTCAGCAGCTTTATCGAACTGATCCTGTATTAAGCAGGCCTTTGGGTCTGATGACCTTTCAGAGGCCCCATAGAAATCTCTGTTCCTAGTATTCATGAGGTCATGTCTCATGTCTTATTACCAGATAATTCTGCTAAAACTAAAAAGCAGCTCCAGCTGCAGACTGTGCTTAATCTTACTTGGTGGCTTTTTACAACAAAATTATTCTTCATTCACAGAGACACTTGTTTTTATTACATGTAATAGATTATTCTGGATTTTCTTTTCAGGTTGCAAGTTTTTAGAAGTCCATTTCTCATAGTATGTCTCGAATATTTGCTACATATTTCTTTACTATGCTTATTTTTAACATAATAAAACCAATTTTAATCCATCAACATTATGAGCAGGATAACTTTTATGATTCCAGAAGCTCAGTCAATTTTGTATCTACTATATTTATTATAAATATTATTTTTTATGACAACATCCATTTCATGCAGCTAAAATGAGTATTTTTTCAGATTTGAGTGTAAAATAGGATTATGATCAGTGTTGAGTTTAATTTGTATTCCACGCAATTCTATCATTACACACAGTATATAAAAGTATCTGAGAAAGAATCTGACTAATTCTAAAAGATCAAAAGTATTCTAATTTCTCTTAAGAAGTGTGAAACTTATTCCAGTCTTGCATAAAAGTAGAAACAGAAAGAAAACTGGGTTTTGTGAATTTTCAGATTCAATACTTTCCTGTAGGCATTGAATAACCAATTACATTTTCTACAAACATGGCATAGGAAAAACAACATATACAGTCCATAATCATCACTAATGAGCACCTGAATGCTTGGATATGATCTGCAGCAGTCTCTGGAACTGCACTGTGTTTAACATATTCTATGCCATTTCAAGGAGGACCATGAAAAACTATATCAGGTAGTTAGGGTCAGAAAAGAGCAATAGGACACCTGTCAATAGGATATGATCCATTTGGACTGTGTTTGATTTTGTGCTTTGTTTGTTTGTTTTTCCCTGACATTAGCACAGCTAGCATTGTGCTCCCACTGGGATTTACCTTCACAAAGGACATGAAAAAGAAGCCAGTTCTGAAGAACAACCCTTAAAGTGGAGTGGTCCTGTTCCCACTTAGTAAACATGCAAGACAAACAACATTACTCATTCCCAAAACATTTACTGTAACTCTGAATTATTTTGGTATCTGTGATGTATGTAATGCATAATATATCTTGTACAGAAAATTTGTCACAGAAAATACTTAATTAAAAGAAATAAAAAAAAATCACTGATAGACTTCTTCCATCTATTAGGAGTAAAGCTAATGCACAGAGGTGGCATTAAAGCTTAGTACACAGAATATGTATTTTCTACAAATATTTAGTCAGTTTTTGACATAAACATATCTTTGCCCTTCCCAGCTTCCTTTTATATTTTAATTCTGCAAATTAATCTTTGTCTCAAATTAGCATGTTGGATAAGAATTCAGTTTTGCAGAAAATGCTCAGTATTAACTAGAGCTGTTTTAAGAGAATAGCAAAAAGAAAAGCTGTCTTTCAAGAGCTCTTAAACTTTCTCATGAGTTTATCCTTTGAATTGCATCATCTGACTCAATTTCACAACAGTACTAAAAAGATGCTATATTTAATTTTTAAGTAATACCCTGTTTGGACAGAAAATATATAGGCTGCAGTATTTCCTTATCACCTAACAATACCTCATTTCCTGGCATTCCTTCTGGGTGTGCAGATATGTTACTAATTTTATCTTTTAAGGAGATATTAATAATTCCTTTTCAGTAGACTGACCATGCACACCAGGATCATCCTGTCCACTATTTACACAAAGAGTTGTTTCTGAAGCAAACTTTGTCTAACCATTAGGAAGGAAGAATGATCCTCCCTAAATCTTAAGAGATGGAAAAAAAAATAAAATGCTAAGATTATAATACATCTATATATATTTGATAAAAAATGTTGGCAATATGCAAACTATAATTTTAGGAAAACATATGCTAAAATTTGAACCACCTGTGGAAATGAGCAGTGAATATGGTAGTTAAAAAAACTTAACTATGGAATGAGAAAAATGAAAATAAAATAAAATTTCCAGGGTAACAACTTCGTTTGTGAAGAAAGGCAACAAAATTATATGTAGGAACTTACTTCTGAAACACAAAAATATTGCAGTTATGTGCAAATCTGGCTTTAAACCACAGTTCCATTTGTACCTCTATCATGATTTAAAGTCTTACTAAAAGTCTCTGGGAGTACTTAATTGTACTACATTTTACCTTTAGTATATTACAGCTCATAGCTATTGGGAATAGTCAAAAAGGTACTAAGTGGTGTAGTGTGAAACATGAAAAAGGCATTTCTCTAATCATAGTGAAAAAAAAATCTTATTAAATAACAAATGTATATCAATTTCTGGAATAAAATGCTTCCTAATTGTCCCTGGATTATTGCTGGACTCATCATTAGCACATAAACAACACAGTGAAAAGGAAACTAGATGACCAGGTAAAACCCAAAATCTAATTTACAGGGGTACAGTTGATCAAATGTCAGAAGTCATGCCATGAAAAATCAAGCCTCAACAATCAAGATTTGAAAAAAAAAATGTTTTAAGTCATGACTTGTACTTAAATTCTCCTTTCTCCTAAAGAACTGAGCTAGAGATGTCAAACAATAAAATCCACAAATAAGGAAGGTATTTTCCTTGTAAAGTCAGACTTTATGCACAATAACTACAGAGCACCTACACACTGTTCAGAGCCTAATGATTAGCACAAAATGTGTCAGTGGAAGCATCTGACTGGTGTTCCATCTTGATGGAATCAGAATCTATCAATCCTAAGCAACATAACACTATAAATAAATAAATAAATAAATAAATAAATAAATAAATAAATAAATAAATAAATGCAGCATTTGTTAATCCTAAATATGACTAGAGAGAATTAGTGAAAGAAAGCCATACAGAAAATTGTGATGTAACTCAAGGCTGACAACGGTGTCATCAGTATATAAAACATTTCCTATTGATTTTCAGATTACTGAAATAAATTCATGACTATGAAATTAGGGCCTTCAGACATCAACTAAGTGGACCCATTGGTGATAAAACTAGTAAGAACTGAGAGATACTGGTTATTGATAAGCAAAAATCTTCCCATAGAGAGTACTGTCTGTCAGCTTACATTAAATAGATAGTTCACCTATAAACTGGACTCCCTCAAGAAAGGAAAAAAGAAGTCAGTATAGTACAAGATACATTGAAGCAATTAACAGACAAACTGTATTTGAAGTTTTAGGTTGCTCTTCTACTGAATTCACAGTCCCTTGCCTACTTCTGAGACACACTACTGTGTTTTGCAAGCAGAATTTTTCAGCTATGTTCCCTATTCCAAACAGTATTATTACCATGTATATTAGAACACTAACCACCAGACTGATAAAATTACACAGTAATATTATATTCTTCCTCCTAGACTTTCTGATATTTTGGGAAACTATAGCTCTACTGTTTCTAATTACTTTAAAAGAAAGTCAGCTATCTTCAGAGTGAGTGCAAGAAAAAAAACCAAACCACACAGTAAATTCACTTAAGGAGATATATTGACAATCTCTATTTCCAAGTTTTAAATATATTATTAAAGTGTTTCATTAAGAGGGACAAGTCCTGCATGCCTCATTCCATACATGTGTCTAATGAACACTGATCTACCAAATCCAGAAAGGTACAATCTTTTAAATACCTACAATAAGGCATGTTTCTAAATAAAAGATAATGAAAGCATTAATCAGATGTGCTTCCCAGAATGTCCTCAAGTAAAGTACTGATACAGTTAGAGTCAGATTCAAACCTCTCAAGTATGGCGAGAGAGAAAAGCAAACTAACAAAATGAAAGTGTGGTCTAGCTGAGGCTCAAGTGGTATACACTGATACATGCAGTTTTGGTTAGCACTTCCCTTAAATTCAATGCTGAATGTGGCAAGCCTCAGTAAGTCTCAATTAGCATTCCATCTAATAAGAAAATTAAAGAGAAATTTAATTTCACAAAAGTAAAGAAAAATAACCAATGATTTCTTTTAGTCTAATATTCATGAATTATTAATAGTTCATGAAGCTAAGACGACTCAGGTTTAGACTGTCTACACGTTTGTTCTGTATTACTAACATATATAATTCTTTTGCAAAGGGATTATATTTCTTGAAAGGGAGTAAAAGAGAAATGTTAGAATCATAACCAGCACAGGAATCCTGTGTTAAGTAAAGATAAAGCAAATGTTTGTACTCTACAAGACTTCTAGGATTAGTATTTTCTGTAAAAATAAAGCATTGTGACATTTTTTTGTTTTGCTTTGATAAATAATGAGTTTTTATAAAATATTAAATTATGGGGCTTTGTAATTTTCAATTTTTTTAATAAGTATTAAAATCCCTTAAAAATTACAGAATATAAAATCTGAGTATTTTATAATTCTTCCATTTCTAAAAAAATAAAATACTGATCAACAAATATATGTACCAATGTACAGCTCTGCCTGCCAGTCAGTTTAACATCCAAAACCTTCCATTCAAAATAAAAAAGCCAGTTCTGGAAACCTGATATGTACAGATCCAACTGTCTCTGTGTCTGTAGGTTTTGCATTTAGAGAAAGATAAATTTGGTATGAGATAAATCTCCTTATGTTATAGTCAGTCCTCAGAGATTAGAAAGGCTAGGGGCAGCTAGACTTATCACTTAACAGATAGGCCAGTTGTGGGAACTATAGGCCTGATACCAAAAACCCCAACAGCCTGTCTGCTGTAAATCCAGCTGCATTCACAAGAAACAACTGGATGAACGAATTGTGCAGTTTATTTACATGCAATGCACACAGATTCTTTAGGATTGCCAGCGATAAACACACTGAACTCCAAACTACAAGTACTAAACTACAAGCACCAAGCTACAATTGCAATTGCACACCTAATCTCTCTCAGCATAGCTGAGGTCACAAATTCCTTCTGGGAGGGGTCCATGTTGCAAGTGGTAAGTGGAAGAATGGAGTGGTGTGCATCCACCTTGTCCCTTCCAGTCCCCTTGGTACCATGGCAACACTGACCACTGGGTCTTCACCCAGCCCCTGTGCCTGCTCTGGCCACAATGTATTTATCAGCAACGTTGAGCTCAATATTTTTTTCATTATTTTATTACACACACACAGTATAAGCAAGGTTGGAAGAGACCTCAAAGATCATCAGGTCCAACCCATCACCACAGACCTCAAGACTAGACCATGGCACCAAGTGCCACGTCCAAACGTGCCTTGAACACCTCCAGGGACGGTGACTCCACCACCTCCCTGGGCAGCCCACTCCAGTAGCGAATGACTCTCTCGGTGAAGAACTTTCTCCTCCCCTCGAGCCTAAACTTCCCCTAGCACTTATTATTCCAACACTTTCACTCCCCTGACTGCAGTCACATCCACACACTCAAATTTATCTCAAATTGTGATCTCAGTACCAAGGGCAATGATTGAGGCATCCTCCTTCTCCTTTAAAAGGGTATAATCTGTAAGTTGAACTATCTTAATAACAGCTTTCATGATAGATGATTTTACACAGGAGATTGGTAACTTACAATTATAATCACAATAAACATAAACCAGTAATACCAAATCCAAACCATTTAAACACTTGAAAGCCAGCTAGTATTCATTGATTATAGATACACTTCACTATCTGAAGGGGACCTACAGGAAGGATGGGGAAGGAGTGTTTAAAAGGGCTTGTGGTGATAGGATGAGGGGCAGTGGTTTTAAACTGGAGCAGGGCAGATTTAGGTAAGATATAAAGAAGAAGTTCTTTACAATGAGAGTGGTAAAATACTGGAACAGGCTGCCCAGGGATGTGGTTGAGGACCTGTCCCTGGAGACATGCAAGATCAAACATGATGTGGCCCTAGGCAACCTGATCTAGTTGGAGGTGTTCCTGCTTATTGCAGGGAGTGTGGACAAGATGACCTTTGAGGATCCCTTCCAACCTAATGCAATCTGTGAATCTATGAATTCTCATATTTCACATGTATCCGTCGCCACTTGTCACATCTTTTTCAAATGCATGTTGAGGTCTTGTGTCATATTAGGGATGTGAACACAGCTGTCTGTGCTGGAAAGGTTTGGATAGCCACAAAGTCCATTTTGCCATAATAGAAATAAATCTAGTTCCATGTGGTTCTGAAGTAGCTTGCAATTGACAGTTAAGCAGATGTATGTTTTTATGAGTAGTATTAGCAAATTTCTCTACCTGATAGGCTAATTTACTCATCCATAAGCAAGTACATGTAGTAGCAGACCCAAATCCCCATAACACTTCCATTCCCCAGATTATTCAAGTGGCTGATCCTGGGACCTGCCACCCCGTCTAAATCTCCCTCTAACACTACTATTGCCTGTTTTATAGGACCTACACATTGGTGTCAGACAGGAGTCTTTTTCTACATGGGACATAGGGTCAGGAGACCCAAAGAACGTTAGAGTTAAGGTAACCCAGCCCATAAAGAGGTATACACATTGACATCATTAGAATCCCAGATCAAACCATCTTGAACATTAGCAGAGGGAAGATGGCAATCATTATGACATGCCAAGTTTGCACTTACTGCTTTATATTTTATGCTGTGAATCCAGCACAGATGATTTTGGGGGGGCTTATATAATCTGGCCAATAGTATTTAACCCACTCATATAGCTTCCAATTGGTAAGGGCATAATGCTGACTCATTTGATACTGGGGCAAAAGAGAATCTCTTGCGTAGCGGTTTGAGGGGTTTCAGGTTATCCCAGATTTCCCAAGAAAACTACAGAGATCAAGATCCATCCCAGGGGACAAACTAGTTGTTGCCCCCAGATATTGTAGTTATGTTATTCAATCCCATAATCCTGCAAATACTTTAAAAAGTAAGCAGCAAGGTCAATTCACTTTTCTCCCCTTTAATCTCTCTGGAGGGATCCTTAGCTGGTAACTACATAGGAGTACTCTGTAGGCTCAAGGCCACAGGCTACAGTGAATCTGGCCTGTTTGGGGCCTAACTGGGAGACAGTGGGGAACGGGAGAAAATGAGCACTGGGGTTTTGTCTCTGTCTACCACAGAGACACCATAGTTGGCCTTGTTTTCCACCCTGCTTTGTCTTTGGTAAACACAGGTCAGGGATGCCAGGCACGTGCATTTCCCTTTTTTGGTGAAATAACCTAGGATTGGTTCTAGGGGTGTTTTCGTCTGTTGCTACTGGTCAAAGATACTCGCCAAAATGGTTAAAACCTAGCCACCTTGTTTGTTAGCTGCTGCTGCCTCTGTTTTGTCCACTATCTGTGCACCACACCTAGCTGGGGACTTGCCTCCCCCACAAAAAGAAGACCTAACCCTGCCTGTCTTCCACACTCAGCCAAGGGACTGAAAGGCTTGCCCCATGTTGGGATGCAGCTGCCCACTTGAGCTCAGCCCAGCCCAGCCCGAGTCTGTTTGACTCTGGTCAAGTCCAGGCAATGACCTAGCAATGGCCTAGCAACAAGTTGCAATACTGGGACCTGCCAGCCTGCCTCTCCAGCCCGAGAGCCGACTCCTTTGCTATACACAGCACCCGATCGGACTGCTCCAGCCCCTAAACCTGGATCCTGCTTCACCCAGGTGGATGACCACTCTGATGGCCTCCTGAGAGCCAGGGAGGATTTGCCTCGCGTCCGTGGATCTTCTTAAGACAACCTGCTCAGTTGGAGCTAGGCAAGCAGCAAAACCCTGACGCACCATCACCACATGGAAGGCCACCACGTGGCAGGGACTATATTTTTTCTCCTTTAGGCTTCTATATATACTTTTAGATTACGAATATTGGGATTCTGACCAGTGTGTAAACTAAGNTGGGGCCTAACTGGGAGACAGTGGGGAACGGGAGAAAATGAGCACTGGGGTTTTGTCTCTGTCTACCACAGAGACACCATAGTTGGCCTTGTTTTCCACCCTGCTTTGTCTTTGGTAAACACAGGTCAGGGATGCCAGGCACGTGCATTTCCCTTTTTTGGTGAAATAACCTAGGATTGGTTCTAGGGGTGTTTTCGTCTGTTGCTACTGGTCAAAGATACTCGCCAAAATGGTTAAAACCTAGCCACCTTGTTTGTTAGCTGCTGCTGCCTCTGTTTTGTCCACTATCTGTGCACCACACCTAGCTGGGGACTTGCCTCCCCCACAAAAAGAAGACCTAACCCTGCCTGTCTTCCACACTCAGCCAAGGGACTGAAAGGCTTGCCCCATGTTGGGATGCAGCTGCCCACTTGAGCTCAGCCCAGCCCAGCCCGAGTCTGTTTGACTCTGGTCAAGTCCAGGCAATGACCTAGCAATGGCCTAGCAACAAGTTGCAATACTGGGACCTGCCAGCCTGCCTCTCCAGCCCGAGAGCCGACTCCTTTGCTATACACAGCACCCGATCGGACTGCTCCAGCCCCTAAACCTGGATCCTGCTTCACCCAGGTGGATGACCACTCTGATGGCCTCCTGAGAGCCAGGGAGGATTTGCCTCGCGTCCGTGGATCTTCTTAAGACAACCTGCTCAGTTGGAGCTAGGCAAGCAGCAAAACCCTGACGCACCATCACCACATGGAAGGCCACCACGTGGCAGGGACTATATTTTTTCTCCTTTAGGCTTCTATATATACTTTTAGATTACGAATATTGGGATTCTGACCAGTGTGTAAACTAAGTCTCATTTCTAAAGTTTGTGAAAGTTTACATTTAACCTCCAAGCGGCAGTTTGTGCTGCAAGACTCTCTGGTTGTTTAAATTTTCTAAAACCTTTCCTAAAATCATTTCAATACAACCTGACTCTATATGTGCATTCTGCAGAAATAGTTTTACCAACCATNCTAGGATTGGTTCTAGGGGTGTTTTCGTCTGTTGCTACTGGTCAAAGATACTCGCCAAAATGGTTAAAACCTAGCCACCTTGTTTGTTAGCTGCTGCTGCCTCTGTTTTGTCCACTATCTGTGCACCACACCTAGCTGGGGACTTGCCTCCCCCACAAAAAGAAGACCTAACCCTGCCTGTCTTCCACACTCAGCCAAGGGACTGAAAGGCTTGCCCCATGTTGGGATGCAGCTGCCCACTTGAGCTCAGCCCAGCCCAGCCCGAGTCTGTTTGACTCTGGTCAAGTCCAGGCAATGACCTAGCAATGGCCTAGCAACAAGTTGCAATACTGGGACCTGCCAGCCTGCCTCTCCAGCCCGAGAGCCGACTCCTTTGCTATACACAGCACCCGATCGGACTGCTCCAGCCCCTAAACCTGGATCCTGCTTCACCCAGGTGGATGACCACTCTGATGGCCTCCTGAGAGCCAGGGAGGATTTGCCTCGCGTCCGTGGATCTTCTTAAGACAACCTGCTCAGTTGGAGCTAGGCAAGCAGCAAAACCCTGACGCACCATCACCACATGGAAGGCCACCACGTGGCAGGGACTATATTTTTTCTCCTTTAGGCTTCTATATATACTTTTAGATTACGAATATTGGGATTCTGACCAGTGTGTAAACTAAGTCTCATTTCTAAAGTTTGTGAAAGTTTACATTTAACCTCCAAGCGGCAGTTTGTGCTGCAAGACTCTCTGGTTGTTTAAATTTTCTAAAACCTTTCCTAAAATCATTTCAATACAACCTGACTCTATATGTGCATTCTGCAGAAATAGTTTTACCAACCATATAACAGAATCTCTGTGTGTTAATTGTAAATAAGTTTGGGGAAATTTTCTTTATATGTATTTAATAAAATATTTAACAATTTTATATGGGCCTCATTACAATTCACTTCTAACCCAGATTCAAATCCCTCCTTAACAGTCTGTTGTGCTCTTAAACAAAAAAACTATGACATCTTGTCAAATGGTATATAACTGCAAAGGCCATTGTCAGTCCCAAACCAGAAACAACTGTAGGTATGACCATTTCTGTTGTTACAGTCTTGGCTTCTATTCCACTGCATGCATCGGGATGTATTTATAGGTTGATTATATTGCAGGACATAGGTTGCTCACCCTCAGGGCCATAAATCTGTTGTATCTCATAAGATCCAATTGCAGGGGAAAGTTACATTTGTACTTTCATAATATGCACACTGTATTTTACTAATGGTGACAAAAATGAACAGCTGACTAAATCACACAGCAACTCAGTTTCTGTCTGGAGAATAAGGAGTTACTATTTGAGGGTATGCCTTGCATTCCATAATTTCAGCAAGCTCCCTGCGATGTCTGTGGGAAGAATACTCATAGGAAGGGGGTCTTCTACAGACATAGGTGGGAGAAAACTAACAGTAATGCTGGATTCATTTAGGGCATCTGCATCTCCCTGTATCTAGGTTAAAAACAGGTTATCATTTAAAGCATGTGTGGCTTGGATGGATAAACTTCACCTATTTTCACTCTGAGTATCTTCTTGATTACAGCAGGATGCCGTTCCTTTCCATAACACATGTAAACATTATCAAGCCAAAACATATCTTCCCAGTGCAGACTGTAAATGTCACGCTTGTCGGCTCCAACTATAATTGTTATCTAAGTGTGTGAATATGGAAATTGCAGCTAGCACCTTTGTTCAAAATCAAAAGTTATTCTGTCAAAAACATTTGGTTTACAAGCATGTATACAAATCAGAAACAAAATCACACCACACATAGACACTAACAATCCCTGTGGACTCGAGGTTAGTGTAGGAGAGCCCTTGGTTCCAGGTGCAGCTTTCTGACATCTGGGTTACCTGGAAAATATAAAAGAACATCTCTTGGCACCTGTCTAACAGGCACTCATTAAGTTAGAAAGACAGCATTATCCATGTGGTACTAATTCAATGGATTTTTCCAGAGTCAGCCTTTGCTTCCCAAGCATAGAGGTTCTCTGGAGTTGTTAACACCACTGCTACCATCCTGATCTGTGGTAGCTTGAGTAACACACATTGTCCTGCATAAAATCCTGTAAGGTATTTCCCAGGTTTCAGATGTATCTGTGGTGCTATAATTGTACCAGTAACACAGAAAGCTTTGGTTTTATGACAGACATTTCCACTCCATCTATTGCTTAACCAATAGTTGGCATTGGAAAGTCATAGATGCCATCTAGTCTCCTGAGTTTTAGCAAATTGCTTGACCAGACATTTGTTCCCTCAACAGTACCATTAGCTTGGGGATAATATGGAGTATGAAATACTCAACAGATGCCTTCTTCCTTTCCCCTTTCTTGTACTATTGTGACAGTAAAATGGGATTTGTTACCACTTTGCCACAGTGTTTCCCCATCCTGGAGGTGCTTTACCCAGGTGATCTTTGTTAAGCTGCAGACAACACCGTGAACAGGCAGCCACTGTCTGCATAATTTTACAGAAACAGACTGGCCTTGGGCTATGCCTTCGTGATACAGATCAGTTCATCCAGTATGGCCTCCATTTATGTGCAGCCATTCAAGGAAGCATTCCCATTCATGACCATCATTTATGACATCAGCTTTTTGTGACCAGGTAAGGTTATTAACTTGTTGTTAAACTGAGCAACTATGGATGCTGATTAATTACATCCTTTCACCCAACCAATATGCAGTGTTTGTTGTTCTCCTTTTTCTATCAGCTGTTTCCAGCTGTCAGTTTGCCAGATTGGTATCCTGTTCACTTGCCAGTCAGTAGCTGCCCAGTCACCTATCCACTCTGAAGCACCTTTAAAGATAGCATATGAGTTGAGGAGGGGTGGTGGGGAGGAGATAGAGACATCAGGCCTGCTGGACTTTGTTGTGTCCAGAGAGGGGAAGAGAGATGAAATATTGTACAAGGGAGTATTGTGTTGTTTATTAAATTGTAAATGCATGTAAATTTGCCTTGTATATGTTTATTGTCTTTTATATTTTTATATTTAGTCTACTTTTGTTAACATAATTTCATTTAACTTCCAAAATTCTAAGTGTGGTAAATTTACTCTGAATGTAAATTTCCAATTTGTTGGGGTGCAAATCCAAACCACAACAATTCTTTTGGCACCCAGCATGCAGCTGGCTTCATTGATTCATTTATTAATACTCAAAATAAGGAAGTTCAAAATTATTTTTTTTTTATTTTGTGGCTTCTGGTCTCCCCAGACTTGACCTAACTGTTTTATCAATGCTTTATTTTTTATATTTGTGGATATTTTGCCAAAAGACTGTGGCATGCCTTGGAGATTTGGAGATGACTGCATTAATATTTTGGGGTATAACAATGTTGCTGTGGATTTTCTATATGAATTTCTTGGATTTTATTTTCCTGTAACTGAGAGCCAGTCTGGGGAGTTGAATTTTCCTGTAATCTTCTCTCTATGCCTGAATCTGTTCGCTATTGTTGCTGTAGCATGGTTAGGATTCTTAGTCATCTTAGTTCCACATGCTACTGCACATAACACCATTCTTTGCTTGGAGAGAGAAATTATGTGGAGACACAGTGCTCCAGAGATAATTGAATCAGACAAAGGAACTCATTTTAAGAACTATCTCATAAAAAACTAGGCCAAAGAGCATGGCATCTAGTGGATGTACCACATACCTTACTATGCAATCCCAAGCACAAATCCAGGCTGAGTGGTGAATGGCTGGAGAGCAGCCCTGAGGAAAAGGACCTGGGGGTCTGGGGTGATGAAAAGCTCAACATGAGCCTGTAGCGTGTGTGCACAGCCCAGACAGCAACCGAGTCCTGGGCTGTATCCAGAGC
Organism: Ramphastos sulfuratus; assembly: GCA_013399055.1. Lineage (NCBI taxonomy): Eukaryota > Metazoa > Chordata > Aves > Piciformes > Ramphastidae > Ramphastos > Ramphastos sulfuratus. The sequence continues at coordinate 93,868 of WBNM01031666.1, read as the reverse complement.
AACGTGGCCAGCAGGGCAAGGGAGGGGATTCTCCCCCTTTGCTCGGATCTTATCAGACCCCATCGGGAGTACTGTGTGCAGTTCTGGAGCCCCCAGCACAGGAAGGACATGGAAGTGCTGGAGCGGGTCCAGAGGAGGCCACCAAGATGATCAGAGGGCTGGAGCAGCTCTCCTATGAGGACAGGCTGAGAGTTGGGGCTTTGCAGTATGGAGAAGAGAAGGCTTCAAGGAGACCTTATAGTAGCCTTCCAATATCTAAAGGGGGCCTACAGGAAGGCTGGGGAGGGATTATTTACAAGGTCTTGTAATGACAGGATGAGAGGCAATGGGTTTAAACTGGCAGATGGGAGATTTAAACTGGATGTTAGGAGGAAGTTCTTTCCAGTGAGGGTGGTGAGGCACTGGAACAGGTTGCCCAGGGAGGTTGTGGCTGCTCCTTCCCTGGAAGTGTTCAAAGCCAGGTTGGACGAGGCCTTGAGTGACCTGTACTAGTGGGAGGTGTCCCTACCTATGGCAGGGGGTTGGAACTAGATGATCTTTGAGGTCCCTTCCAACCTTCCCATTCTGTGATTCTATGCAGCAGCTTCAGGAAAGAGTGAATGTTATAATGATTTGCTGAAAACTACCTTGAAAGCAATTGGGGGTGGAACTTTAAAACACTGTGACAAACATTTAGCACAAGCAACCTGGTTGGTCAATAGCAGAGGTTCTCTAAGTTTTGCTCATGCTTCTCAATCAGATCTTTTACAAAAGGTAGAAGGTCACAGAGCTCCTGGTATTTGTGAAAAGTATCTGTTGGGGAGAGCAGTTTGGGTATTTTCTCCTTTGGGTGAAGGTAAACCTGTCCCAGTTGTTTGGGTATTTTCTCCTTTGGGTGAAGGTAAACCTGTCCCTTCTTCTGAAGGTCCTGGTCATACATACTGGGTAATGCAAGAGAATAGTGAAGTTCAGTGTGTTCCACAAAGAAATTCAACTCTAGCTGCGAGAGTTTGAATTCAGAATGTATGATAATAGGCTGTTTAGAGTTTCTTAAGTTTGCTTTCAGGTACAACGTGGTGCCCAAAAGAAGAATCCATGATACATGAGCATGAACACTGTGTCACCTGGGAGATCCTATTTTGTCTCATCTGTGCAGACACAGACTGTTTCCTGTTTCCTGAATTTTTCATTGACTTTCACCTTAGATAGCTAGAATGAAGAATTAACTGAAATCTGAACCTTTGCTACTCAACATTTTGATATTGTTTTTAGTTAGATGGATGGTTTGATACAGAGAATGGAATTAGATAAAAGGAGTTTAAGAAGGACATTGAGGTGCTTGAACATGTCCAGAGAAGGGCAACGAGGCTGCTGAGAGGCCTCGAGCACAAGCCCTATGAGGAGAGGCTGAGGGAGCTGGGATTGTTTAGCCTGGTGAAGAGGAGGCTCAGGGGAGACCTTATTGCTGTCTACAACTACCTGAAGGGTGGTTGTGGCCAGCAAGAGGTTGCTTTCTTCTCTCAGGCAACCAGCACCAGAACAAGAGGACATAGCCTCAAGCTGTGCCAGGGGAAGTTTAGGCTCGAGGTGAGGAGAAAGTTCTTCACTGAGAGAGTCATTCCCCACTGGGGATGCCCAGGGAGTTGGTGGAGTCACCGTCCCTGGAGGTGTTCAAGGTGGGTTTGGACGTGGCACTTGGTGCCATGGTCTAGTCTTGAGGTCTGTGGTAATGAGTTGGACTTGATGATCTTTGAGGTCTCTTCCAACCTTGCTGATACTGTGATACTGTGATACTGTGAGTGGATTGTTACAGTTTAGAACTAGTGCCCTAGCCCAGTGTCTTAATTGTAAATAAGATTTTTTTTTCCCCCAGAGAATTCCAGTCTAAAGAATAAATAAATTAGGATTGGACATAGAATAATAGTAAGATATGTTTATCTAATTCTATTGGTCTGCTCAATGCCTTATATTTTGCTGTACTGCTTGCTCTTACTCTCTGGCTACCTTCTGCTTGGCTTTCAGGCTGTTCTACCTCTGCTCCTGACCTTTTATTTGCCATCTGACTCTCTGTTTTGACTCTGCAAAATGATACAAGGGGAGAGGTGGAGNTGTTTCCTGAATTTTTCATTGACTTTCACCTTAGATAGCTAGAATGAAGAATTAACTGAAATCTGAACCTTTGCTACTCAACATTTTGATATTGTTTTTAGTTAGATGGATGGTTTGATNTTTTGACTCTGCAAAATGATACAAGGGGAGAGGTGGAGACAGCAAGCCCTCTGGACCTCTTTGTGCCCACAGTGGGGAAAGAGCTGAAATACTGTACAAGAGGGTAATGTGTTGTTTATTGAACTGTAAATATATGTAAATTTGCCTTGTATATGTTTATTACCTTTTATACTTCTATATTTTGATCTGAGTACCTGTAAATATTAATGACAAGAGAGTCTCCTCTGTCTTGTGGGTCTATGTCCCCAGCTTAATAAGCTGTTTGAGTAATTAGTGAGTAGTTGTGGTTTCCTGGAGTGGTAGTTAGAAACAATCCAAGTCCCCAGTATCCTTCTAACCTGTTCTCACTCAACAAGACCCAGTCTCTGCCTGTGAGGTAAACCCACCAAATGTACTCTGTTTCTGATTCCTCAGGGCAGTGGGAATATTTTTCCTGCAACTTAGCTAGCTTGGCAGGGGACCAGGGAATGGTAAGTATTGTAGTGATGGCTTCTCTATCTGCTTTTTCAGCAGCTTCGGTTTTATTTAATGGCTGAATCTATATTGGTTCTAGCATAGGGTCAGGGTCTTGCTCTGGATCACTGTCATCATATGTCATCAACTGTCTCCATCCCACATTTTGAAACCCTCAAAATGTACCAGCTTATGGACGTGCTGGACTGAATTAGGGAGTGGTCCATGTGAGATGTGATCAAGTAATTTATCTGCTCTTTCCTGCCGCTTGGTTTACTGTCTCAGCTACACCCATTGGTTTTTCTAATTGCTCATGTTTACTTAATAGAACATTATTTTTAATTAAAATAGTATCTCATTTTTTTGGTTGCACTCATGTCTCTTTTTCAAAAACTAATGACATTTTAAGTACCTCATTCTCTGATTCAGAATTGTATATTCTACATTTGCAATCTTTTCAGGCGGTGAATATTTTTTTTCTTTTTGCAAGGCACCAAAAAGCAAAAATAACTCCTTTACTGGATCCTATTTTTTATTTTCCATTGACTTCTACATTGTTCTGTTCACTCTACTACCTTGTCATCATCCTTTCAAAATTTCTGGGCCTACTCTATCCCTGCCTGGGACAGTGTACACTTGTGTTTCTGTAGCTGTTTATCCATGGCAATTCTGTCAACCACAGCAATTTAACATTACATTGGTAAGAGATAATCCCCTTGTGCTTCAGCCAGTCCTCAGAGATTAGAGGGGCTAAAGGTGGCTGGACTTACCTCTAAAAGATATGCCCAACACCAGATACCCAAACAGCCTGTCTGGTGTAAGTCTGGCCACATTCACAAGAAGAAATTGGGTGCACAAATAGTACAGTCTATTCAAATGCAACACACAGAGATACTTCAAGATTGACAGCAATAAGCACACTGAACTACAGAGGCACTCTATTAGCTCCAAACTACAACTACAATCACACACTTGGTCTTCCATTGAAGCACTCAGCATAGCTGAGGTCTCAAATCTTACCCAGAAAAGCATCCCTTCTCCAGAAGCCGTGAGAGGGCAAACACATTGATCTGTCCTGGCTCTTTGGCGTTGAATTTTCAGTCCCCTCCAAATGAGATATGAAATTGGGGCAATATGTATGCCTTGTTATTTACATTTATGCAGAATGTGGGAGTGGGATTGCAGTCAAATAATCAACCAGTCACTTAGCATTTGCACAAGATGCTTCTTGATTTTTCTGGTATGACTCCTCTGCTCAGCAGTGTTGCAGGTGTTAAGTGGAAGAATGGAGCGGTGGGCCTTCACCTTGCCCCTTCCATTCCCCTTGGTGCCATGGCAGCACTGACCACCAGGTCTCCACTTAGCCCTTGTGCCAGCTCTGGTCACCACATTATCAGCAACATGGCACTCAGAATTTTTCCCATTATTTTATGCTTCCAGCAGCAGGAAACAGGACATCTTTTCTGCTTTAGCTATTTTAGATGTCATATTTTTCCAAACATATGCCTTATCTTTTGCCTTTCTAATAGTTAGGAAGTATTAAATAGATTGATGCATGCAATGACAATTCTGAGGAACACAGAATCAAGTATATTGAACTTAAGGCAGTTTCAATGTCTTTATGGATTTATGTTTGTGAAGCACAGAAAAAGTACTCATCTCTAAAATACTTTTAATGTGTCTTCGTACTGCTTGAACAGACTTTATATAATGTGTGCTCCCAGGGAGCTTTGTTTTTGTCTGGAGCTTTATGATCTCTGTTATTGTTTACAAATGGTCTCATTCAAACAGCCTAATGCAGTTCCCAGTGGGTGTACCTGTAGCTATCAGTCTACTATGTTCTACAAGGACTCAGCCCAGATTACAGTATTTTTATTGGCCTTGAGCCAATCTGCAAAGGAAAACAGGTTTAGTTATGCAATTACATTCCAGAACACTTTAAAATAAATTATCAGCTGAATTCAGAATTCCTCTGGGACTCCAACTGCTATGTCAGATCATTGTTCACCCAATTATATGGATGGAAAGGTACTTCCTATTAATGGCAATATTAAAATATTCCAAGAGTACTATAGCATATGCTTTTCACATATACAGGTGTGAACATTCAGTTTGACATCAACACTAGCAATTCATTTAACTAGGAGAAAGGCAAATTCTACTGTAGCTCAGCAATTGTGAGAAACAGCTTAGGTTTTGGCCATCTGTAATGTAAAAAATTATCTGATAAATTTGCATGGGAATAGAGAAAGAAACAGAAGGAAAAAAAATATAGATGTGTATGGAAGTAATTTATAGATGTGCATGGTAGCAGCAAAGGCATACTGGGCTGAACCTTTTGCAGGGTTACCTTTTGTTGTTGGGAACAATGTAATTAACTTCTAGGATTAAAATCACACATTACTGAAATATACATTTAAAAGGGTCTGGATAATAACTCACACACAACAAGAGTCTTCTTTTGTCACGCATCTCACTCTGAGTTTTAACTGAGAGAAAACTACTGGTTTCAATGTTCTAGCTATCCCTTCCCCACACCTCACCTGAAAACACTAGAAAACTGAAAAATATTGGTGAGTTCAAACACTTCCCAGGCTGCCTTCTTCCCATGAATTTGAATATTAAACAGATTTCACTAACAATTTCTTACTTCACTGAAAATGAACACAATTTTCAGATCAGTTATATGCTGAAATTGTACATACTCTGAGGAAACCTGGGTGGATTGTCGTTCACGTCGGTGAGTGTGATGTTTACAGTTGTTGACCCTGACAGCCCTCCAACCTGCCCAGCCATATCTTTGGCTTGAATGACAACGGAATAATGCTCTCTGGCTTCCCTGTCCATGTTGTGCAAAGCAGTCCTGATGATTCCTGCGATGGAAAGAAAACAAACAAACGAAAAAAGATCAGCATCATCCTGTTCAAGCAAACAGAAAGCCTAGGCATACTCTCTTCTTTTCAGACAAGTGGAACATGGCACTTCTTCCAGAAATGTAAAGCGTTTTTAGAAGCTATTTTTGGGTGTCTTTTAAGTAAATATATAATATGTCATAGAACCATAGAATAATAGAATGGCAGGAGTTGGAAGCAATCTATGGAGATCATTGAGTCCAACCCTCCTTCCAAAGGGCAGACCACACAACATGTCCACAGAGAATCTTCTAGAGAACACTCCACAACTTCTCTGGCCAACTTGTTCCAGTGCTCCCTTACCCTCACAACAAAGAAGGTTTCCCTCACATTGAGGTGGAACCTCCTGTGCTCCAGTTTGTCTCAGCTGCCCCTCAGTCTATTACAGGGCACCATGGAAAAGAGACTGGGCCCTTCTTGACACCAACCTTTCACATATTTGTAAACATCCCCTCTCAATTTTCTCTTCTCCAGACTAAACAGCCCCAGGTCTTTCAGCCTTTCCTCATAAGACAGATGTTCCAGTTCCTTAGTTATCCTTGTATCCCTCCTTTGGACTCTAATAATTTCCCTGTCTCTCTTGAACTGAGGAACCCAGAACAGAACACAATACTCCAGATATAATCTCACTAGGAGAGAGCAGAGGGGAAGGTAAACCTCCCTTAACCTGCTGAATACACTATTCTTAATGCACCTCAGGATACCACTGGCCTTCTTGGCCAAACTGCTGTCCCATGGATAACTTATTGTCCAGCAGGACTCTAAAGTCCTTCTCCCTAGAGCTGATTTCCAGCAGGTCAGCTTCTGATCTGTACTGGTACATGGTGTTATTCGTCTTACACTTACCCTTTTAGAACTTCATTAGGTTCCCCTTTGACCAGCTCTCCAGTCTTGCTGAGTAGCAGCACAAACTTCCTGTGTATCAATCAATTGTCCTGGCTTAATATCATCAGTAAACTTGCTGAGGGTAACCCTTCATCCAGGTCACTGATGAAGATGCTGAGCAAGACTGGACCCAGTACTGATCTCTGGGGAATACCACTGGCTACAGGCCTCCAACTGGATTCTGCACCATCAATCATGACCCTCTGATCTCTATTGTTTAGCCAGTTCTCAATCCATCTCACTGCCCACTCTTCTAACTCACACTTCCTGAGCTTATGTACAAGAATGTTATGAGAGACATTGTAAAAAAGCCTAGCAAAAGTCAAGGTAGACAATATCCACTGCCCTGCCTGCATCTACCCATTCAGTCACAGCATCACAGAAGGTTATCAGGAGTCAAACATGATTTCCCCTTGGTAAATTCCTGCTGGCTATTCCTGATAACCTTCTTTTCTTCCATGCCCAGAACGAGCTGCTCCATCACCTTCCCAGGGATGGAGGTGAGGCTGGCTGGTCTGTAGTTTCCTGGGTCTTCCTTCTTGCCTATTCTGAAGGGGGAGTGACACTGGCTTTCCTCCAGCTCTCAGACACCTCTCCCATTTTCTGTGATCTTTAAAAAACAATGGAGAGTGATAGAGTAACAACATCAGCCTGCTCACTCAGCACTCATCAGTGCATCTCATCCGGGCCAGTTTACCCAAACCACCCCTAACCTAATCCTCATAGGAGAGTCTTCCTGCCACCAGGTTTTCTCTCTCACTGCCATCATCTGGGACTCCTGAGACCTGGTCTTAGCAGTAAAGGCTGAAGCAATGAAGGCATTCAGTAACTCTGCATTTTCTGCATCCTCTGTTACCAGAGCTCCCACCTCATCCAACTGTGGGCCCACATTCTCCCCATTCTTCCTTTTACTACATGTATTTCAAAAAGTCCTTTTTGTTCTCTTTTACTCCTTTGTCAAAGTTAATTCTGTGAGGCCCTTGGCCTTCCTTACTGTATCCCTACATTTTCTGACTGTGTTCCTATAATCCTCCCAAGTGACCTGTCCCTTTTTCCACATACTGTGAACTTCTTTCTTCCACATGACATCTTTTCAGCAGCTCCTTTATTATCCCTGCAGGACTTCTACTTCCTCTACTTGATTTTTTACTCAAAGGAATGCATCTATCTTGAGCTTGGATGAAGTGATGTTTAGATATTAACCATCTCTTAGCCCCGCCGCCACCTTCTACAGTCTTAGCCCATGGGATTCGTCCAAACAGTTCTTTGAAGAAGGCAAAGTTAGCCATACCAAAGTCCAAAGTTTCAATGCTACTTACTGCCCTGCTTCTTCCTTGGGTGACACTAAACTCTGCCATGTCATGACTACTGATGCCAAGGTTACCCTCATTCTTCATGTCCCTAATCAGACTTTCTTTGTTAATACAAGGTCCAGCAGGATGCCTTTCCTCATTGGCTCTTCCATAACCTGTGTCTGGAAGTTACTGCCTTCCGGACTACATGCCTAGCTGCGAGGCATTTCCAACAAGTATCAAGAGTATTGAAGTCATAGAATCATAGAACCATAGAATGGTAAGGTTGGAAGGAGACCTCAAGGATCATCTAGTTCCAACCCCCTGCCATAGGCAGGGACACCTCCCACTAGCACAGGTTACTCAAGGCCTCGTCTGACCTGGCCTTGAACACCTTCAGGGAGCAGCAGGGCATGTGATCTCTCTCATATGTAGTGCTCATCTACTATTATTAAATTAGACTTCTATGCAAATTCATTTTTTCCCTTAAGTACATGATAGTATTTTTTAATAATTGTAGATAATTAACATAGTTGATCATTATATTGAGTAATATTGTGATTTCTTTTCAAAGTAGCTCACCTTGATAAGTGGGAGAAGAAGAGAAAGAATAACTACAAAACTCCTTTTGAATACTGTCAAAATGTTGTTCAGCTAATTAGAAAAAAAAGAATATAACATACAATCTGGAAAAGATTCCACATTTGGACAAGTTTTCATATGCTGACTAATTTAGTTACAACTAACAGACAAGATTTAAATTTATAATTCAGATTATCAGTTAAAAAGAAAACTTGCTTAGGCAACAGAGTAAGCATTTAAATGGTGATTGAATTCTTTTCTCCTTACGATACTCATCACATACACAGGAGCATTCCACAGTGCTTCACTGACCTATGCATAATATGTTAAGGACCCTATAGCTCTGTAGCAAAATCTATAAATGTTTTAAGTCATTTAGAGTGCAACCTGTCTCAGCTTTTAAGTATGCTTATTTGTGAAGTGCAAATGAAATACCGTGAAAACGGAATATATGAATGGAATAATGAAAATGGAATAATGAAATGGAATAATGAAATGGAATACTGTCAATATGGAAATGGAAAATATTTTTTCCAAGTATACTAGGTACTTGAATTACAATGAAATAATTTCTTCTTGGCATAACAGTTATGCAAATTAAATTGTTTGCTGAAAGCAAAATCATAAAATTCAACAATCAGTACAATGCAATCAGCAAATATTCTTCATTATGGAAAGTGCTTTAGTACTAGTTTTATTATATCAGAATGTAAATATATGGAATCATAGAATCACAGAATGGTAAGGTTGGAAGTGACGTCAAGGATCATCTAGTTCAAACCCCCTGCCATAGGCAGGGACACCTCCCACTAGTACAGGTCACTCAAGGCCTTGTCCAACCTGGCCTTGAACACCTCCAGGGAGGGAGCAGCCACAACCTCCCTGGACAACCTGTGCCAGTGTCTCACCACCCTCACTGGAAAGAACTTCCTCATAACATTCAGTCTAAATCTCCCCTCTGCCAGTTTAAACCCATTGCCTCTCATCCTGTCATTACAAGACCTTGTAAACACAACAACTACCTTACAAATATGATTAATTTGTTTCATTACAGGTCCTTGAAAGAAAAATCCTAGAAGAAAAATATTGTTGTAATGTTTTCTGGAAAAAAACAAAACCACACCCAAACATTTTTACTAATAAACAGTTACAAATTCTTTCATAACTTTGTATTTGCAAAAAAATCCCATTCTATTCACACAATGAAAAATGAGTTAAAACTCCACATAGGAGAAAAAAAGGTCTACGAACTGCACTCTGGATAAAAAGAACACTGTCTAAGGAACCATGGTAAACCACAAATAAGTATTTTTGAATGCTGGAAATGTGTTTGTGATAGCACTGAGTGCACTGCAGTTTTCATAACTTTCTTAAACACAAAAAAAAGCTAATGATGTTATACAAAATCTAATGAAATCCTATTATAAGGCTTGTGATACATGTGTTCACAAACACTATTTTCTTTCTTAGAACATCCACAAAACTCCTGTCTATTAAATGACACAGCGGGTAGATACTGACTTCTGTTGAGATTTAATCAGGATTTATTGACCTGAGAATTAGGTATTTATTTAGTCAGAGAAAAGATGAATCTCTGCTTAGAGGTACAATAAATCTTACAGTTGTCTGGAAACAGAAGTCTGTGATTTTCCATTGACAGAGGTGCACTGCTTTCAAGAAAATGAGTACTGATTTAATGAAGTGGTGGAGCTTGATAAAAAGAGGCAACCTCACACTATGATAAATAAAAAATCGCAACAATAAGGTCCCCAAAACATAAAACATGCCCATACCATGACAGGCACAATTTTATGTTTAGCCTGGTGAAGAGGAGGCTCAGGGAAGACCTTATTGCTGTCTACAACTACCTGAAGGGTGGTTGTGGCCAGCAGGAGGTTGCTTTCTTCTCTCAGGCAACCAGCACCAGAACAAGAGGACACAGTCTCAAGCTGTGCCAGGGGAAGTTTAGGCTCGAGGTGAGGAGAAAGTTCTTCACCAAGAGAGTCATTCACTACTGGAATGGGCTGCCCAGGGAGGTGGTGGAGTCACCGTCCCTGGAGGTATTCAAGGCACGTTTGGACGTGGCACTTGGTGCCATGGTCTACTCTTGAGGTCTGTGGTAATGGGTTGGACTTGATGATCTTTGAGGTCTCTTCCAACCTTGCTTATACTGTGATACTGTGACTGTGATTATAAAGTTGTTTCTCTTTTTCATTTGACGGAATACATTATTCTGCAAGGTGGTCAGCCTCTGNTCCTGTGCTGGAGGCTCCAGAACTGTACACAGTACATACTAGCATTGAACACCTCTTGATTTGAATGTGAAGCTTTTGCACTTATTTAGAATGCAGACAAGGCACAAAACTGAAAATACAAGAGAGGACTGGACCACTTATGAATAACTCCACATATGCTTGGTCATCAGCCATGGGAAAATTAGAACTTTGTTACACATCCCATCCACAGTGAGAAAAGTTATACAACTTTATAAATGAAGTCTCAAATACCATTGTTTTATACACTACATATTACAAATGTCTATACTTAGTTCTGTAAAAAAAAAACAAAAACGTCATATCAGAGCATACTCTTTCCTTTTCCATCCTCCATTCTCACCTACAGTAATGAAAAAATGCAAGAATAGCTTTTGTTTTGTACCTTCAGGTTTCAGTTATTTTTTTTAGAAAATAAGGAAACTCACCAAGTGACAACTTGATTTCCTTGATCAATCAGCAACCATCTTAATAAACTACAACAATCTACGTGACCCCTTCTGATGAACACAATATTTATATAGCTGCAAAATAAATGTGTAAATGTGCCTTTTCAGGATCAGTTTAGAACATAATGATTTAAGATCAAGTGATCCTGTGTAACTGGGATATTTCAAGTGTATCAAACCTCTATACAATTCAGTTATGCAATGACAACATAACATTCTCTGATATTGCATACTTGCAGCACTTAACCTACATTGCATGTTTAAATGTAGAAATTTTTTGCAAAGAATAACACTGCAAAAATATGTTAGGACAATACTGAAAGTACTGAAAACCATCATGAGCTGAAATATGTCTTTTTACAGCTATAAATATTTTTGAAATTGTAACACATTAATTAAAGATGCTTACAAAATTCCACATATCTTTTTTTAAATAAGGTTTTCCTAAAAATAATATTTTCAGTGAGTTTGCTTGTCTGGATAATGAACTTGTGATCTATGCAGAGCAAGAAAATAGACCAGTGGTAGCTTTTTTTTTGCCTTTTCTAGGACTCTATCTAGTGCAATAGTTACCACATGAGCACCTAGAATTTTTATAAAGTAGACTTCGGTACCCTCTTCTAGCATTTCTAAAGGACATAACTTCCTAAATTACTTCTCATTTCTCCATTTCATATTAAAAAACCCCACAGTATTACAACATAGACAGAAGATAATAAACCTGTCTTGATTTGCAATTTTGTATAAAGACTCAATGTTTGCTTACCAAATATCTGTTCTAACTAAGGATGTGAAGGTTCATTCAAACTTATTCAAATGAAGATGTACAGTGATCATGAGAAAATAAACTTCCAATAAAAGCAAGCAAGTCTGCCTTGCTTAACATGATTGACCTTAAATTAGACTATTAATGTGCCTTTTAAATAATAAAAATATCAATTATTCATTCTTCTGCTAACATTTAGAAAGAGAAGAATGCTTCTAAAAGTTCCTTAGAAAGCTGTCTATTTAAAATTGATCCTTCACTTTAAGGACCCAAAGCTGAATTATAATTTCAAAGTATTCCAGAGCTAAATTATAATTTCAAAGTATTCCAAAGTTAAATTATAATTCTTGACCTAACTGTTCCTGAAAACTATATGATGTGTTATATAACAGTACCCTGATTTTAGTCACAAGAACATAAGAGTGATCCATAGCAGTATAGGAATTTTCACTCTGAGTTTCTTCCATGCTTTTTTTTAAACCAAACAGAAATTTATTTGCCAAGTGTTTTCTTTGCATATATTCATAGAAGAAGTCTTTCCTCTAAATTTAATCTTCACTAGCAAGCACTGATCTGTATGTTTAGCTCAGGTTTCAATATCTCCAGAATGACCAGAGGAAATGTGAAATGATTTACCTAAAGCAATTTATTTGTAGCTACATACACAGTATGTGATACATAAATAGCAAAGAGCATTCACCTCATATCAAGAGGCCAGCCAAAGGGAATCCCTAATCATAGCAGACAGATTTCTTTTTGCAGAAAATGCAGCAATTATGGCTTGCCATGTTTGGAACTGTCAAGTGTCTTTCTTGTTCACTCTTTAAGAAGCTCTTAAAATACACACATGATTGAAGGTAAGCAGGACCTCACAGTGTCAGTCTTGATCTGGTATAAATCCAGATACTACAAATTAAGATAATGAAGCTATGCTGATTTGCACTAGTAAAGAATCTTACATTTTATTTTTAGGTATAAAGCTTCTTACCATGATTAAGGCTAAATTCTCAACCTAGTAATCTAGCTGATGAGTTTTTGTACTGCAGGTGTTAATGGTGAGCAGAGCTTGTATCAGGGAAGTCTGTCTAAAATTGCTGTTACAGCTTCTGAGAATCTAGCTAATAATTACACTTTGTTTATATCATGTTTCTAAAATCACAGTTGAAGAGTAAAATATATATTTGTGTATCTGTATTTTAAAGACAGGAATGAGAACACACTGAGTGCATACCTGGGTCATTCACATCTTGTTATAAACAGGTAATTACATCAAAATAGCTCTAATCTACTTCCAATTTGACCCTTTCTTCTCACATTTAAATTTTGGAGTGTCCAGAGTTGTTTATCATCTTGTCTCCCTGAAGAATTACAGTATACAAGTGTAAACAATTATCTGCTAAGGCACAAAGTGCCTAGTGGATGAGGGAAGGGCATGGACATTTACTGATGTCTACCTGGACATCAGTAAAATCTTTGACACTATTTCCCAGAGCATTCCCCTTCACAAACTCATGGCATAAGGCTTGGATAAGTACATTCTGGCTGGATGGCCAGGCCCAAAGAGTAGTGGTGATCAGAGCTACATCTGGCTAGTGCCCAGTTACTTGTAGTCTCCCCCAGGGTTCAGTACTGGGGTCTGTCTTCTTCAGTATCTTTATCAATGATCTGGATGATAAAAAGAAAACAACAAAGTTCAAAACAGAGGAATATAGCTGTGCCTTCAGCAAATTTATTGGTGTAAACCAATAAATTATCTTAGCATTCTGAGGATATATGTATCACTGTTCATTGGATCAATGACATCTTCTGAAGAGGATAAAAAAAGTCTGTTCTCCAATCTTTCTGTAAATGGCTTCTGCAACAGGGTTCATAAAAAATCTTAAGTGATAACTGTATTACTGTAATGGTTCATCATGCAAAAGTTTCATACATGTCAAAATATGTTTTTAACATTTAATATTCAGACTCCTAACAGTCAGAATACAACTTTTTACTAAGTATTTAAAAGTGTTGGAAAGAATTTGTTAGGAAAATACATCCTCTGAGTTCAAGCTGACAATTGTCCTAATATTCCTTGCTAAAAGTGAGTTTTACAACTGCAAGAAATTCTTATCAAAACTAAGAATATACTGCTGGTGTAAATGATCTCTTTAACACCCTGCTGGCATTAAAGCAGCTGCCATTGCCAATTTCTTGTCACATATATCAGAAATTATGTTTTCTATCATGACCAGCAGAGCTACTAGAATACAGCAGAAAGTATCCGTATCACTTAAGACAGATAAAAATACTTTAAAATATGCATTCTTTATTTCAATCTTCACTTTCATAAGAGTTGCAACAAATAATTTTTGCAAATAATCAGAGGGCTGGAGCAGCTCTCCTATGAGGACAGGCTACAAGAGTTGGGGCTCTTCAGCCTGGAGAAGAGAAGGCTTTGAGGAGACCTTATAGTAGCCTTCCAGTATCTGAAGGGGGCCTACAGGAAGGCTGGGGAGGGACTATTTACAAGGTCTTGCAATGACAGGACTAGGGGCAATGGGTTTGAACTGGCAGAGGGGAGATTTAGACTAGATGTCAGGAGGAAGTTCTTTACAGTGAGGGTGGAGAGGCACAGGTTGCCCAGGGAGGTGTACTTGTGGGAGGTGTCCCTGCCTATGGCAGGGGGTTGGAACTAGATGATCCTTGAGGTCTCCTTCCAACCTTCCCATTCTATGATTCTATAAGAAATTAATGTACAAACATGCTATTGTATTTATTGTATTATTTATTTTAATGATTTGATAATGAAAAAAATGGCTAATTTGATATCTTACTTTGCAGTGTGTCAGCTGTAACTACTTTTCATTCTTTACATAATGGCACTGACAGGAATTTACTTTGCCACATACTACATTCTCACGTACCGCTGCTGAGCAACACTGAAATAATTTTCCAGACTGTTAAGTGCATTCCACACATAAAAGAGAAATACTGATAATAAGTACATGTGGATGAAAACTTGTCAAATGGCAAAACACTGCAAGGATAATGAATTTTCATTTGTCACTTATGATCCTCTACTTGAATGCAGTGTTTGGGTTTGGTATACCATTTCTCCTGTGCAGCTGATATACTATTGCCCTAGAGTAACGGAGTATTTGCACAGCCAAATGAATGAAACCAAATTTTGGTTAAATAAAAGGACTTCAGCAAGAAATTCTGGAAAGGGAAGAGGGGTCACAATAATTTTCAGAGCTAAATGATACAGTTTCTCTGGTATAAACCATACATGAGAGAGACGGTCGCATGCAGAAAGTGGTGATCAAGGGCACAATGTCCAAATGGAGACCAGTGCCAAGTGGCGTCCCTCAGGCGTCAGTGCTGGAACCAGTGCTGTTTAACATCTTTGTCAGTGACACAGGAATTGAGTGCGCCCTCAGCAAGTTTGCAGATGACACCAAGCTGTGTGGCACAGTCAACTTGCTAGAGGGCAGGGATGCTATCCAGAAGGACCTGGACAGGCTGGAGAGGTGGGCCCAGGCCAACCTCACGAAATTCAACAAGGCCAAGTGCAAGGTCCTGCAGCTGGGTAGGCACAATCCCAAGCACAAATCCAGGCTGAGTGGTGACTGGCTGAGAGCAGCCCTGAGGAACAGGACTTGGGGGTCTGGGTTGATGAAAAGCTCAACATGAGCCCACAGTATGCGCATGCAGCCCAGACAGCAACTGAGTCCTGGGCTGCATCAAGAGCAGCGTGGCCAGCAGGGCAAGGGAGGGGATTCTGCCCCTTGACTCTGCTCTCATCAGACCCCACCTGGAGTACTTTGTGCAGCACAGCCCCCAGCACAGGAAGGACATGGAAGTGTTGGAGCGGGTCCAGAGGAGGGCCTCGAAGATGCTCAGAGGGCTGCAGCAGCTCTCCTATAAGGACAGGCTGAGAGAGTTGGGGCTCTGCAGCCTGGAGAAGAGAAGGCTTTGAGAAGATCTTGTAGTAGCCTTCCAGTATCTGAAGGGGCCCTACAGGAAGGCTGGGGAGGGACTATTGACAAGGTCTTGCAATGACAGGACTAGGGGCAATGGGTTTAAACTGGCAGAGGGGAGATTTAGACTGGATGTTAGGAGGAAGTTCTTTCCAGTGAGGGTGGTGAGACACTGGCACAGGTTTCCCAGGGAGGTTGTGGCTGCTCCCTCCCTGGAGGTGTTCAAAGCCAGGTTGGATGAGGCCTTGAGTGACCTGTACTAGTGGGAGGTGTCCCTGTCTATGGGAGGGGGTTGGAACTAGATAATCTTTGAGGTCCCTTCCAACCTTACCATTCTGTGATTCTATGATTCTATATGACTATGTTTACATATATACATGATTAAGAAATTCAGTTACAAATAACAATTGTAGATGTCACGAACAATTATGGTTTTGTGCCATTAATCTTTGCAGTGACTCAAAACTTATATAAGGAAACTCAATGTCTTAAAACATGCATTTATGAAAAAAATAATCTGAAGTTTAGGTAAGTCTGAAATGCTTATTAAGAAATTCCCAAAGGTGTAACTCCTCTGAAGTATTCTCTGAGAGCACCTACTCAGACTTGTAACTGAGGGAATTACAGATTCCTTCAAACTTCTGAAGACTTTCACAATTCATGTGAAAAACATAACAACTGTTATTTTGCAACAGATTCTGCAGCAAGTGAAATACAGAAAATGTTATGCAGAAGCCTTCATTGGAGAGTTCCAAAACAATCTCTCCAATGCATAAATTAAAATTCGAGTCATTGTTTTCAAGGACTGTGGCCATAACACTGTTGTTTTCTTCTATGGTTTCCCCTGGATGGTGAAAAAAGGGCTGGGGCTGTTGGTGGACAGCTGGCTATCAATCAGCAGTGTGCTCAGGTGGCCAAGAAGGACAACAGCACTTGGGTTTGACATTACCTCTGTGTGGTAGTTTGACCCATGTCCCCTTAAGAAAGCCATAGATTCTTCCAGGAGGACCAGACAGATCCAGGAACCGGACCCCAAAAATCATCATTTTGCTATTCAATCCCATAATCCTGCTATCACTTTATAAGTGGGCAGCAAAGTCAAATCTCTTTTTCTCTCCTTTCCTTCAGCTCTCCAGAGGGAGTCTTATCTGGGTAACTATGGGGGCGTAACCTGCCTGTGGCCTTCAAGGCTGCAGCCACAGTGAATTTTGTGCTGCCCAATCAGGTCTATTTGGGGTTAACGGGAGACAAGGGCGGGGGGGAGAAAATGAGCACTGGGGTTTTAGTGGTTTAGCTTGGTTGGGGGGAAGGTTTTGGGGGAATTCTCATGTATCCTGCATCTATATTAGGTATTAAGGATTCATGTATTCCACACTTTTTTTTCCCTGCACATCTTTAAATACACCTTTCTGTATTCCTCTCCAATTCAGTAAGAGCATTATTATTTTACTGCCTTTGAGAGTAAAATAATTAACTCTGTCCGCTCTATAAGCTTTGACACTTCTGGAGACTAAGACTCTTGATTACTTTGTGAGAAAAACACAAATGCATGTAACTAAAATGCTTGAGTATGGCAGTTTCCTGCCAGGGGTAACTGTAGTTTTTATTGCTAGTACAGAATATAGCATGATGTCTCGAAAAACTGTTCAGTCATCATGACTGTCTTGCAGGCTGGCTGCCTAGAAGGTGGTAAATTAACTCTGTATTGTTATTAATAAAAAAATAAATTTATAGCATAGCCCCTATCTGTCAAGGTCCTCCTTCAGTCTTGTCCTGACAAATGAGTATGCTTATATAAACTTGAACTTTACAAATGGTAGCTAAATCTCCTTCTTCAAAACAATGGGTGGTTTTATATGCAGTGCCACATTAGCTTTTACTTCGATTTCCACTCACCCTCCCCATCTCACAATTATAATAATTTTCCTTACTGACCACAGTATTTTTTAATAAGCCTTCTCTGACACTGAAGTGTCCTGACTGACAGTTTTGCTTAGCTTTTAAACTTCTTAGTAAAAGAGTAGAATAATAAAATCATAGATTAGTTTGGGATGGAAGTGATATTTAAAGATGTTCTAGTTCAATCCCCCCGCAGTAAGCCGCCTCATCTTTAACAAGATCAGGTGGCTCAGAGCCCCATATAACCTGACCTTGAATGTTCCTGGAGATCAGGTATCTACCATATCTCTGAGCAACCTGTTCTGGTGTTTCACCAACTTCACTGTAGAAATTGTCATTTTTATATCTAGTCTAAATCCACCTTTTCAATTTAAAACCATTACCTCATGTCCTAATGCAACAGACTGTGCTAAAATGACTGTCACCATCCTTCTAATAGTTCCCCTTTAAGTATTGAAAAGCTGCAATAAAGTCTCCCCAGAGCCTTCTCTTCTCCAGGCTGAACAATTGTAACTCCCTCAGTCTGTCCTCATAGGAGAGATGTTCCACCTCACTGATCATTTTTGTGGCACTTTTCCAGGTTGGCTTCAGTAAATCCGTGTCTTTCTTTTGCTGAAAGAGTTGGATACAGGACTCCAAGGTGGGGTCTCACCAAAGCAGAGTAGAGGGAAAGGATCATCTTTGGATATAGCCTAGGATTCCTTGCCTTTCTGGGCTGTGAGCAGACACTGTTGGCTGATGTTTAGCTTTTCATCCAGCAGTACACTCAATTAGGAATTGTTAATAAAAAGTATTTTTCTTACTGAAGTTGAAATAAAATAGAAATTGCATGGGAATGTGCAGTATTTGAGAAATAATATTTCTCAAATGAGAAATAATAATATACAACTGGAATGTGTGTGACAAATGCAGAAACTCTCATTTTTGATCAGTTTAAACCATAGGGAGGAGACTTGCAAAGCCATCTTATCTTGATTGTTCCACTACATAATGACTAGTTTCAGCCTTACTCAGCTGTATTTTAACTTTCCTTGCTAATATATGTGCAGTTGGTAGGAACTGTCAGCACTTTTTTCCTTTCCTTTTTTTTTTACCTTCTCCCACAGGTTTTTTTTTTAATAGTGGTTTCCTCGTGTTATTTGTTAGCACCTGGAGAAACACCAACAAGGAAATTAATATTCCACATCACCCCATTTCTCCTATAAGAACTGTATACACAGAACTTGCAGATTTTTTCTTTTCAATGGAGGAGGCAGGGATGAAAGCACTATACATATTGGCTAAATGTCATAACACACAACAAGAGAAGATATTGTTTAAAACCAGCCACTCTTGCCTCCCCATGGACCAGGTCACAGCACTGCCCTCGGTAAGGTGTAGTTAACTGCATGCTTGTGAGAAATGTTTATTCAATCTCCACTAGACCACAAGTTGCTAGGACCGAATTCCCAGGAAAGAAAACTTTGGTATTAGTTTACAGAATACATAACATCTTAAACAGCTATTGATTGTACACGAGTTAGTACATGTAGCATTTGGATAAAATGCAATATTGGCTACTGTATGATAAACAATACTTACACACCAACATTGCTCAAAAAACAGACTGGTTTTCACATTATCACACCTATGTGTTCAAGGCCAGGTTGGATGGGGCCTTGAGTAACCTGTACTAGTGGGAGGTGTCCCTGCCTATGGCGGGGGGTTGGAACTAGATAATCCTTGAGGTCCCTTCCAACCTTACCATCCAATGATTCTATGATTCTGTGTGCTTGCTAGCTACCAATTAATCCTTTACACTGAAAAAATACCTTTGGTTACTTGACTCTCCCTCTCTCATCTACACTCTACTTTTCCTCCCAGGGCATTAATACATTACTCTATATTCCAGTAAGTTAACCAAAAGCAGATACTGGCCAATACATTCATCATACTAATTATGTGTTACACAGTATGTTTCTCCTGTCAAGTGACTCCTACATATTTGATATAAACCTTCCAAATAAAAAGGAAGAAAAATGAAAACAAGTCTCGGAGCCAAGCTGTGTGATTGAGAGAATCACTTATCCTAGTGTCACTGAACCACAAAATCAATTAATGTCTTCTATCATCTTATGAAAGTGCTATCTGACAGGCAGCTTGTAGTAAGTTACACCAGATATTAAAAAAAAAAAAAAAAAATTCTTCTTCCATTTAGGATTAGATTCTTTCTCTCAGTGTACAGTGTGAGGGAACAGGTCACTTCTCTTCCACAAGCCTTTCAAAAAGATTGTGAATAGCTTGCTAGGCCAAACCAAGGTGTAACTGAAATTCTAGTTGAGTAACTTACACAAGAATATTGAACTGAAGCATAATTTCTAGGTAAAGTGTCCTTCTCTAGATGTATTAATGCTTCATATAATTTAAACAAGGGAATTGACTTTGCCTCAAAATGAATTTACAGAAAAAAATGAATCCACATGGTGTCTTTTCAAGTAAATAAATTTGCACAGCTATTTCATGATCATATTCAGTGTCTTTGTTTTGGTTTCCCTAATGTGAGTAATCATCTTAGCATCAAGCAGATGTCTGATTCCTTTTTCACAGCATTTTGCCAAAATTTGCCCAACAGCGTATCCAAGTTTCACAGTCTAGACCAGATTCTAATAATAAGCCCTTCTCTCTCTACTGTGTTAGATTGGAAAAACAGAGGTTTTGAGAGTAAGTGGAAGAGGACTGGTATTGTCTGGAAAAAAACCCCAAAAAACCCTGCCTAAAATTCAGGAACATTTATTTCCTGGGTGTATGACCAGTCTCTCACTGTAGATTTGTGTCAGATGCTTAGACACAACTTCCTCCTGAATATGAGAGCACTTCTATTTACCTTTCAATTTTGTCTGAAGGTTTTGTTTCTTACCTGTTTCTGTAGCATGGCACTCAGATTACTATCCCTTATTTATCTTCCACGTGGGTGGGCAGCAGGCTGTGACTGGTAGTCTAAAAACAATCAAAAGACACTTTCGCACCCTGGGATGGATGGTGAGGAATTCAGAGACACAGATTATCTTTTCACCTCTTCTCCCAGTTGCAGACAGCAATAGTGGAATAAACAGACAAATTCAGTCTGTTAGTACATGGCTCCATAGCTGGAGCCACCCAAACAATTCTGGCTTCTTTGACAAGGGGTTAATATACAGGACACCAGCCATGCTGGCAACAATAAGGAAAGCCTAACTGGAAGAGGAAGAAAGATCTTGGGACAACTATTAGCTGGGCTCATTAAAAGGGCTTTAAACACTAGATCTGAAGGGAGGTGGAGATGAAACCACTATTACTAGAGTGATGTATGAGAGCAGCATGCCAGTGATTGTGGGTAAAAGGGCTAGCAAGGACTTGAAGTCTCTTGTCCCAATGGAGGATGGTAATCCATTTGGCAGTGAAGACATGAAGGGTAGTGATAGATTGATAACTACAGAGAGGTCTGAATGCAGGCAGGTGGGATTTAGGGTTTGTCCCCAAAAAAGTGTGGCAGGACAACTAACCCAGCTGAAGTGTGTCTACACAAATGCGAGCAGCACGGGCAACAAACAGGAGCTGGCAGCCATTGTGTAACAGGAAAACTATGATACAGTCACCATCACAGAAACATGGTGGGATGCCTTACATGGCTGGAGTGCTGCAATCAATGGCTACCAAGTTTTCAGAAGGTGTAGGAGCAGAAGAGAAGATGGGATGGCCCTCTACATTAGGAATACATATGAATGACTACAAATTAATGAGAGTGATGATGAGATTGAGTCCCTGTGGGTAAGGATCAGGAGGAAGGCCAACAAAGCTGATATTGTGGTGGGAGTCTGTTATTGACCACTCAACCAGAATGAAGAGGTGGATGAAATATTCTATAAGCAATTGGGAGAGATTTTACAATCGCTCCCCCTTGTCCTATCAGGGGACTTTCCAGATGTGCACTGGAAATCACAGAATCATAGAATGGTCTCGGTTGAAAAGGACTTCCAAAGGTCATTTAGTTTCAACCTCCTCTGCAGTCAGCAGGAACATCCTCAATTAGATCAGAATAGATTCTGATCACTATTGCATGACATAAACAGGCTACAATACAGAGAGAACAGGCTCCTGGAGTGTGTAAAGAATAACTTCCTAATGCAGCTGGTGAAGAAACCAACTAGAGAAGGTGCTCTCCTGGACTTATGGTTTGTGAAAGGAGTAGGACTTGTGGGGGAAGCGACAGCTGGAGGCTGTCTTGGGCATAGTGATAATAAAATGACAGTTTTCAATTCTTGGGGAAGTGAAGAGAGGGGTTAGTAAAACTCCTACTTCAGACTTCAGGAGGGCAGATTTTGATCTGTTCAGGAGCCTAATTGACAAAGTACCTTGGGAGGCAGTTCTCAAGGGTAAGGGAGTCCAAAAGGTTGGACATACTTCAAGAGGGTAATCTTAAAGGCCCACAAGCAGGCTGTGCCTATGTGCCAAAATATAAGTCGATCGGGAAGAAGGCTGCCAGCCCAGGGGGCTTGTGGAGTTTCCATCTCTGGAGATATTAAAGATCCACCTGTATGTGTTCCTTTGTGATCTGGTATAGGTGATCCTGCTCTGGCAGGGGGGCTGGACTCGATAATCTATGAAGGTCCCTTCCAACCCCGAAGATTCTGTGACTCTGTGAAGATCCACATGTATGCAGAAGAGAAGGATATGAATATTCTATTGCTTAACTATGAATTCGATGCCACCCACATTTAGAAGCTGTCTGTAACGCTATTCTTAGTACAAATAGCATGCTAGTCACATTCCTGTTGGGATGTTTCTTGGAAAAACAAGCACTGTACCATGCTGATCTGTGTTTACAGAGAACTAATGCCCCTCAGTCGTGGCTTTTGTTTTATTTTCTGGGTGTTGTTTTTTTTCCTAAGCTAGGATAAGGTATGAACTGACATAGTGAGAAACTTTATCTTTATAAAACACTCTTCTTCAAGGCGATTGAGGATCAGCCTCTTCAAGGACTGACTACTTGACATATTCATGGCCAGGAATGTATTATTTACACACATGGACGTCCTCTTGAAAAAACAAGCAAATAATCTGAACACAAATGCCCTCCTTTGATGTAAAGGAGCAACAATTCAAATATTTAAACACCAGGTTCTTCTTGCCTTTGTGTTATTACTGACAAATATATATATCCAGGATATACGAGTTGAACAGGACAGTATGGCTTACTGGTCCTATTACCTTTGCTAATAAAGGTCTGTGCTCCAGTAGATCATCAGCAAATTGAAAATCTCATAGTGAAAGAGTACTTGATGGATTTTTCATTTTTCCAACGCACTGATGGCAAAGTATTTTATTACAATGAACACAAAACATCAGTGATTAAGTTGAAACAATCATAGATTTATGAACTATTTTTAAAATTTCTAGAAATAGATCAACCTGAGTTTTCTTGTAAGTCATCTATCCAAATATTTATGCAGCCATACTGAAACTGAAATTAAAAGGCACTCTAGAGACAAAAACAATTTTAGTTTTCCTCTTGTATCCTGCCTTTACTGCTATATCAATATGGTAAGATGTGTTAACACTTCAGGTTGATGGGCTTCAGTCTGCAGTTAAAAGCTTGGGCTTTTGCATATCTTAAGAAAAACTCTTTACGGTGAGATTTCTCATAATGTTAGCACCTGAAAAGCTTATTCACAGTAAATATTCCATATATCCCTTATCACAGCTCTAATAAGCATGGAGGCGCTATCTGGATATGGATGTCTTAAGCTCCTTCGTATATAGAATCATAGAATCACAGAACGGTAAGGTTGGAAGAGACCTCAAAGATTATCTAGTTCAAATCCCCTGCCATAGGCAGGGACACCTCCCACTAGTACAGGTCACTCAAGGCCTCCTCCAACCTCCAGGGAGGGAGCAGCCACAACCTCCCTGGGCAACCTGTGCCAGTGCCCCACCACCCTCTCTGGAAAGAACTTCCTCCTAACATCCAGTCTAAATCTCCCCTCTGCCAGTTTAAACCCATTGCCCCTAGTCCTGTCATTGCAAGACCTTGTCAATAGTCCCTCCACAGCCTTCCTGTAGGCCTCCTTCAGATATTGGACTACCTGGCTAGATTCTTAAGATCAAATTTCTGAACTTGATTTCTGCAATTATTTTACTAACTAGTATGATTTCCCATGTATGATAGAGTCATAGGGTCATGAAATGCCTTATTGTTACTCCAGTTTGCACTGCAGAATCTTATGTGAGATACCCCAACAAACTGAAGCACACAATGGGTACTCTTCCTTTGTTGCATTGTAAAGTCCATGTAATTCCTCTATGACAACTGAAGTTATTTTCTCTGAAGTAAAGAAATTAGATAGACCTTAAGCCATTAAACCCATAATTATTACTTTAGTATTAAAAACTGTTAATAGATTCCATTAATCAACAATTCATTTTAGAAGTATTTCTACTAACTTAGCAGTAACTTTTCTGTGAATAAATTGCTAATCGTTCCTTTTCTCCTGTTTTGCAGAAGAATTGCACATGCAACTCAGCTATATATTACTGTGGCACAAAATCTGCTATGCCCATATGATCTATGGTCNTGATGGGCTTCAGTCTGCAGTTAAAAGCTTGGGCTTTTGCATATCTTAAGAAAAACTCTTTACGGTGAGATTTCTCATAATGTTAGCACCTGAAAAGCTTATTCACAGTAAATATTCCATATATCCCTTATTACAGCTCTAATAAGCATGGAGGCGCTATCTGGATATGGATGTCTTAAGCTCCTTCGTATATAGAATCATAGAATCACAGAACGGTAAGGTTGGAAGAGACCTCAAAGATTATCTAGTTCAAATCCCCTGCCATAGGCAGGGACACCTCCCACTAGTACAGCTCACTCAAGGCCTCCTCCAACCTGGCCTTGAACACCTCCAGGGAGGGAGCAGCCACAACCTCCCTGGGCAACCTGTGCCAGTGCCTCACCACCCTCACTGGAAAGAACTTCCTCCTAACATCCAGTCTAAATCTCCCCTCTGCCAGTTTAAACCCACTGCCCCTTGTCCTGTCATTGCAAGACCTTGTCAATAGTCCCTCCACAGCCTTCCTGTAGGCCTCCTTCAGATATTGGACTACCTGGCTAGATTCTTAAGATCAAATTTCTGAACTTGATTTCTGCAATTATTTTACTAACTAGTATGATTTCCCATGTATGATAGAGTCATAGGGTCATGAAATGCCTTATTGTTACTCCAGTTTGCACTGCAGAATCTTATGTGAGATACCCCAACAAACTGAAGCACACAATGGGTACTCTTCCTTTGTTGCATTGTAAAGTCCATGTAATTCCTCTATGACAACTGAAGTTATTTTCTCTGAAGTAAAGAAATTAGATAGACCTTAAGCCATTAAACCCATAATTATTACTTTAGTATTAAAAACTGTTAATAGATTCCATTAATCAACAATTCATTTTAGAAGTATTTCTACTAACTTAGCAGTAACTTTTCTGTGAATAAATTGCTAATCATTCCTTTTCTCCTGTTTTGCAGAAGAATTGCACATGCAACTCAGCTATATATTACTGTGGCACAAAATCTGCTATGCCCATATGATCTATGGTCAACAACTTCTAGAAAAGGATAATAAGAGTTACAGAAGAGGACAAAAATCTTGAACAAAATGTGCTCATTTTGTGTCTATGAGGCACATCTCTATATTTGGAAACATCTATTCTGCTATTGTCTATGTTTATTACTTGAATTATGCCCTCAGTCAAGACCAAACTAGGTAATTAGCAAATAGGTAATTTCTTACAGGGATGCTTGTAGCCATTGTTCATGTTACTGTGAAGACAGAAAGCAGAAGGAGGTTGACACTTTTCTCACACTGTGTAATTAGTCTGTGCTAATTTGCAGTGATATTATTTTATAAATAGGTACGCATACTTCTTTATTATTTACTATTACTTTACATANTAGAAGGACACTCCACAACCTCTCCAGGCATTCAATTCAGTAATAAATGTGTTTGTCTCCCATTCCACCATCTACATTTCAAATCAAGACCACATGAATGAGGGTGTTATCTCTTATTTCATCACAGTTACGACTGTGAAGAGTGGGAAGAGTTTAGCACCTAAGAAGAGTGAAATGGTGCTAACGTCTGTCAGATATAATTTTATTATGCTAGCAACAGAATTAGACTATGGGTTTCACTTTTATTTCTGAAGCATGTGGCAACTGAAAATGGGCTGTTATAGCTGCTAAAAAATTCTGTCTCTGAGATTTCCTTAGGAAAAAAGAAATGAACTTCTGGGATTGGGTTACCAGTCAAATGCTGACTGTTGCTGATGGATCAGCCACACTTGACACAAGGGGAAAACAAGCAGCGATAGATCCGACATTAAGTTCACGGATCAAAAATCCTCATGGTTTGGGAAGGATGGAGTATGAAATCTGTAACTCAAACTCCTAGAAATTTTCATGTATACTTGGACATTTTAAAAGATGTTCAAAGTTTTATGGGGTGGATGTATGGACTCCAAACCATGTTGAAATTATTTGCTTTATTCTTCACTAATAACTTCTTACTTTACTTTTACAGTGAGATTAATGCTACTCTAAATAGAGAAGCAACTAATTTTTTCCTGGGGTTCTCTGTATATTTTTTATTTAAAAAATCAGATAGTCTTAAATACATAATCTTTGCAAATACACCTAGGATTGTCTACGATGACTTCTCTCTCTTTCATTAGTATTACTACTACGTTATAAAAATTCAGCAGAATATTTTGGCAGCAGTTGGAGAGGAAAGTGTAAGGAGTTCAGGTTGTTTATTTTATGTTTGTCTCAACATCGTTTGTCCTGGAATGTTTTGAAACCATTGCACAAGGAAGATAATAGCCTATCTACAAGCAACAGCTGATAACCAGACAAGACCTCAGGTTCTGTGTTCAAGAGTGTTGTAATGCAAGCTGGGGCTCACTACAATAGTTTTATGGGTCTTTTGATGAAGAGGACCCTCATAGATGACTGAAGTAGAAGTTCAGAGCCAAAAGAGTGCAGTTAACTGTGGGACCAGGGCTGGCACTGTCGTGGAAGGCCAAAATAGGCCAAATTAGGCCTCAACATGTTCTGGCTTGTCCAGACATGTTTTCTGCTCTCCCTTTGTAAAATCTGAATGCCTTCTGCCTTAAGCAGAAAGGAACTTCTCAAGTCCTTCTAGTGAGCAAGCAGTACAACTGACTGTAAGAACTTCTCTTCCAGTTCTAAGGGCTTAATGTTTGTTACATTATTGCTAGTTATTTCTTAAGTGTTCTGGATTCTTTGTTCTCATACATGCAACGTTTTCGCGATCATGGCAAAGAACCTATTACAAAAATTGTGGCCGGTAGCGAGACTCCTGAAAAGGACCTTGGGGTCTGGGTTGATGAAAAGCTCAACATGAGCCTGCAGTGTGCACATGCAGCCCAGACAGCAACCGAGTCCTGGGCTGCAGCAAGAGCAGCGTGGCCAGCAGGGCAAGGGAGGGGATTCTGCCTCTTTGCTCTGCTCTGGAGTGACCCCATCTGGAGTGCTGTGTGTAGTTCTGGAGTCCCCAGCACAGGAAGGACATGGAAGTGTTGGAGCAGGTCCAGAGGAGGGCCATGAAGATGATCAGAGGGCTGCAGCAGCTCTCCTATGAGGACAGACTGAGAGAGTTGGTGCTCTGCAGTCTGGAGAAGAGAAGGGTTTGAGGAGACCTTAGAGTAGCCTTCCAGTATCTGAAGGGGGCCTACAGGAAGGCTGGGGAGGGACTATTGACAAGGTCTTGCAATGACAGGACTAGGGGCAATGGGTTTAAACTGGCAGAGGGGAGATTTAGACTGGATGTTAGGAGAAAATTGTTTCCAGTGAGGGTGGTGAGACACTGGCACAGGTTGCCCAGGGAGGTTGTGGCTGCTCCCTCCCTGGAGGTGTTCAAGGCCAGGTTGGACAACGCCTTGAGTGAGCTGTACTAGTGGGAGGTGTCCCTGCCTATGGCAGGGGATTGGAACTAGATGATCCTTGAGGTCCCTTCCAACCTTACTGTTCTATGACTCTATTAATTTTGGAAAATTCTATAATACTATAGTACCTGCCATTACAGACACTCATAACTAACTGTGGGACCAATGCTGACACTAGTCAAACATGCTATAACCATGGCAATTGAATGAGGAACTGTAGCCTCAAATGAGACTAGAAAAGGTATAAAACCTTGAAGGTGACAGGGAAGTTTGAACCTTCCCCACCAATCAAGATCTTCAGCACTGCAAGACATCATTTGGATCCATGGTGGTAACTACCACTGCTTTTGCTAGTTCTTGCTTTTCCCCTCTTTTTCTATATTTCTAAATTTGCCCCCTGCATATATTAGTGAAATACAATTCAAGTGCCTTTCCCAACCGATTACTTGGTTCTTTCTTGTCTTCATTTATGGAATCCGCAAAAGAACCATCTCCTCCACAAAAGTAGATCAAGAAAGAAAGCAAACAGGAATCACCACAGACTGCCTCAACTAATTATTAATTACATAGTTAATCACATTACTATTACATCTCACATCTAATTGCTAAAAGTAATTAATAAATGTAAATACAAATCACTTTCTAGAAAGCCATTCAAATTAAAAGGAGTTTGAAACTCTTACACTTTATGTTATGTATGGACAGTAGTTCAGACATTTGGAGTCATTACAATATTGCTGCAGCATATTTCTACACATAAATATTACAATTCTTTGTTCCCAGGAGTGGAAATAAAATTTTAAAACAAAATCAAAGAAAAACCAAACAAGACACAGACTGAACTACTAAATCTGGCGCAAATACAGACCTCTTTTAATCCTGGACATACACATCCCCACCTGCCCCAGGACACTGTGGATCCTAAGGTCTGTAGGTTTTACAGCCTGAGCATATCCAGTAACTGGTCTTGGATTCCTGGACCCCCAGCGCCCAATGACACCCCTATACATTGACTCCTGGATTCCTCGTCTCCCCTCGCCTCATGCACAGAGACACACAGGCTTCTCAATCTATAGCTCATGAGTTGCTCCAAACTGATCTGAGCCTCTTGACCTCTCCAACAGCTGACTTCTAAGCCTTTGGTCTCTCTAGCACCTGGTCTGGATTCTGGCCACACGGAAAATCAGCACCCAAGCCACTCAGACTTGCTGGCTGCACCAGCCTAAACCTCAGTAATGACATATGCACCCATGCAATACACACACACTCGACACTCTTCAGTTTGATGCCACCACAGACACACAGGCCCTTCTGAGTAGTGATCCAGCTGCATTTAAATCTGCACACACACCCATATATGCCTTTTAACTTAGGAAAAGGGAAATTTAGTGTAATAAGCTATGGGACAGACTGTACTGATTAAGCACAGGGCATGATTTGACAATGTTGCTGGGCAAAAGTCTCTTTACACATGACTAGCCCTGGTTATCTCCTTATTTCTCTATTTTCTCCTGCTTTTTCCTCCCTAATCCATCTCAATTCCTCATTTTCCCTGCCTGCTGTACTTTCTCTAAGCGACCATGAGTAAGTCTAGTGCAATAACATAAAGCTTTCCCCTGTATCCCACAAGGAATCCCACACCCCTGTAGCCATTAGCTTAGGCTTCACAAAGATTACATTCCATCATGAATTTTGGGATCTTTCTCCTTTTTATCCTGTTTTGGTTCTTCTTCCTTGAAAAGGAAGTTTTATGCATGTCAGTGTAAATTTTAAAAAAATTCCATATAAAACATAATTAGGACAGAATTAAACAACTGAAGCCTTAAGAAAAAGAGGTCACAAAAATGCTTGAATATTCAGAAGAGTGGTGTTTTTAGAAAACTAGTCTTAAACCACAGAAATTCAAAGTGAAACTTCATAATGAAATACTACCTTCAAGAATAGTGTTCTATTTCCCATCATACAATGCAAACTTAAATCAACTTCTATTTTCTCCTTATAAAAACACCACTTATCAAATCAAAAGTATTTCTCCATTTTTTTCCATTATTTACTTACCTCATAAGGTATTTATTCGTTTGTCATTTTAATAGACTAAGATATCAGAATCATTTTCATATTCTATGCACATATTAAAAACAGTTGAAGTTCATAAAGTCAAATCTCTGTCAGTGCATAAGGCTTGGTGAGTGAACATGCACTCGACATCTGCTTTCTTCATAACATATGTAAGTGATGCAACAATGCTTTGTTTCGTGATACAGACCTGATACTGAAACAATCTTATTACAATTCTTCACTGACTGGACAGCAGCTCCAGATTACAAGTTCCTCACCTTATAAAAATAATATAGGCCATTGCCTCAAGAGTGCCAAAACAGAAGAAATGTAGACCAGGCCAGTGTTTTTAAGTAAAACAAGGTTGAGTACTGCTGGTTTTTTTTACATCTCCTAGTTGTTAGCATGTACCCTGGAGTGGTTTTAGCCTGTGCCAGACAGTACTCTGCCAGACTCACACATGGCTGGGTAAATTGTATGTTAGCAACTGCTCCCAAAACACAATAGGTATGAACAAGTCCTCATCAGATTTGTCTCCCAGCACTTTATATAGTCCTCCAGCATGTTCACATCATGCTTTGAACTCTTAAGCCTTTCTAACATGAGCTTACAAATGTATGAAATAATTTAAGAAAGACCTGGAGTCATCTAGTCCAGCCCCCTACTCAAAGCATGTCTAATCTCAAGCTAGTTAAGATGGAGCAGATACTCTTCTCTTGAAATGAAGCAGATGTGTACCTCCAAGTTCCACAGAGATTAGTGTACACAAGCATAAACACTTAAATGCAAAAACATCACAATGAAAACTGTTTACATTATACTTATTTCACTTCAACACATTTGAAAAACTTATTCTTTCCTACAGTTAAGTGTAGGAATCACTCTATTTCATTCTTTCTCCTCAATAGTAAAGCTTCTGTATAGATAGGAACAGTTACAAAATTCAGACCAAAAAAAGTACTTTTAAAAGTTGTCTTTCCTCACTATTAAGGATGTACTGAAAATAAATGCATATTGAAAATATGCTACCACATTAAGATAATACTTTTCAGAAAATCCAAAACTCTTAACAGCACCCACCCCCAAGGTACATTTCTCCTCTCTTTAAGGAAATCAGTTTGGATTCATTATACATAACTTACGCTTTGTGGAAAACAAGGAGAAGGCAGTGCATAAAGTTCAAGCATAAATATTTCAACTTACTCTACTTATTCTGTATTCAACTTCTTGAATACATTTTCAGTGAAAATGCCAGTACTGCAATTCTATAAATACAATAATTATATTTATTTATTATAGTTGTTCTTCAGGAAAAACGACACATTTTAAAACACAAACTATTAAGCTTGCTTGATACACTTCCTTAACAGAGGCTTGAAAAGATGGAAAAGTGCAACTCTGGTTTAGCTGAATGGCTCACATCACAGCATGATGCAATAGACTTGTTTTAGTACTCAGCAAAAGGCATCAATTTTTAGATTTCATAATGTTAAAACAAGAAGTATAGTGTAATAGAAATAAAAAAAAAAGCCCCACCCACTTGTATATTTGATTTCATCTGGTAGACTTGGATAACTGCAAAATATTTGCCAAATCACACTGAGAGAAATATAAAATACCCACCTGTTTTAGGGTCCACAGAGAAATATGGCTGTCCCTGAAGAATACTGTACACTACTCTGGCACTGTTTCCATATGTAGGGTCATCAGCATCTGTGGCTGTCACCTGTAGAACAGATGTACCTGTACATACAGGAATACAAAAGTGAGTTGACAGCAATACAATTTTCTGACAAAAAGAAATATTCCAGGTAGATTTTTTAAATCTTTGCAATCCTCACAGTCTACAACTGGGAGATTAATAATTTTTTTCTATAAGTTATTAACCTAACATATTTTTAAGGAAAAGTCTTTATACTTCCTTTGATTTTTTTTTCCTCCTGCTCTATATATAGGTAACTTAATTATCTATATATAAACATAAATAGTAAATACATAGTATGCATATTTATGCATGTTCAAACATATAGAACTTGAACTTGGATACTACTTAGATTTCTGAACAATTCATATTTATGGACTGTACAATTATATTCATATAAGATACAAATTGATGTTGAAGTGCATATTTAAAATAATTTGCACAAATACCCCCAAATAAATAAAATATACTAAGATGATTTAAAAAAATCTGTCTATTGAAAGACATAAAAATCTTTATTAAATAACCTCATTGGAATTCCAGTGATGGATCCAAATTAGAAAGATGAGGAATTTGAAAGACAAATATTTCTATACTGTTATTAAATAACATTAGAAAAATGAAAACACAGCTCCTAGCATGACACTAAGTGGGATAAATTATGAGTAACACTGTAAAAAATAAAATGCATAAGTACTGCACAGACAAAAGTGATTTTACATATTTCTGCATTTTTAAAGACATTTAATGACGAGCCTTTTTTGCTATCACTGCCCAACGCTTCACATAAGAAATTAGTAAAGGGAAGATTAGCAAATTAATAAAGGTCCAGTCTTCATCCCACTTGTTTGTCCTTCTAGAGACACTGCTTCCTATAGACTTCATTAGCCTGATATTAAAATATGGGAATAACAGTAACAGACATGGGTACTGTTATGTAATTCTGCATCTGAAAGCAGCTCCTCACTTAAATTAACTACTGAGGCTTCACCTCCACTTTAGGTTGTTCCATTTCATAATTCAGTTGTGAAAATATGCTTTTGAAATGAATTGCTTGATCTCTCCCAGTTATCATACTTTGTCTCATGGAACTGAAGAGCATACTAACTGGATTCCTTCAGATGAAACTGAACCAGGAGACGTACTTTAGCAGCACATTCAATTTATTCTAAGTGCTAACAGACATTCAGTCTCAGAGACCAGACAAGAGCTAGTCTGAAGTAAGACTTCCCAAATACATATGATGTGGATATAGGATACTCAGTTCTACTTAGCTTCACAGATTGGCTTTCATTGCACAGAACTGTTAATGTACACATCCTCACTTCACACTGGGAACAGAAATAGCTAAGATCACAGAGTCTCAATTCGAGTAGAGCAAAGCAAATATGCATATCTTTACAGGTTTGCTTTTTCACTAGTTGAGAACTTGAACACCAAAAGTTGCTCTTCATATCTCTGCTGAAGCTTTAACAAAAGATACAGCAAACACGTCTGCATACTTGAATCTAGTGGCTTGTGCTGGTCAGAGCAGCCTACTCCTGACAGAAAGGAGAACTCACCCCAAAAGGGGGTAAAATAACAACATTCACAAAGAACTGGAAGTTAAACAGAAGTAGTATTTACAAAACCAGGGGAAAAAAACAAAATGTACTAAGGATATACACAACCCAGCACAGGCCCACTCCCCCTTCAAACCAGACCCAAGAGAGGCCATGCCGTGCAGAAACGATTCTCCCTCCCACACAGCAAACCCAACAAGGTTAAGAGCACAGAGCGAGAAGCAAGGGACAAGAAAGACAGCAATGCCCAGAAGGCTGTCCTCTTAGATAGGGAAAATACAGGTTAAGGAATGGGATAACAGATTACAATACCCTGTACCTTCCCTCTGGTACTCTCTATCCTCTTGGAGGAGTTTTCTTACCTTACGACTCTCTAACCTACAGGCCTGTGGCAAGTGGTATCCCCCAGGGACCTGTACTGGGTCCAGTTTTGTTCAGTATCTCCATCAATGACTTGGATGAGGTGACAGAGTGTGCTCTCAGCAAGTCTGCTGATGATACAGAACTGGGGGGAGGGGAGGCTGATACAGTGGAAGACTGCTGTGGTGGGTTTGAAGAGCTTGACAGAGTGAAGCTCTCAAATGAATTGGAGAAAAACAGAATTGTATTTGGAGAGAGAGTAACAGACAGAAATTACAAGGCAGATACAAAATCCATAGCGACCCCCTTGAATTTTCCCCAACCCAAAACTAAATCTATACTCCCCAGTGCTCCAATCCTCCCCCCCATGCCTCTGCCATCCATAGGCCTAAACAGAGCCTCTGGAGGCCCCAAAACAGGCTTGTTCCTTATATGTTTGTCCCGATAAAGCAGCTCCAGCCAGACACAAGGCTGGAGGGGGAGAAAAGGAGAAGGAGCTGCCCTTGCCCTGAGTTTATGAAGAGATAACAGAATTATGGGATTGAATAACAATCTTCTAGTCCCTAGAGGATTTTTAACCCTATAGTTCCCAACCTGGGACAACTGCGTTGACATCCAACAAAAGGGGAACCTCATGAAGTTCAATAAGGACAAGTGAAGAGTCCTTCATTTGAGCAGGAAATAACACCAGGCACCACTATAAATTAGGGGTTGTCCTGCTGGAAAGCAGCTCCATAGAGCTTGGAGTATTAGCGGGCAGGNTCTTGGAGGAGTTTTCTTACCTTACGACTCTCTAACCTACAGGCCTGTGGCAAGTGGTATCCCCCAGGGACCTGTACTGGGTCCAGTTTTGTTCAGTATCTCCATCAATGACTTGGATGAGGTGACAGAGTGTGCTCTCAGCAAGTCTGCTGATGATACAGAACTGGGGGGAGGGGAGGCTGATACAGTGGAAGACTGCTGTGGTGGGTTTGAAGAGCTTGACAGAGTGAAGCTCTCAAATGAATTGGAGAAAAACAGAATTGTATTTGGAGAGAGAGTAACAGACAGAAATTACAAGGCAGATACAAAATCCATAGCGACCCCCTTGAATTTTCCCCAACCCAAAACTAAATCTATACTCCCCAGTGCTCCAATCCTCCCCCCCATGCCTCTGCCATCCATAGGCCTAAACAGAGCCTCTGGAGGCCCCAAAACAGGCTTGTTCCTTATATGTTTGTCCCGATAAAGCAGCTCCAGCCAGACACAAGGCTGGAGGGGGAGAAAAGGAGAAGGAGCTGCCCTTGCCCTGAGTTTATGAAGAGATAACAGAATTATGGGATTGAATAACAATCTTCTAGTCCCTAGAGGATTTTTAACCCTATAGTTCCCAACCTGGGACAACTGCGTTGACATCCAACAAAAGGGGAACCTCATGAAGTTCAATAAGGACAAGTGAAGAGTCCTTCATTTGAGCAGGAAATAACACCAGGCACCACTATAAATTAGGGGTTGTCCTGCTGGAAAGCAGCTCCATAGAGCTTGGAGTATTAGCGGGCAGGAAGTTCTCCATGGAGCAGCAATGTGCCCTTGTGACCAAGAGGACTAATGGTATCCTGGGGTGCATCATGAAAAGTGTGTCCAGCAGGTCTAGGGAGGTTCTCCTCTCCCTCTACTCTGCCTGGGTGAGACCACACCTGGGGCACCATGTCCAGTTTTAGGCACCCCAATTCAAGACAGATGAGGATCTACTGGAGAGAGTCCAACAGAGAGCTACAAAGAAGATTAAGGGACTTGAACATCTCTTCTATGAAGAAAGACTGAGAGAAATGGGGCAGCTTAGTCTTGAGAAGACTAAGAAAGAATGTTATCAATGTCTATAAATATCTGAGAGATGGATGTCAAGATGAAAGTGACAGTCTCCTTTTGGTGGCATGCAGCAATAGGGCAAGGAACAACAAGTACAAGCTGGAACACAGGATCTTCTACCTTAACGTAAGAAGAAACTTCTTTACTGTGAGGCTGATGAAAGCACTGGAACAGGCTACACAGAAAGGTTGTGGAGCCTCCTTCTCTGGAGACATTCAAAACCCTCCTGAATGTGTTCCTGTGTGACCTGCCCTAGGTGATGCTGTTTTGACAGGGAGATTGGAACAGATGACCTCCAGAGGTCACTTCCAACCCCCAACATTCTATGATTCTATGATTATAGTGTCTTGTGGTCTCCGAATAGAGCAAATGCATGTGGTCTCATCAATATATTCATCCAGTACCTATATGGATACTTTGATGAATTTGGAGTTGAATGCTGCAATAAAATCAAGTTGGAGATACTAGTCTGTTCATAGTTATTCAGGAGTTAATGGCTAAACTGACTAAATTACTGTACTGAGGTTGATGTGACAAGATAAACAAATAAGAATTAAAGATAAGATTATTTTCTTTAAGATGTTCTAGGAATCTATTCATTCATATTCATTCCCTCTCTAAGCTAAGAATAACTGACTTCCTGAAAACCATATCAAGTTACTTCAAATAACAGAAGATGCATTTTCCCCCCTATTTCCTCCTCTGTAGCTCATATGAATAGTGTAATAACATATATTTGCATCTCAGTTTGGCAATATTTCAAATGTGACATGGAAAAGCTGTGACCTTTATGTCTTCCACTTAAGCTTGTTGTATTTAGAGGTGAAGTCCTGTCCACACCAATTCACCTTTATTTCATCATTATTCCTCATGTTGGAATCTTCTGTAACCATTAATGTTCCTGATACACAATGATTATTTATTTTTATGTATCACAAAAATTCACCCATCCAAGAGGTATAATCAGCCACCTACTAGAGTTTGTTATCCGGAGTGCTGGGCAAATTCTGAACCTTTTTATGTATAGATTTTCCTGCTTCCAGAAAAAGTTACTACCAGTTGCCTACCTGCCTAACAGGTTGAGTTCCCCTTTGCACATTTATTCAAAGCTCTACAAAATCAAGGTAGGTTTTAGAATGCGTGAACAGATTTTAGCTATTTCAGAAGAAGAAAGTAACAGGAATACTGAGACTTTTTTCTCTCCTCTGCTTATTTCAAAAGGTAGGGGATAGAATCTGAGTGCCTGTATTTTGTGTCAATGTGGGACAAAGAAACAGGGCTAGTGAAAGATGATATCTCACATGAGAAGCCAACAGGTCATTTTAGCACGAATGGAATACTATTATACCTTAACATTTGCCACAGACATTTTCTGCTATAGCCCTAGCTCTCTCCTAAGAAACACCTGATAATGTGATATTGAACAGTGGAGAAGTATTCTTTCCATCTAACAGAAAACTTAGAATCACAAGTTTTAATTTGATCCCTCCTCCACCTCTCAAACTCTCCTTCAGCGCACCGAAGCCCATCACATGCTTAACTTCACCAATATATTAGAGAAGCACACTGAGCATCTTATAAACCATACCCATATTGCCTTTTTGCCTAACTCTTGTTTGATTTGCTGAGCACAGAGGAAGGGCAGCTGGTGAAAGTTGTGGGTTACAATGCCTTGCAAGTAAAAAGGTTGTAGGTACATTCACCTTCCAATAGCATCATTCAGCTCATCAACATGATCACAGGATCACAGGATGTTATGGTTTGGAAAAGACCTTCATAGACCGTCGATTCTGACTCCCCTGCCAGAGCAGGATCATAGAATCTAACTTAGGTCACACAGGACCACATCCAGACAGGTCATGAATGTCTCCAGAGAAGGAGACTCCATAACCTCTCTGGGGAGCCTGTTTCAGTGCTCCATAAGCCTTACAGTAAGAGAAGTTCTTCCTCATGTTGAAGTGGAACTTCCTGTGCTGTAATTTATACCCATTACCCCTTGTCCTATCACAGGACACAACTGAAAAGAGTTAGACAAATCAGAATTTCAAATACATTTGTACCATTCAGTTTTTGATGTTCAGCTTATGTGCAATTAAGGATTTAGATGGAAAAGTACAGCTGCCTTGGTATTTTTAATGTTAATAACTCTGAAGAAAACAATGCAATACAAAAAGTAAAGATCTCATTTCCTTGGAGACATCAGAACAGATCTGAACACTGGAACCAGAGGCATACCTTCCATATTTTCTTTACTAACATGCTCTCAAAGTGCCTGTCAAGAAAACCTCAGAATTTTGTTATGAAAGCATTTTGACAATCCAGTTATCTAACAAAAAAATAAGGACTTTATGTCCCAAAAGTAGACCCTCTGCTTATTCATAGTCCAATTACAGTTTAAATCTTACATACCTGGAATTCTGTTTTCTTAGCTAATGCTTTATACGGATCTGCGAAATATGCCTATGTGCTCTGAACACAATTTTGCAAGCTTTGCCTTTTTTTTTTTCTGTTAGCAAAAGGGACCATTTAATTTGGGAAATCAAATTGTAGTTTTATTTCAAAATATCTTATTTCATTTTTCTCTTTTTAAAAATAAATTTATAGTAAGAACTTTCTGAGGCTACGTATCAAAGAAAAGCTGAAGGGAAACGCAGCAAAATGAATCTCTGAAGAAAAAAATTCAATGCTTATCAAGACAGTTCAATAAAACATATGTGTTGAGAATACAAATCTGTATGCATGACTTTCCACAGTTCACTGCACTGTTAAAATCTCAAATGGATCAATACTGAACAAAAAGTAAAAGAAGCAGAAAAAATGTGGCATTTAATGAGCACGAGGATTTCCTGCCTAACTACACTAATTCTTGAAATTGTTTTCAAGGTCAATACAAGTCAATATAATGTTTTCTGTTTCATACTACATTAAAAAATAGTGATTTCACCAGCAAATCAACACTTTGAGACTTTTTTTTTGGTCTGCTGCCTTCATTAAAAGATAAAAATCAATCAACAGAGGAAGGTAAACAGACACTTCTCACAAAAATAATATTTATAAACAAAATGAATATTGACTTCCAGACTATCTGTAGTTATAACTACTTCATGTTATAATACCCTGGAAAGAAGTTTAGAAAATTCCAGTATGTCTATTAAGGTCCTAGGTAAAATTTGCTGGGAATATTCATCAACACTAGAAAATTTCATATACAATATTTCACTCATTCTGAAGCCATATGGAAATGAGCAGATTATGGAATGGATTTACTCATTGAAAAATGTTTTTATTTTACATTTCATAATGACAACTCTTTCATAAACTTTGACACAAAACATGATTATAGGTCTCAATGAAACCATTTTTCATACTGCAGGAGAAATCATAGAATCACAGAATGGTAAAGTTGGAAGGGACCTCAAAGATCATCTAGTTCCAACCCCCTGCCATAGGCAGGGACACCTCCCAGCAGTACAGGTCACTCAAGGCCTCGTCCAACATGGTCTTGAACCCCTCCAGGGAGGGAGCAGCCACAACCTCCCTGGGCAACCTGTGCCAGTGCCTCACCCCCCTCACTGGAAAGAACTTCCTCCTAACATCCAGTCTAAATCTCCCCTCTGCCAGTTTAAACCCATTGCCCCTTGTCCTGTCATTGCAAGACCTTGTAAATAGTACCTCCTCAGCCTTCCTGTAGGCGCCCTTCAGATACTGGAAGGCTACTACAAGGTCTCCTGGAAGCCTTCTCTTCTCTAGGGTGAAGAGTCCCAACTCTTGCAGCCTGTCCTCATAGGAGAGCTGCTCCAGCCCTCTTGGATAAGACAGTCTTTGAGGTTGCTTTCAATCTGGTGTTCCATGATTTAAGTTATAAACCTTGGTTCTCGAGTCAGCTTTTAAGAAATGGGTTCAGTGATGGCAAGGAATAGATGTTTTCTTTCAGCTCTTTCAGCATATTACATAAAGCATAAATATGTTCACTTTGTGACATGCTGAACAGTGTGATCCAATGTTTGCAAGAAACTTAAGAAAACTTACCTACACTTGCTAGTCAGTCACCTGAAAAAAGAAAGCCTGTAAAGGTCCTATAGCTTTTACAAGTAGATGAAGATAGGTGGGGAAAATACCAGCTAACTTCTGGAGGAGACAGTTAAAATTAAACAGCATAACAGAGAGCAGAAATACCACCTGCCACTCAGCATGAGGGCTGCTACAGAGACACAGTAACATTGAAAGTTCTTTATATGACCTTATAAAAACGTGAAAGAAATTTTTAAAGTAGTGAAGCACCCTTAGGAATTCATATGTGCTGGTTTGAGGCTAATTGGAATATTTCAATGGAGAAAATTATACTATGGGCTGTGAAAAGGAAACAATGGTGATGTCTACTTCACTCATAGGCTTGCTGAGATGTGTAAGAAAAGAATATAAAACAAAGGTAAGACACTCAGGCACAGACACTCGGGCTGTCTAGCTTCTTTGCCTTCTCCTCTCTGCTGAGTAACCTCACTAACCACTTTCCTTCTAATCCCCCTGGCCAATCCTCCAAATTCACCTTGCACTTAAGGCAAACCTTGGGGTAAGGTATAGGGGTGAGGAGAAGGTGGAAGGGTGGTTGGAAGGCCCTCCTGGGGTCTCTGATTTCTGGGAGGGGTGTTGTGTTTCTGTATTACCTTTACCTTGTATATTTCTGTAAATATTCCTGTATATAGTGTATATATCTGCTTTTATATTGTGCTAAGCTGTAAATAGAGCTTCATCTCTTAACTTCCAGCTGGTTGAGTCTAGTCTGGGTGATTTTACAAAGTGTAGGGGGTGGGGAACTCCCAAACCATCACATCATAGAATAACAATAGTTCACTCAGGTATAGACTCCACTGCTAAATGTCAAAACCCGTGCTAATTACAGACCAAAAATGGCATAGATATCTCCATTATTTGACATAAAGTACATATTCTGTGAAAGCTATAAAAGAATTGGTCTTCCTGAGACTGCAAGCAATAAAATACTTCCGTTATGCAACAAGCACAAGTAAATCAATAAGGGAAAAGAAAATAACACAATAGAAAAAAACCTATATGAATGCCTACAGCAGATTGCTTCTTTGGCAAGACATGAAAATTCATTTTTATTCACACA
This sequence comes from Ramphastos sulfuratus, assembly GCA_013399055.1. NCBI lineage: Eukaryota > Metazoa > Chordata > Aves > Piciformes > Ramphastidae > Ramphastos > Ramphastos sulfuratus. The sequence goes on along the minus strand of WBNM01031666.1, from coordinate 53,550 downwards.
ACAGTAAAGCTTTGTGGAATGGATGTTTGGTTTTTTTTTATTTGAGTACAACCAGTAAAGAGTTTAATTTATGAAATATATACATCAATGCTTTATTTTATCACTAAAACTTCCTTCTTTCCCCATAGTTCACTTTTGCAGCCCAAAATGCCATCTCAGAGTAACTATTTTAATTGTTCTTTGTAAAATATTATCTTGCATAATTTAGTTGTGCAGTAATGCCAATATTCAGGCTACTACAGAATTATGACTAATATCTGTGTAAGAATACAACATTTTCAGAGGATTAAAAAGAAAAAAAAAAGAATGAGCAAAAAAAAAAATAGAATGAACTGTTAAAAAATAATTATATTAGCTGTTCTTTACTTTGAACATAACATTGATTTCCTTTCCACTGTCTTTCCTCCTATGCAGAAAATCAAAAGCTTCCACAGGAGAAGATAATAACCATTAATTAAAATGGTCTCCATTACAGACGAAGTAAACTGAAGAAAGAAGACAACAAAGAAGCATTTCTGGAGATAGCTGATAAAGGAAATGAATTTCACATCAAGATGGTTTGTGATATGGTGAGACAACTGAGATAGGATCTTAGGTGCTACTGAAATGAACTGCAAGTCTCACAGTAAAGCTTTGTGCCACAATTTATCACAGACAACTGAGGAGATGTTTTACAGGCCCACAACATTTTACTAGGAGTTTTATCCCCTCACTGTAGTACTTTCCACAAATGTATATTGCTTAAATAAATCCTACTGTTTATTACATTGCTTACAGAAATACTGCCCTTCTGTGCTTCCACAAATTTCTCTGGGGAATGCTATTTACAATAGTATGTTTAAATTATTAAAATAGGGAATTCTACATTAAAAACATGTCCTGTTATATGCACTAGCATCACTGTGTAGGTGGAATGAAGACCTACATGTTTATAGCTCTGAAAAGTAAAAGATTAAAAGCTATGGTTTAAGAAAACAATGTACAATTTCCAAATGATTACAAGAAATTATAATATATTTGATCTATAACCTAAAAATCCTTGTTAGCTAGATACTGACCAAACAAGAATGGCTAATAGAGATTGTTCACCTGTTACAGATCAAGAAGAGGCTATTAGAAACAATAACATTAATAAATAATAAAATTAATCAGGAGGAGGAACTGGAAATTACAAGCAAAGATCAGGTAGCAGTTCCCAATTAGAGGGAGCCTGTGGGAAGTTGAAAATTCTTAAAACTGAAGTTGAAGAATAATATGGGAACAACAACCTATGAAAGAAGATCACGGAAGAAATAAAAAGAGACCAAACAATTCTTGTTGCAAGAGGAAGCACAGAAGAAAAATGCTTAGGAGTTCTCCACTGCTGAGAAGAGACATCTGAAATAACACACTGTGAAAAGATTTAGAAGAAAGGACAGGACTGTAAAAGGACTAAGGTATTACAAGTACCTACAAAGAACAAACTATTAGAACAAGAAAATTATGATGTAGACATGTAGATTATTTTTCAGAACATCATGCATGGAGGCTATTATGAGAAGAAAAAAAAGTACTACTTCCATGTGGGACAGTGGAGAGGCAGCAGCAGCAGCAGTGAAAGAATGAATAAGCTGTAATAAAGTCAGGAGTAAAGAAAGAGAATAGGATCAAACATGATATTTGGTGAGCTTGAAAATTCATTTAGTATAGTCTGATTTTACACAGCAGAAAAGGGTATTTATTGTCTACTTTACAGAAGATGAATTCCTCTTAGATCAGTGAAGAAGCCACCAGTATTAAAATCAATCTCTGTTCTGACGTCAGGGTTCAGGTATAAGATTTAATGTATTTCAGTCTTTCCAGGACTGGTATGTTTTTTACATGTTTGCAATTATTTCATATGTCACATTTCATTTGTATATGCAAGGAAAGAATTGTAGATGTGTTTGGAATGCACTGTTTTTACTGCAGACATCCATAATGGAAGTTGTGGTTTTGGCTTGTTCAGCTTCTCCACGTGAAATATTTCTTTGCATCCTGTGAAGCGATGTGATTCAAACAGTATGCAGAGTTTCAAAACAGATTAAACTATCCTTATTAAATATCCATATAGTCTAAACTCACCAGAATAATGTCAGGTAGTACCATAACAAATGAACCAAATGCAGACTCTCAGTTTATAATTAATTTCACCTATCTGCACTAGTAAAGCTATAACTGGGTACCTTCCCATCCAAAATAATTATATTAACAAAGCATTGTACTTTAAAGTATGGAACAATACATTTCTATTCATATAACATTGTAATAAATCAAAGTGATCAAATGATTCAATGACAACATTGATTCATTCTTATTTGTATGATTCACATTGTCAAGAATTGAGTAGCTTCATGCTGATCTTCGAGAGGGTAGGGAGGCTCTGCAGGGGGAGTTGGATAGATTGGATCAATGGGCCAATGTTAATGGCATGAGCTTCAACAAGGCCAAATGACAGGTCCTGCTCTTCGATCACAACAACCCCAAACAATGCTACAGGCTTGGGGAAGTGTGGCTGGAGGGCTTTCTGTCAGAAAGGGACCTGGGGGGCTCTAACTGACAAGCAGCTGAATATGAGCAAGCATTGTGGCCAGGTGGCAAACAAAGCCAATGG
>WBNM01031666.1:0-46606 GCA_013399055.1 Ramphastos sulfuratus | reverse complement strand
ATGTAACAAATAGAACAAAAGGTTACTGTAAAACAAAAAAAAAAACAAAAAAAAAAAAAAAAAAAAAAAAAAAAAAAAAAAAAAAAAAAAGGGTCACCACTGTGGAGTCATTTGTTTTATTTTGTAAACTGAAGAAGAAAGAAATAGAGAAAGGTTATGATTGCTTGGCTTTGCTGTTGTAGGACTGGACAGTCTTACATCTTTCCTTTAGAGTAGTGATGGCAAAATTCTGGTTACATCTCTTTCTCCCCTCAGAATAATACTGTTTTCTGTTAACACAGGAATAACTTGTTCAGTGGGGATCCAAACTTTCTATGAAGTCAAAATGTTCTCTGAAGTGATTTATTCCTACAAATAAGAATATCAGATATCCTGGTATTCCACCTCTGGTTTGCTAGTATCTTAATTTTTCAGAAACAATCAGAATTGTTTTTATTTACATTTTTTTTTCAGAAAACAATTCCTATGTGTTAAGTGTTTGCAAATATTAACATTTGCCTCAGAAAAATTGTCTCTAACATATGGGAAAAATCTAACCCAAGAAACCTAGTAAAAAGTTTGTATGTCCAGGAAACTGACAAATTTGCTGGGTTTTTGAATCTATAAAGAAGTCAATTTAAAATTATCTCAAACTGAAAAGATCAGAAAATTCTCCATTTTCAATCTCTTTTTAACTCTGCACGCATATATGTAAAAGCATATTCAGGTATATCATATAGTAAACATCAATTTTAATCTTAACTGGAATGATGACATTATGAACCAATTCAAAAATTTGCTACATAGTTATGAAATCAACACAATAAAAAACTGCTACAGAATTTAAGAAGTAAACTATCTTAAAAAAACCCCAGATATTAACATAGCCACAATAATCCAATATCATACTGCAAATAGGCTGGAGCAGCTCTGCTATGAGGACAGGCTACAAGAGTTGGGGCTCTGCACCATGGAGAAGAGAAGGCTTTGAGGAGACCTTATAGTAGCCTTCCAGTATCTGAAGGGGGCCTACAGGAAGGCTGGGGAGGGACTATTTACAAGGTCTTGCAATGACAGGACAAGGGGCAATGGGTTTAAACTGGCAGAGGGGAGATTTAGACTGGATGTTAGGAGGAAGTTCTTTCCAGTGAGGGTGATGAGGCACTGGAACAGGTTGCCCAGGGAGGTTGTGGCTGCTCCCTCCCTGGAGGTGTTCAAGGCCAGGTTGGACGAGGCCTTGAGTGATGTGTACTAGTGGGAGGTGTCCCTGCCTATGGCAGGGAGTTGCAACTAGATGATCTTTAAGGTCCCTTCCAACCTTACCATTCTATGAGTCTATGTTCAGAAATTCCCTGTGATAGTGCAAAATGCATGGGACATTTGTAATAATTAATACTGTTAGATATTTTTTGTTGTGAAGAAACAACTATTTGTTCTTGTCGTGGGTTAGGAACTTCTCTCTCCCCACTATTGGAATTTACCAGACTAGCTTTGATATCTTGGAAGTAAGATGAAGCTGTATTTACAGCAAAGCAAAACGTACAAGCGTATACACAAAATACGTTTACAAGTATTTATAATTATATACAAATTAGAAATAATACAGAAATCCAAACTCCCTCCCAGACAAAGGAAACTGCCCAGAAGGGCTCAAAGCTACCTTTCTCTTTCTACTTTCTCAGACAGGCAAACAAAAACAAAAGCCAGCAAAGCTTACATTGTTAGTTGTTAGCCAAGATTAGAGGAGAGATATTAGAGCAGATCAAAGGAGAACTGAATAGCACAACATCCCGGGGCAGATTGGGGAAAATTTGTTTACATTTTGGCTTTTTATGCCTCTCAGCAAACCAATGAATGATCTAGATTTCATCATTACTTTCTTTTCACAAATGATGATCTAATTTGTCTTATTAAAATATTCCGAATAGCCTCAAACCAGCACAGGTCTTGCTTTCTTCTCTCAGGCAACCAGCACCAGAACAAGAGGACACAGTCTCAAGCTGTGCCAGGGGAAGTTTAGGCTGGAGGTGAGGAGAAAGTTCTTCACCGAGAGAGTCATTCGCTACTGGAATGGGCTGCCCAGGGAGGCGGTGGAGCCACCGTCCCTGGGGGTGTTCAAGGCACGTTTGGACGTGGCACTTGGTGCCATGGTCTAGTCTTGAGGTCTGTGGTAGTGGGTTGGACTTGATGATCTTTGAGGTCTCTTCCAACCTTGCTATACTGTGATACTGTGTGATCAACGAAAAAATCCAGGTACACTTTAAGTCAGAGGGCTTTTATACCTAACAGGTAATAGAAGCTAAGAGACACCGGAGATTCTCAGCTAATTGCATGGCCAACCAAGTGTATGTGTTGAGTATCGTGAACTTGGGGGTCACGAGATGTTGAGGTCACCAGATGATGCGGAGTTGCACGCACGCCCGGGGCCGCTAGGAACGGGGTGAAGGATGACGCGAGACGAGACGACCAACGATACCAACATGATACATCCAAGGTCGCCCCTTTATTGCCGCAAGTAGCACATACTTATACAGGACTAGAGCTGTCAGGCCACACATTATTCATTCTCTCCTTGGTTACAGGCCGCTGCTTCTAAGACTTTCTCACCCTGATAAGAACCAGCCTTCCAGTCCAGCACAGCTGCCTCCTATCTCACCTGACTCCACAAAGGGCAGCTGTGCTAACCATCCTCTCTCACGCCGGCAGCTTCCTCCCCCCACATCCCTTGTCCTGTTTTAGCTCTCAGCTAGTGTAACCAGAGAATGAGACCCAACATGTATGTTATTACTTTTTTAACACCGTGCTACCCAACAAACTTCAACTGAAAACTGCAGGCAGGAATGTCACTAGAAGAAAAGTATTAACAAACACTGAAAAGTCTTCAATTTGCAGTTGAGATTTCTACACTGCAGTTGTAAAGCAACAACTGAAAGCATGGAAAACTAAGAAAACTTTCTGCTTTCCTACTTCCTGGTATTTCATTTAAGCATTTTGATTTTTAATGCTGAATTTCATATTCACATGGAAGGATTTTATGCAGCACTTGTTATTGCATAACAGAAGTGCCTTTCCTTTGCTAGTTGGTTTATATTTCATTTTTTAAATAAAGATTAAATAACTGTTTGTCCTTTTCATTTTTTCCATGTTGTGCTGAACAGATCCTGGGGGAATCCTTCCTTAAGACAATGCCTACCAGATTAATGAGAGATTCATGTCCCTGAGCATGGTGCACTTCATTCTTTTCCCTGAGTACTATGAAATTATCTACATAACAAGTGGTTTATTCCACAAAAGTATTTCTATTGGGAATAAATGCAATTCATTGCTCAGGTTATAAATACATTTTTTAAGAGACTATATTTGCAGCTAGGTCTATAATGATTTATAGAAGAGGAAAGGAGCAAAAGCTAGATGGAAATATTGGACTCTTGCTCTATTTAAGACTGCTGTAACTATTTCTCTTTCAGATTAATTTGACGGAGGAGGGAACACCACTAACCAATGCCGATTCAAGTCAACCTATATTCTGTTCACTAGTTCAGACCTAACTTGTATGACCTGGAGAAATCATTTCAACCCAGATTCCTAGAACAGCTGTGGACATTTCATTTATATGAGATGCCACCACCTTTGCCAATGACTAGTGCAAGGACACACATACGCTAGAGGATGAGATACTCAGATGCTGCAGTAATGTGAATAAACATCTTAGATAAACACACATGTGGTGTTATTTTTTTCCCCTGCTGTGCCAGTCAGAGTTGCAACACTGTGGGAGTCTCTTAATTTTAGAAGAAATATAAATGTATTGCAATCTGAAACATGATTACTTATAATGTTGAGATGATTACTTACACTGCTGAAAAGAAATACAAGGAAAATATGTAAAACGTAGGAACACAGTTCTCTCATTTCTATATCAGGGGTTTTAACTAAGACTATAAAAGCATTACTGAAAAATCTCTTGAAATAGGTCTTAGTTACTGTGATAGTCCACCTCATCTGATAATTATATATTGATCTATGATATTTTTCTAACGGCTACTTAAAGAATTTTTTTTTCATTCTTAAATTGTTTCAACTTTATTCCCTAAGCAATCTCACCTTAGGTCCCAAACCTGCTGCAAGCATAAAATAGTGGAAAATTACCAAGCCAAACACTGCTGTTAAACATATGGTGATCAGAGCAGGCACAGAGACTGGGTTGAGGCCCACCTTTCAATTCTTCCACTTATCACCTGCAACACTGCTGAACAGAGGAGTCACGCCAAAAACAAAACAAAACAAAACCTTCAAAAATCCCCACACAAGAAACGTCTTGTGAAACTGATAAAAGAAACAACGGGTTGAACACCAGGAACAATGACTTCATTGAAGTGTCACCCACACACTCTGCACAACTGTAGATAACAAGGTATAAATATTGCCCCAGTTTCGTATCTCATTTGGAGAGGATTGAGAACTATGCCAAACAGCTAGGACACATCAAGGGGTTTGCTCCCTTACATACTCCTCCCCAGAAGGGATGCCTATTGCTTAAGAGTTGTGACCTCAGCTACATGGATTGCTTCCCCAGGAGATCAAGTGTATGATTGCAGTTTGGAGTTAAACAGTGATTCTCTATTTTAGCGTGTTTGTTTCCAGCAATCTTAGTGAATCTGTGTATGTTTGTGGTGGGTTTACACCACTTAGAGTTTGGGATTTACCCCAACACTACTCAGAAATTTGGAAGTAAAATTAAGTTGTTATTTACAAAGTAGGCTAAACATAAAAGTTAATAAACATATACAAATAGATATATACAGTTACAACTAGACAAAAACCCAGCTAAACTTTCTGTACAAACCCAGCCCCTCCTGGAGAAAAAGTCCACACACCTCCCCCCCAGACACTGCAGCCTCCAAGGCCAGGTTGTCTTATCTCACCACTGCAATGTAACCCAATGTTTCGGGAGCAGAGCAGGAGAAAGAGTCAGTGGGAAAAGCAAGCAAGAGAAAGAACACTTGGAACCTCAGGTAATATAGAAAAAGAACAACCCAGTAAGATGGGATAAATTTATCTCTTCTGTTCAGCTCCCTTTTGGGACATACTCTGAATTCTCTCAAAAAACTTATTTACAATTTAGGACCTGTAAATAAACTGTACTATTCATGCATCTGATTGCTTCTTGTGAATGCAGCTGGACCTATAGCAGATAACAGGCTGTTTGGGTACCTGGTGTTCAGCTTGTAGTACCAACAAGTGTTGTATCTATTAAGAGATGTTGAGCCACTCACACAGCCTTTCTAATCTCTGAGGACCAGATAGGACACAAGGAGATACATCTCTTATGAAATTTATTCTTCTCCAAATGTAACAAGCCCCTAATGTAACAAACTTCTATTTTAAAAATTACTTTGCAGACCAATGATTTACCTAGTTAACCACTAGAGACTAACACAGCTTGGGCTTACCACTTAGCTCTTTGTAGCCCCTCAGGGCTCTCTTCACTCTGTCCACAACTCAGGACCTCATTGCGGCCCCCAGTGCTGTCAATTCCTGCACCAGCAATGCCACAGCAGGGTCAGTCTTCGACGCCTCGCAGTCCTGCACTGTGGCCTGTTGAGCTGGGCCATGTCCCAGACCAGCCTCAGCTCAGTCTCATCCCCAGAAGGGTGCCCGATGCTTGGGACTGGCGCTGCCCCAGTGGTTGCTGGCTGCCATACTCTGTCTGGCCAAGCCATGACTCACCTAGGGGACCCTCCAGTGTGCCAGAGAGCTGCCTCACTCTGCTGCTCCCCAACAGTGGTATCTCCCCAATTTCTAGCCAGTAGAGTCTTCTGAATTCCTTATGGAAATACAATTTCTATCCTAAGAGATGGGCTGAGTTCCAAAACCATTATTTATCACTGCTGATTCGGTTATGTGTGTGGGGAACATGCCCCAAATCCCTCTTTGCCTTCCCCCTCCCCCTTACAGGTTTGGATGGGGAAAGAGGAAAGGTGCAAAAGGAGGAGAAAAGGCAATCTTTTCCTGCTTCTTGGGCTGCAGTCGGTGCACATCTGCCTTGCCCTATGCCATGTGAAATTCCCACACTACAATGCTGCACCGAAATGCCATAAGCTGAGTCATTCCTGCTCACTCTATTTGTCATTGGACACAATTTGTCTAGAAAGATATTAAATGGAAGTGTCAGAGATATCTTCTGGACCCCTGCTACCTGGATCCTGTCTCACTGTGCTGGACAAGCTGCTTGCCATTCCTGCCATAAAAGCTACTGTTTTCCTTCTGCAAGCTGGGATGTGCTACTGGCTGCGTATATACCTTTGCTGTCAGGGCAGTGTCCTTGTGAACCTTACTTGGGGCTTTGTTTGCAGGAGACATTTTTGCTTTGTCTCTGCAATCCTAATGTGTGGATTATAAAATTTGCTATTTCCCAAAGTGTGAAACCACAAAAAATTCTCCACCCTCACGACACCTCTTTTTGTGAGTAAATTTGGATTTTCAGGTTTATTTTCCTGGAGTTTTCTGGGGATCTTGCCTGCCTTTATAGCGGGGAAAAGTCTACATGTGGCTCCTCTTTTCCCAACTTCTAACCTTTCCTAATTGTTTGTTGTTAGTAATATTTTCCCCATTGTGAAAAGTATCTCCCAATGGCATACTCAGAATCCATAAATAAATTCCTAAATTTTGTATATAGTTCAGGATGCAATTTTTCCCAATCAATAAATAATTAGATTTTTATAATTTCTGTCTCATATAAATATTAAATAACCATGGCAATGTGCCTAAAAATAACAACATTCTGAATACATTCACAACCAGAAGCTACTAGAAAGTATTTAATTTTCATCCTCTGTTGGGCATTATTCTTATTTATATGTCTCTAAATCTTTAGAGAACAAAGGAACTGAAAATAATAGCTGAAGAGCATATCTGGAATGCCACCTTTATCAACACACTGTAACTTTCACATGCATAAATTTCTTCTAGCATTCCTGCAGAAACTGCAGAAGGGCTCAAAGAACACACTAAACATCTCAGTTAATGGGATAATTTTGATGCTATAAAAGTCTTTAAATATTTAGAATTTTATGCACCAGCACATTAACTGCTGTAAAATGAATTGCCCAGCTAATACAGTATAGTTACTACCAGTAACTGCAAAGTCATCACATGGCTAAAGCCTAATCACGACACTGAATAGTCAGGTAGCTACATACAGCTTAGACTCCAGCCTTATTCACCACCCATTGTCTTCATACATCTTTTACTTCGTTCTTTTAGCTAATATTTAGCCATGTCACACATTTAAACATTTAAGCACAGATACTCGTCAAGCAAAATACAAATAGGCAGAAACTATGGGATGGTGCAGAAGTGGGAACCAACAGGAAAGAAGCACACCACTAAGTATTATGAAATCAATCAAAAATTGATGAGGAAGCCAACATTCCCCTCCTTCTGGGAATGTCGGATGCTAGCGACTCACAGGGATCATTGTGCGCCCCTGCACTTGCCTAAGGAAGGCGAACCACTACCAGTAAGCCACACATGACCCTAAGAATGAGAAAGGGATAAAAGGGGCAGTTCTAAAGCAGAAGAGTTGTCTATTAGTGATTTAATTGTGTCACTGCTTCCCCACATTTGTTTTAATTGAATAATGTGGATTCTTGGTGTATTGGGGCGTGAGATTTATGTGGACTAGTAAACACTTTTACAATATTTTCAATGGACTACACATAAATCTGAATATAAGATATGTGTTCTTCTGTTGAAAAAAAAAATATTACTTTGACATGTATGCTGTATTTGAAACTGATGATTTGAAAAAAAAAACAAGAACTATTTCATCAACCTAATTAATTTAATCAGAGCAGAATTATGTTTATATAAACAAATTATTTTGAAATAACTGCAGATAATTAACTTGAAACTTATTGCTGACAAATAAGACACACAAGAACTCTTTAAAGTCTTACAGAGATGTACCACAAGGATCAAGTAATAAGGAATCAGCACACACAGAGTTTACTGTTAGGTTAGTGGCCATGGAAGTGGCTGGGAATGGTCAGACTGCAGGAGTAAAAGCCAACAGATTAACTCCCTCCCTGAAATGCTTATATACCAATGCACCAAGCATGGGGAATCAGCAGAAGGAGCTGGAGATCTGCCTTACGCTGAGTAACTATGATATAATTGCCATCTGAGGGCTGGGTGTCAGGAGAGGGGGGACAGACTCTTCTTACTTGTTCCCTGTGATAGGACAAGGAGCAATGGATGTAAGCTGCAGCACAGGAGGTTCCATCTCAACACACGGGGGAACTTCTTTACTGTAAGGGTCACAGAACACTGGAAGAGGCTCCCCAGAGAGGCTGTGGAGTCTCCTTCTCTGGTGACTTTCAAGGCCTGTCTGGATGTGTTCCTCTGTGACCTGAGCTAGATTGTATGGTCCTGCTCTGGCAGGGGTTTGGACTCGATCTCTTTGGGTCACTTCCAACCCCTGACATCCTGTGTTCCTGTGAAATGATAAACAACAAAAATAATATTCACAGAATTCTAAACCCAGAATCTAAGTTCTGGTAGTAGCACTACCGTTATGTCCCAAATTACTGGGTTTTGTTTGGAGAGCAGCACATTTTTTCAAGAAGAACAGCAGAACGTCCTCTTCCAATTCTGTTGTCACTGCCAATCAGTTTAATCAGACAACGAGAGGGCCCCATCACAATATTACCACAGCAAAGTCTATCAGTGAATGCTCAACCTAGAAGAATGAAAAAATAATTCCCAACAACGTGGGCTATGACCTTTAGCAAAGCATAGGAAGATGCATTAAAAATAAGGTACACATTAGTTCATTTTTGTTACATTGAACTGTTTAGTGCTTCACTAAAACCATCAACATGTAGATTTATAAAAAGAATTAATGGTAAAACACTAGACCACTGAGTAAAGAATATTTTAATTGTCTAATAAGAACTGAAATCATGTTGGCTTCCTTTGATGCTTATGTGACACAACACATAATTAAAAAAGAACTAACACAATAACTTAGTAGTAAAAATCATATAAAAATTTATCCTGAATAGTGCACACAGCAGAATTGAGAGTCTGTTGATACTACTGAAGTAGTACNCTTCCAACCTTACCATTCTATGATTCTATATTTTATAATTATAGCTATTGTGTGACAAGTTATAAATTTTAAAATACACCCAGGTAAGATCATAAAGGGATAAAATTGTGATTTCAGACCTCAGACTTTAAGAACTGAAAAAGGCTCGGAGGGAAGAAACACAGGGAGGTGTGGTGGAACAATCTTTTAAATTTACAGCTAGATGACCTGGAAAAGAGCACTGATTTTTTATTTGATTGTAATTTCAAGAATATGACTATTTTACTGCCTCTGAAGTATTTGGCACTTGTAGCATTTCATGTTGACACGAGTATATAATGTTTTGCCATGTCAAAACAGCACTACTCAGCTATCATTAAAATAACAGACACAGCTATTAAAAAAAATGAGTTGGACATTCAGATGGAGGACTAAATTCAAATGGAACAAAATGGAACAAAAGGAGATATTGTGTCTCATTCTGAAGATGAAGGCTACTGAGCTAACAAATGATAATCCTTCAACTGTCAATCAACATCTGCACACATCACGTAGTGAAAATGCTACTTCAGCACTATGTAGTGTAAGTCTCCATTGTGTTAATTCACACTAGGTTCAAGAATGTTAGGATAAGATGGTTTTCAAAACATTAGATGGCTATTAGTTTATTCATTTTGTGCTCAGGCCCAGTTGTCTGCATAAAGGAAGGAGGTGAGCTTTCAGCCAAACTGAATTCTGAGTTGCAGAGTATACAATGGTATAGGAGGTCAAAGAGAGACGTTTTCTGAAGAGTTCAGACACTTTTCGGAGTGGAAATACCTTTTCTACTCAAATACTGCAGGTAGCTTGTGTATTGAACCTTAACTCCAAAAAGACAGAAGGTTCACTCAGCCCAGGATACGCCATCCCTACCTGTTCAAACTCTCCCCTCAAGTCCTTCAGGCTGTTTTTGTTTGGGTGTTTTGCCTTTTTTGTTTTGTTTTCCTTTGGCATGTTGCATCATTTTTATATAATGGCTGACAGAAGCTATGCATACAGTTTATGGCATAAAGTGAAGGTACAATTACACAGAAGGCAAGTTGTACCACACCAATGTCATGGTGGATCAACCTTGTTTGGCTCTCGCTCCTCTTCCTCTAATGAATATAGGAAAAAATAAAAAAAAAAAAGTTCATGGGTTTAAATAAAGACAGAGAAACCACTGGCCAATTACCATAACAGATCTGACATGAAGTAAATTAATTCCATTGATTTCCAATTAGAACAGAGTTAGATGGTTGAAGAGACAAAAAAACTTAACATTTTCTCCTTCCGCTGTCCTTCTTCCTAGGATCACTTTCATTCCTGACTCCCCTACCTCTTCCCCACAAGCAGTGCAGGGACATGAGGAAACGGAGCTGCAGTCAGTTCACAACAGCTCCTCTCTGCCACAGCTTCCTCCTCACATTTTGCCCTGCTCCAGCATGGGGCCATCTCACAACTGGCAGGGGAACACTCCCCTCCTCTTGCTGTCCCTTTGGGGCTCACAGGTGTGTTTCTCACACTTCCCTCAGCCCTGGATGCTGGGCAGGGCAGCATTTTGATCTTTCATCTAGGCTTCCCCTGAGGCTCCTGCCCATGGCTGGGGTCTCAGCTGTGCCCTGTGATGGGACCATGGCAGTTGGCAGATATTAGCTGCATACTCACAGAGGCCACCCCTGCAGGGCCCTTCCCTCCAATGTCTCACCATATAGGTAAGGTAGAAAGGCTAGGTAGAAACAAGGCTGGCTTTCTCCACAAAAACTACTGATAAAATATTTAAGTGAGAGATGGCAGTTCCACTGAAAAGATGCTTATTTCATCAATACAGTAATTTAATGTAAATAACATGTGAAAACCACAGAACATCAGATTCTCATGTGTCAAATCCTGAAAGGGTAATAAGAACAAAAACAAAAAAAAAAAAAAAAAGAGGCCAGGTTTTGTACAGACATAGGTATTCCATAAGAATCTCAGGAGAGATTGGATCAATTTGACCAAATTATTTTGAAACATTAAAAGAAATAAGAGTCTCCACACAGCAAAGTGATGTTTTCCAATATCGAAATTGGCCACTGTATAAAGCTGTGCCACAAAATCAGTTATTACTTTGACACAGTAGATTCAGTGCTGTTGTTTTGACACAAGACACCCAAGTTTCTTCTTGGTGCGATTTCATATCAACTTAGATTAAGTTAAACCAGGCAAATGTCTTTGGATAGGACTGAACTTCAGTAAGTTTGTGCTTTTCTGTTTGTTTTGGTCTGTCACGTCAAAATGTCCTTGTCAGTCTGTAAACAGCCATCTTCTGTCAAAGTTCTGCAATGCGAGCATTATGCTTTAGGAAATTTCAGATATGACTGAACACACTGGAAGGACAACAGTCTTGAGTTTTTGTTTGTTTTTTGGTTGGTTGGTTTTGTGGGTTTGCTTTGTTTTGGTTTTTTTTTATAAAATTACAGTAAAAAATTGAGATGGCTAATGGTATAGGATCACATAGAATCATAGAATGGTAAGGTTGGAAGGAGACCTCAAGGATCATCTAGTTCCACCCCTCTGCCATAGGCAGGGACACCTCCCACTAGTACAGCTCACTCAAGGCCTTGTCCAACCTGGCCTTGAACACCTCCAGGGAGGGAGCAGCCACAACCTCCCTGGGCAACCTGTGCCAGTGCCTCATCACCCTCACTTCCTCCTANCTGATTCCTCTGTCCATGTCACTAACAAAAATGTTAAACAGCACTGGTCCCAGCACTGACATTATGTTGACATAATATTCAACAATACTGATCTTGCATTTTATGGCAACAGTTGAGCTGGAGAAAGCACAGTTTCCCTGTTTCTTGATGAGGCTGCTCCCAAAGCAACAGCGGGAGGCAGGAGAATAAAGAAAAGCTCTGTATAATCAATACAGGCATTCCATCAGCTTCAATGACACTGAATCAAACTTTATCTAGCAACTCTAAGAGTGGCAAGAATTAGTGCCTAAGTAATTGAAGAAAAACGTACAGATTAAAAATACTGTAAAATCTGAGGTTAGTGACCCAATGCAATGAAAATGCTGTAACAGGGAAGATGATTTTGAGTAATCAGAGAGCAGAAAAGCATAAAGACAGAAGTACATATCAAATACTATAAAATCTAAGGTTAGTGATCTATCAGAAACTGTAACAGTGAAGATTTCTTTTTAATTAAAAAGGATCTATTAAAAGAGCCCTAACAGAATTAAAAAGTTAATCTCTTTAAAAGGAGACACATGAAATATGTGATTTAAGAGCCTGCTGAGCCAAAATCTCTCTTTTCTTCTTATTTTCTACATAAGCCTATTCTAGAATTGAATTTTAAAGAAGTAACCAAAGTCCACACATAAAAGAACACAAAAATATGTACTTTCATATTTAAATGTGGTATTGCTACCACATTTCCTAGCTATAGAAAAAAAAAAAACCAACTAAATACATTATTTGTGAAACTAGTAACTGGAGTGGGTTTGAGCTGAGCTGGGGTTAGTTCTCCTCAAAGCAGCTTTCTAGTGCTGTGCTTTGCAGTGCTGTATTTGAGTGTTGACAATACAGCAGTGTTTTGGCTACTGCTGAGCTGAGCACCCAGGATGGGTTTTTCCAACAGCTCCCCGCCCCAAGAGTATGTTGAGAGGACACAGCTGAGCCAGCTGACCCAAACTGGCCAAAGGGATATTCCATGCCATATGACATCAGATCAGATATGAGAATGAAGTTAAAGAAGGAAGTTCAGGGAGATACAGCCATGGCTTCTGTCCTCCAGAGGAACCATGTGTAGAGAGCCCTGCTTCCCGAGACCAAACACTGTCCTTGCTGATGGGAAGTAGAGACTAACATCTCTCTCTCTCTGCTTTTGCTTTCAGTGTGGTCTATTGTTGTGCTTATTGTCATTACTAAATTGCTTCTATCTTATTACTAGTTTTTGTTACATTTTCACCTACACCCTGTCCATTTAAGAAGAGAAGTGATAGAGTGGTTTTGGTGGGCATTTAGCCCCCAGGCAGGGCCAAACCAACACAGTAACCTAAAAGGTAGAAAATGAGATGCATGTTATTCTAGATGCTGATTATGCCATTTGCGTGCCTTTTTTACAAAGGCATGAAAGTGGATAACAACCCACATGAAAAATCTTTAGACTAGAACATCTACAACCTCCTTTTCACTTTATCAAAACAAAAAAAACAAAACAAAGTTTTTTATCATAATAGATTCTTGGAACTGTTTCATTATGTTTTATTTTATGCAAATCTGTAATACTTAAAGGCAGTTTAATTGTAAAATTCCCCTTTTGTTTCTTCCTCAACGCTTATTCTACAGTATACTTATTTTCCCTTACTTTTATTAAATCTGAAATATGAAACTCTTTTGCTAGGATCAGAGAAATTAGATTCACTCTCCTATATTATAACTAACTTATCACAATGACATGTCACCGTATTACTCTGAAAACAAGTTTTGAATGACAATCTCTTATGCTATATTTATGTTTTCAATAGTAACATAACTCCTTTGAAAATTCAGTATAACACCTGACATTTCTTTCCTAATCTAAATTTCCATATAATAATTCAGGACACTTTAAAAGCTTATACTTTTAAAGCTTTTCCCTTTCTGTATTCACACACATTTGCAGCTTTTCCATACTTCTTTAGCTCTCCCATCAATACAAATCTCAAAGTCTGGGTTTTTTTCAATGACAGGTAAAATGTAGGAATTCTGTAAAGTGTGACTCCTCTTACCCACCACATTTGGGAAGAAAAATGCAGTTTAAAAATCAGCACAGATTTGAATTCCTGAAAAGCCATTCCTATTTACACTTTGAAGGGTGTATGAAGTGGATTAAGAGTTGTATGTTCAATATTTCATGGATCTAAAGGGTCTACAGAGAATTCAAGTCTTGTCCATTATACTGCCCTGGTATTACCCTCTAATAGCATGTCCTACTCAGCCTTCAAATCAACATTGACCTTCCTTTTACTTCTGCACATTTACTTCTCTCTCCAAATTAAAAATGATAGTGAATGTGTAGTTATGATCTGCTTCCAGTGCAACTCAACTTTTAAGAAATAATAGAAGCAGCAGACCTTCTGGAGACAAAGAAGGTCCAAAAATGAAGAATGCTGTGGACTAAAACATGCACTTTGTTTCTCTTATTTTCTAAAATACTTTGTTATTTGTTTTCCTTATCCTGAATTATCTAACCTGGAAGCATGCAGAAAATGTAAGATAAATGCAAACTGTACCAGTCATGGCAACTGAAAAATGTTAAAGCTTGCAGGCCTACAGTACAGGTTTTTCTAGATTTCCTCAAGAGAATCTTTGCCTGAGCTGGTCCAGTAGGTGTGCTCAGTGAGCCAAGGTGCATTCACCAGCCCTGTCCCTTTCCGTGCTCACAGCTGTATTTTCACTAGAATAGTTTTCATTAGAGAGATGAAAAAGACAAGACGACTGATGTAGCTGAAAGCTGATTTCTGTGAATTCAAGCTTGTGCTCGTTTGAGGCTAATTGGAATATTTTAATTAAAAAAATAAATTATAGGTTGTGAAAAGAAAAACAATGCTGATGTCTACTTCACTCATAGGCTTGCTGAGATGTATAAAAACAAGGACACAAACATAGATAACAAAGAGTCTCTCTCTGGGAGTCGGTGTGTCTTCTGGCTTTCTGCTGTGTAAACCTGCTAATGACTCTGCTTCTAACCTCCCTTGTCAATCCTTCAAACTCACCTTGAACATAAGGCAGACCCTGCGATAAGGTAGAGGGGTGGAAAGAAGGTGGAAGAGTTACTGGGAGCCCCTCCTGGCGACTCTGGCGATTTCTGGGAGGCGTATTGTGTTTCTGTATTACCTTTAACTTGTATATTTCTGTAAATATTCATGTATATTGTGTATATATGTGTAATATATGTATATATATGTAATATATGTATATATATATATATATGTAATATATGCATATATATTTAATAGATGTATATTGTGCTATGCTGTAAATATAGCTTAATTCCTTAACTTCCAGCTGGCTTAGTCTAGTCTGGATGATTTTCATTGTGTTGGGGGCCAGGTAACTCCCAAACCATCACAAAGCTGCTTTTCTAAGACAAAGGTATTTTTTCCTGCTTAATCAAATTCCAGTTTCTCCACTGCATGTGCACACACACTTAAAACTGCAGATGAGTAGTCTGTCAGACCCAGCTAAGATGGTTAGACACTACTGATCATTGTGAAGGTCTCAAGAAATCCTACTCAAACAATTACTTGTTTTACAAAAAGAAGTCACTGTGGTTTCAGTCTTTTTGAAGATACCTTTTTAAATAAAAAAATACTTTTGGAGTTGTTTGTTCAGGAAAAGATACCTTGAAACACTGAAGCTACACCCAGAGCAACATCAAGGAATCAGAACCACAGAAAACACCTAACATCTACAAAAGGATCATTCCTCATTTTTACCCCCATCTCTTATTTCCAGGACCTATCACAGTATCACACAGTATCACCAAGATTGGAAGACACCTCAAAGATCATCAAGTCCAACCCATTACCACAGACCTCGAGACTAGACCATGGCACCAAATGCCACGTCCAAACCCGCCTTGAACACCTCCAGGGATGGTGACTCCACCACCTGCCTGGGCAGCCCATTCCAGTGGGGAATGACTCTCTCAGTTTTGCCATATTCTTACAAAAAAATTTTGAGTATGACCAATATGGATTGATTTTATACAGATCTGTAGTCTCCAAATGACATTTTTTTTTTTAGAGAAAGGACTGAGAAATGGGGATATACTTGATACAAAAATATTATGATGACTTGTCCTAACATTTGCTGTGTAACAGATGATGGCAGTAAATTAATCCATCCTTGTGGCAGTCATTTCAGGATAAGATGGCTGCCATCAAAGAAAAGCCTGGAATTAAAGGGCACTGCTCACATAGCCTTTCTTCACAAACTGAAGAGATTTGCATGAAAACCCCCTTGTTAAATTAACATGTAGAATGAGACCTTGAAGAGGATACGCTCGATATTAAAATATTAAGACAACTTGTTGATGAGGTGTGTAAAATTCAACACAACATCAGTAAAACACTAGGATGAAAAGGAATTCATGACCAACAACCACCATCTGAAATTTTGCTAATTGCTAACATTATATCAGTGTGTCGTGGGGTGCTTCAAACTCCCTTCCCCTCCTCTGGTCAGGAGAGCTTTGAATGGGGGGGAAGACAAAAGCATGAAATGGCTTTCCCCTTCCCGTGTGGGCTGGAGTGGGGAAAGGCAAAAAGTGCCCTTTTCCTCCTGCTCCCACACATGTACTCTCTCATGGGAAAGCCCATGCTGGAACCAGGGATTGTGATTGGCCCACTATATATTGGTACTGCACACATTGTCTAGGTAAATAGAGTGAGCAGAAAGAGTGCACAGGTTCATAGGGACCATTTTGATCCATCTGAGAGATGTGCCTGTGGCATTCAGACACCTGGTTCCTCCTCAGACCTGCCTCCTCTGGCTTCATGCTCCCTACCCACGAGCTGGAAGGATCCTGCCTCTGCCATAAACTGCTGCTGTTCGCAGAAACACACCACCAGAGTGGCTTTTCTTGCGCTGCTAAGGCATCTGCCTCATGGAAGCTGTGTCTGGAGACACTTTGAGTTTGCCGCATTTCAACTGCATTGGATTTATGCTGCATGGTTCCACAATTGGCAGTTTCCAGAGGCTGCCACAAAGGAGATCAGGGGACTGTCTCCAAATTCCTACTCTGCCCTCATGATTAAATCCAGTGCTCTCTCAGTTTCTCCCTAGGGCTTTGGTCTGACTCTGATTTCTAAGTGGGGTAAAGCTATTTTGTGGCTTAGCCTTTTCCATTTTCTGACTTTCCTAAACTGTCAAAATTGCCCATAAGCATCCTTGTGAAAATTCCTGACTGAATTAGAACCTGTAAATAAAATGCAACTAGTTTTGTATATAGTTTTGGGGTGGAGCTTTTGGGGAAAATAAAAATAACTATATTTTTTTTATAATTCTCANCTCTGATTTCTGGGAGGCGTATTGTGTTTCTGTATTACCTTTAACTTGTATATTTCTGTAAATATTCATGTATATTGTGTATATATGTGTAATATATGTATATATATGTAATATATGTATATATATATATATATGTAATATATGCATATATATTTAATAGATGTATATTGTGCTATGCTGTAAATATAGCTTAATTCCTTAACTTCCAGCTGGCTTAGTCTAGTCTGGATGATTTTCATTGTGTTGGGGGCCAGGTAACTCCCAAACCATCACAAAGCTGCTTTTCTAAGACAAAGGTATTTTTTCCTGCTTAATCAAATTCCAGTTTCTCCACTGCATGTGCACACACACTTAAAACTGCAGATGAGTAGTCTGTCAGACCCAGCTAAGATGGTTAGACACTACTGATCATTGTGAAGGTCTCAAGAAATCCTACTCAAACAATTACTTGTTTTACAAAAAGAAGTCACTGTGGTTTCAGTCTTTTTGAAGATACCTTTTTAAATAAAAAAATACTTTTGGAGTTGTTTGTTCAGGAAAAGATACCTTGAAACACTGAAGCTACACCCAGAGCAACATCAAGGAATCAGAACCACAGAAAACACCTAACATCTACAAAAGGATCATTCCTCATTTTTACCCCCATCTCTTATTTCCAGGACCTATCACAGTATCACACAGTATCACCAAGATTGGAAGACACCTCAAAGATCATCAAGTCCAACCCATTACCACAGACCTCGAGACTAGACCATGGCACCAAATGCCACGTCCAAACCCGCCTTGAACACCTCCAGGGATGGTGACTCCACCACCTGCCTGGGCAGCCCATTCCAGTGGGGAATGACTCTCTCAGTTTTGCCATATTCTTACAAAAAAATTTTGAGTATGACCAATATGGATTGATTTTATACAGATCTGTAGTCTCCAAATGACATTTTTTTTTTTAGAGAAAGGACTGAGAAATGGGGATATACTTGATACAAAAATATTATGATGACTTGTCCTAACATTTGCTGTGTAACAGATGATGGCAGTAAATTAATCCATCCTTGTGGCAGTCATTTCAGGATAAGATGGCTGCCATCAAAGAAAAGCCTGGAATTAAAGGGCACTGCTCACATAGCCTTTCTTCACAAACTGAAGAGATTTGCATGAAAACCCCCTTGTTAAATTAACATGTAGAATGAGACCTTGAAGAGGATACGCTCGATATTAAAATATTAAGACAACTTGTTGATGAGGTGTGTAAAATTCAACACAACATCAGTAAAACACTAGGATGAAAAGGAATTCATGACCAACAACCACCATCTGAAATTTTGCTAATTGCTAACATTATATCAGTGTGTCGTGGGGTGCTTCAAACTCCCTTCCCCTCCTCTGGTCAGGAGAGCTTTGAATGGGGGGGAAGACAAAAGCATGAAATGGCTTTCCCCTTCCCGTGTGGGCTGGAGTGGGGAAAGGCAAAAAGTGCCCTTTTCCTCCTGCTCCCACACATGTACTCTCTCATGGGAAAGCCCATGCTGGAACCAGGGATTGTGATTGGCCCACTATATATTGGTACTGCACACATTGTCTAGGTAAATAGAGTGAGCAGAAAGAGTGCACAGGTTCATAGGGACCATTTTGATCCATCTGAGAGATGTGCCTGTGGCATTCAGACACCTGGTTCCTCCTCAGACCTGCCTCCTCTGGCTTCATGCTCCCTACCCACGAGCTGGAAGGATCCTGCCTCTGCCATAAACTGCTGCTGTTCGCAGAAACACACCACCAGAGTGGCTTTTCTTGCGCTGCTAAGGCATCTGCCTCATGGAAGCTGTGTCTGGAGACACTTTGAGTTTGCCGCATTTCAACTGCATTGGATTTATGCTGCATGGTTCCACAATTGGCAGTTTCCAGAGGCTGCCACAAAGGAGATCAGGGGACTGTCTCCAAATTCCTACTCTGCCCTCATGATTAAATCCAGTGCTCTCTCAGTTTCTCCCTAGGGCTTTGGTCTGACTCTGATTTCTAAGTGGGGTAAAGCTATTTTGTGGCTTAGCCTTTTCCATTTTCTGACTTTCCTAAACTGTCAAAATTGCCCATAAGCATCCTTGTGAAAATTCCTGACTGAATTAGAACCTGTAAATAAAATGCAACTAGTTTTGTATATAGTTTTGGGGTGGAGCTTTTGGGGAAAATAAAAATAACTATATTTTTTTATAATTCTCACCTCATTAAATTATTCCCAAATCAAACTACATTGCCAGTTAGGCTTTCTGGTTTTTTTTCTGAATTAAAAATATATACCTGAGCTGGCATGATTGATCTCTGCAGTAAATCAGATCATTAGAATAATCACAAACAACAGAAAATAGAATAGAGATGCTTCTAAGTCCTACAAAGCTTCTCCAAATATAAGTTTACTGACGTGGAACACTCAAAGTAAAAAAAAATTAAAAAAGTATTACCACCACAAGGAATTATTTGAGCAAAAGGGAAGAAAAACTCATAAGCATAGAGGAAGAAATATCAAACAATGTATGTAGTCACATTCTGACAATAAAAACCCTATTCAGTCACCTCTGTAAATGTTGCATTAATAGAATGGTCAGCTGATGAAAGAAAATATATAATGCTATCATAGGAACATAAAATTGAAAGGGATCATTCTTTAGCTCTCTGAATACAGGCCTCTGTTCTGGCATGCAATTGTGTCTATAAATGCCTCCATAAAGACAAACCCACTTTACCCTGAAAACCTTTCAGATTTTTGGTTTCACTTTTCCTATTGGTAGACTCTTTCAGAAGTTCACTTATTTCTTAATTTCCATTTTAAATTAACTCATGGCCACCAAACCTCTTGTCCTCTCATAAAAGCTGAATCAACTTAAGTAGTTCTTCTCTTTCCCTTGTGGTTTCTTCTGAAGTGAGTTTATAGAGTAATGCATGCCCTGCACTATTATTTGTGGAAGCAATTAAGTAAAATATATTCTATTCTGCACCACCTCTTCAACCACAGCATTTGATTTTTTTCTACACAGCTTTATACATAAATTCCTTTTTCTTGGCCAGAAGTAATCAGAGCAGTTAACAGGTTAACACTATTTTTCACAATGGCTTCAATACCACTTTACCTTTGTTTTAATTACCTTCACTTTTGCAGCCTAGTATAATACTTACCTTCTTTAATGTATGACAATAAAGGCAATAATTAGTGACCAGATCTTCCTCTTCCACTGTCACTTACACCTGACAAACGACTAGTG
This sequence comes from Ramphastos sulfuratus, assembly GCA_013399055.1. Taxonomy (NCBI): domain Eukaryota; kingdom Metazoa; phylum Chordata; class Aves; order Piciformes; family Ramphastidae; genus Ramphastos; species Ramphastos sulfuratus. The sequence continues at coordinate 26,219 of WBNM01031666.1, read as the reverse complement.
CATAACAAATTTGTTAAACTGTTCTATAAGAGCCTTACTACATTGTGGTCCTGAGGTTTACTCTGTATCTCCATACCCAAATCTTATTCATGCTATCTATTCCTTTTGAGACAACGTTTTGATTCTCCTGCATAGCTGTGCAACAGNGCCTCAAACCAGCACAATTTGTAAAATGTTTCACCTATTCCAAAATAATTAATGAAAATGTTAAGCAGTCTAAAATGAGTCTAGGAGCACGTCTTTTCATGCCCTTACCTTTTGAAAAGCTTCTCTTTCAAAGTAACCTGCTATCTCCATTTTCAATTTTCTGCAAAAATCTCAACAGTTGAAAGACTTGGTAGTTTACTAAGCTTGGCATACCTAAAGAATTTGAAAGCTGATGCTCCCAGACATCTGTGACTGCAAAAGCTACTGGTTTCCTTGGATATTTTTCGTATTCTATGATATAATTATCAGGATTCCCAACTTGAAGGAAAACTAAAATGAAATAATTGCTTTTCCATGACCTGACACTAACCATTTCTCTTCATCTCTCCTATTCAATATATTTTCTCCACTTTCATTAAGGAAGAAGATTGCATAATAAAATTCTATCACGATGCTGAAAGACATTCAGAGGGAGAAAAGCTCCATCTGTCATATATCTTGCACTTACATATACAGTTTTGTGTTATTTGAATGCAAATTTAAAACCCAAGGTACACAGACATTACACCTGACAAACCAGGCTTCAGCTGGGCAGCCTAGAACTGTATCAGCACAAACTTTATGCCTAAAGCTCATTATAGATGTCAAAACATAAATGCATGGCTTATTGTTCTCACAAGCTTCTGAAGAATTTCAATGAGCAACACACCTCCTGCCTCTTTTTATGAAGAAAATCACAGAGGATTTCCCTTTGGGGGAGTCCTTTTTCACCCTGTCATCACCCTGGAGCCTGTACTATACAACATTCCCTAAAGCAGAACTGAATCTTACTCTGAAATAGTCTGGAAAAGTATTCAGCAGTGACATATTTAAGCCAGAAGCATTTGAGGATCTAGAATCTGATGTAAGAGGATCAGCTGCACTCCATGTTTAGCTGAGATCAGAAGAAACACCATTTCATCACATTTTAGTATCTTCATCCTATTTGTTTTTATTTATCTTTTCCCTTTATAACAAGCACAGAAAGAATACATAGGCAACTGGCAAGTTGTCTGTGTATGAATGTAGCCATCTAAGAGGTATCCTCCTTTAGAAAATGGCATGCCATCTAAGGAGATACTTGCTTTCAGGGAATGAGTAAAACAAAACTAAAATCAAACATAAGACAATGACCTTACCTTTCCTACATACTGAGGATCTGGTCCCATGTGTTCTTCTAAAACAAAGAACTGGTTCCACACCCATCCACGCTTGGGACGATGATGCACTTCTGTTTCGCCTTCTACGTGTTTGGTTTGATTTCTGGTCACCTTGATGGAGCCGTGGTGAGCAGCTCCATAACACCTCTGCACAAAACATAGACATACTAGCACTGGGCAGATACAAGATGTACTTGTAATTCTCATTGTAGGATAAGCTTCCTGTTCAAGGGTTTCTTTCTCTTGTCTTTTCAGCTGTAATCTTTTAACAAGTTTCTGAGATAGAAGGTGAAGCCTGGTACCGAAATACAGTCCAAAATGTTTTTTTCTGCTTGTTCATGGTTTAGCTGCCCAGTTGGGAAAGCTCAAATTATATTTACATTATGAGAAGCTGACTGGAAAAACTGATATTTCTTCTGAGGTCTTCACGATAGAGTTCCACAGTCGACCATTTTCTATCTAATAGAGAAAGAAAAGAAAGCCACTTACTCATCACTAAAACTTGCAATTTCAGGTTTCTGATCTTAGATGACACTCACAGCTGTACTGACTGGTCTCTTCAAGACTTTCATTGTAACTATAATTCCTTTTCAGTCATTGCTGTAAAAGCATTTTCTTCTTTTTTTTTTTTTTAATTAAAATACTTCAAGAACTAGCGTGGGTCTTCCAAGCTATGAAAGCACACACATTATTAAAAACTGGATGACTCTAGATAGATTCCTTGGTCTTTGCCTGCAAATCACTGACCTGATCTGTCAGTAAAATAAAATCACTGATATAATCTCATCAGATAAATAGTGATTGGTAATTTATTTCATATGAGTTTCCATCAAGATCTACACACTACACAGAGATCCAACACAGTGAAAACATAGCAAGGCTCTTGAAAGAAAGCCTTCAAAATGGGCTTTGGGGATTCTGCATCAGTATTGGAGCATACTGACAGGAACTTTCAGTTAAAATGTGCATATTTACATTTTATGATTTATATAAAATCCAGCCAACATCATATTTGAACCTCACAAAATTATTTCATACTGACAGAAAGTTCAGGCACCATTGTTTAGCTAGTCAATGTTATTTTTATAAAAACATCCTATTGACAGTATTATCTCAACTTCAAAATGGAAAAAGGAACCTTTAATACTCAATAGGAAAATGTGAAAAAATGCATGGAAGCTAATGCATCCTTAAAGTACTCTGAAAGAAATAAAACAGTTCTTTTCCCTCAGGGAAATAGTTACCCTGATGTAACAATTCATTCAGTTATCTAAAGATATCAAGAATCAGTCAATCAGGAGTCTCAAAGCAGGCAATAAATCTACATAACTTAGAACTAACTTCCAATATTAGATTGCTTAGGGCATCATAAAGCTATTACAAGTTATGCAGAGGGAAACACAATTAAACTAATTTTCTTTCTAAGCTTCATGGGAACCCAAAGGAATAAACTCAAAATCTCTAAAGAAGAACCAAACAATAAATTAGAAATCAGATGGAAAAACACTAGTCTTCTGGTTGCAGAATTTTCTCTCTCATAACTTTTACAAATCCATAGTAATACTGGAAGCCCAACTGCACTTTCTGCTGTATTCACATAAGTATGGTTTCTCAACACACTCATGAATGAATACTTCAAGACTGCTGTACATGGGAAATACCCCCAAAAAGAATTTTTTTTCCCCCACTGCTATTACTCAGTTCCAGATAGTGGGTTGGACTGAAGTAAAGGAAGAACTCCAGTTTCTTGCAGATGGGTAGGAGTTCAAAAAGAAACTCCATCTAGTATTTCCCACCGGGAAAATAAATTTTTAGATATTTAGGATTAGCTTCTTATTTCCTTATCAATGCAATCTCCCCTCAACTCCTACAAAAACAAAGCCACTAGTCTCTTAAACCCCTTACATTCCATCTCAGAACAGCTTCATAGAACATGATATGTTTTTACTTTATTTATGTACAAATGTGATTTAAGAGGAATTTTTCACAGTTAAAGGTTGTATGAAGTCTAAGATATACCAGAGGCAGAACTCAGACATTTTGGGTCTCACATTTGATAGAATTCATAGTCATAGAATGGTTTGGGTTGGAAGGGACCTTAAAGATCATCTAGTTACAACCTCCCTCCACCATAGGCAGGGACATCTTCCACTAGACCAGGTTGCACAAGGCCAGGTCCCTTTAACTGTGGAAAACTCCTATTAAATCACATTTGTACATAAAGGAAGTAATAATACATCACACTGTATGATTCTGAGATGAAATGTGAGAGATTTGTTTCTAACTATATATTGTTCTTTGTTTTCCTTTTCTTTCTTCATTCTTCACTGATTCTTGCTAGAAATCAGTTTCAGCCTTGAGGCACACAATTTACTTCTAAAGCTTTCTAGAATTACAGATGAGGTATTTAAATAGATCAGTCACTGTTGGACTTCAGATGTATATTAAAATTAAGCCATACCTCACAAAATGATAAGGCTGCAGTTTTATCCATTTGAGTATTGCTTTTCTTCCCTTTGTTTCCATCTTGGAAAATGCCTTGGAGAAGTTCTTAAGACTATATGCCATGCTTAAAACTGGTATGCATTGAGATTTCTTAGGATGGCACATTTAAATTGTATTCAAAATTATTACTACTGAACTTTTCTTTATGAAAACTCTGGGGATGGTGGTAGTGGAAAATTCTTGACTTACAAAAGAGTAAATAGAAACAAGTGCAAAAGATAACAACAAGCCAAAATTTACTATACAGAACTTTGTTTCTCCTCCCTTTCAGAATTCATCCATAGAAAAAAACAAAAAACCAAAACCAAACAAACAAACCCCCGCCCCTCCAAAAAAAACCCACCCAAAACCCAACAAACTTAAAAATACCAAGATGGTGCCTGACAACTGTTGTTTTATGACATAGGATAAATAGGAGAAGAAAAGCAGCAGACTATGAGGGCTTCTTCATTAAAAAAAAAAAAAATATTCTTTTTGGCATTAACATTAACTAGGAGGTATTAAATTTGCTTTCTGCCAAACCCACTATATTATTAAATTCAATTCAGAGCTTAACTGTTACACAACTGCCCTTCAAATTGAATGTTTAAAATTCTTTATTCTGAACAAATACCCTCTAAAATAATAGCAAAAAGGAAGATTACAATGGCATCTACTTCCTGTTATTATTGTGCTTGTAAGTTCAGGCATCAATTGTTTATGAATTGTGTATGAACACTGGAGAATCACTTCCAGTATAACAAATTCAACAATTACAAGAGTGATATTTAGTGACGATTATTTGAAATGTTTTCACCTAGGTAAACACCTTGTAAAACCAAAGCCTGATTAATGCACAGCACAAAGGTCCTGATTCTTACTTCCTCAGCACTCTCCACTAAAGACTGAGCGTACACACTCATTAAAAACCTGCCCTCGAAATAAACCTCATCTCTGTCACAAAGACATTGAAGTTTATCACAGTATCACAGTATAAGCAAGGTTGGAAGAGACCTCAAAGATCATCAAGTCCAACCCATTACCACAGACCTCAAGACTAGACCATGGCACCAAGTGCCACGTCCAAACGTGCCTTGAGCACCTCCAGGGACGGTGACTCCACCACCTCCCTGGGCAGCCCATTCCAGTGGGGAATGACTCTCTCCGTGAAGAACTTTCTCCTCACCTTGAGCCTAAACTTCCCCTGGCACAGCTTGAGACTGTGTCCTCTTGTTCTGGTGCTGGTTGCCTGAGAGAAGAAAGCAACCTCCTGCTGGCCACAACCACCCTTCAGGTAGTTGTAGACAGCAATAAGGTCTGCCCTGAGCCTCCTCTTCACCAGGCTAAACAATCCCAGCTCCCTCAGCCTCTCCTCATAGGGCTTGTGCTCGAGGCCTCTCACCAGCCTCGTTGCCCTTCTCTGGACACGCTCAAGCACCTCAATGTCCCTCTTAAATTGAGGGGCCCAGAACTGGACACAGTACTCAAGGTGTGGCCTAACCAGTGCAGAGTACAGGGGGAGAATGACCTCCCTGCTCCTGCTGGCCACACTATTCCTGATGCAGGCCAGGATGCCATTGGCCTTCTTGGCCACCTGGGCACACTGCTGGCTCATGTTTAGGCGGGTGTCAATCAGCACCCCCAGATCCCTTTCTGTTTGGCTGCTCTCCAGCCACTCCGACCCCAGCTGAGAAAGTACAGATGAAAAGGCCCTGAATGGTTAACATGGAACAGACAGTAAATCAAAGAACAGATGAACTTGAACTGTGAGTGACTTAAAAAAAAAAAAAAAAGACTGAGCTTTCTGAAATTCCTTAAATTATTTCCTTAAGCTAACATACTGAGATGCTGGCTGCTTAGTGCTCATCTACATCTTCAGACCAAGTGTCCTATTTTATGGGTTTTGTTATAATTACATATGCAGCTGCAGAGTAGGCTTCTGTTGTTCCTGTCTCCTGGGAGCCCTCATGAAAATGAGTTCTGTATCTCACAAGACCGCCAAAGCGAGATAAAACTAAAATAAATAATTAAATAACACGAGGTGGTAAAGTTTGAACATCATTGCTGGAAATCATTACAGCAGAGTAGTTACTGCTTAGTGTGGCAGCAAGTCACTGTAATGAATTCCCAAGAAACCAGGATGAGCATAGTGATGCAAAAATATGTATGCTTTGCCATCAAAAGGAGATGCATCCTTAGCAGCAGGGACTTGTTCTGAATCTCAATGTCCCCCATCTACTGTAATCAAATTGACCATGTATTTAAATTCATCTTAATGATTCAGTTTTGCAGATGCACATTCAGCACAGCTCAACACATGTTTTGTCACATCCCTTGGGGATGCTTTTCAGTCGCACAGTGGATTGACAATTAGGCATGGAACTTGTAATAAATTGCATCTCTCTTATACTTTCTGACTTCACACTCTGCTTGCTCTCTGCCCTCTATATCTCCTCTATGTCAGAACAAATTCCTCCATTATCAAAACCCAACCAGCTTTAAATCAACATCATTGTTTAGATATAAGCAATCAGGCATGAAAAGATTCTTCTTCCTTCATTTCTTGTGTTAATCTATTGTCAAAGTTATAGACTGCAGAAATAATGGTATATTGACATAGAGACCAAAGACAGAATAATGAGCTAATATTAGACAGAAAGACTGGATGTTATTTGTTTATCTTTCTGAAAAAGAGATCGACAGATTACCAAAAGAATATACAGTACTCCTCTGGACCTCTGGAAATTGGCAGGAAAAAAGAAATTTCCTGGTAGGTGAAGGGAAATAGTTTATCTATCATTGTTTTCTATTCTTTTCCATGGCTGGTAAAGCTGAGCTATGGGGCTTTACATGAAAAATTGATGCACCAAGCTTTTCTCATGCCATGTGATATAGACTCAGTATCAATGCTTTCCAACAAACACTGCCTTCTGCATGTATTAGTCAATCTGACAGAATTAGTATCAAAACTGTTGTGTATTACATGTTGTTGTCTTGCCCCTTTGTTGTAGTCTTATTTTAGGTATGTGTATGAGACTAAAAAATAGGGGGAAAAGTAAATAAAATGTTCCTCAAATAGTTTAATAGCAACTTCAATAACTGGACCTAAAACCAGGAAACTGGACTAATTCCACTTCAATACTGTCATTGTTTGAGGGGTTCCAAGATTTCTGGAGTCCCTAAGAAAAACTACAGAGATCAAGATCCATTCCCAGGGAACGAACTGGTCGCCCCTGGATGTCATAATTGTGTTATTCAATCCCATAATCCTGCAAACACTTTAAAAACGAGCAGCAAGGTCAATTTGTTCTTTTTCTCCCTGCCTCTCCAGCTTCTCCAGAGGGATCTTATCTGGGTAACTACGTAACCATGCAGGAGGTACCCTGTAGGTCAGTGGCCTTCAAGGCCACAGCCTGCAGTGAATTTCAGCTTGTTTGGGGCCTAAATGGGAGACAGTGGGGGATGAGAGGAAATGAGCACTGGGGTTTTGGTGGTGGCTTTTGGTTTGGTTGGTGGGAAGGCTTTTCANGGGGTGGGGAACTCCCAAACCCTCATCACTTTCGCACGAGAAACTACGACAGAATAAAGAATGCGGGCAACGATCTCACTACCTCTCCCAAGTTTTCTCTAATTTGTAAGATACCTGCATAAGATACTGAACTCCCAAATTATTGCTACATTTATGTGCAAAAACATTCCTGTTTGGAAAGTTTCTCTTTCTCATCCTAGAACTGGATCAGTTTTCTAAAGAAACGGAGAAAAAAGAGCCTTGGATAACACTCCCAACCATTTTATGCCAACAAACCCAGCTGGTGGCTGTACAGTGTCAGATGTATTACTTCTTTTAGCTCTCTTTCACAGTTAACACACAGACTTTTGGTAAAGACAACTTCTAGTCACAAAAATGCAGTAAATGTTTATGCTAACTTAGAACTCCTGTTTCACCTAGTAAATTATTTTGGATAAGCTCCTTTTTTTGCAAAATACATAGAAATAACCACAGAAGAAGGTCTTTAGATAGAAATAACCACAGAAGAAAGTCTTATGAAAAACACTGTTCTTTCATATAAGACATCAGAAGTTCTGTTGTGGGTATATAATTAAAAGATGAAGCTATCAGAGATTATTTTCCCCTCAGATCTGCAAGCATGTGTGCAAAAAAGAACCAGCAGTACAATTTTGTTGAAACGTTAAGAAATCCAATTTTTACAGTTCAAAAAAGGCACCACTTACAAAGGGTAAAAATGAGCAACATTACAGCTAGGCAAACAATCCAACACATATGGCAAAGGAGACCAATACTACATGGGCCAAATAAAGGATTTTTGGCACACTAACACTCAGCTTATGAAAATAAAGATAACCTTTTTCATTAATTTTTAAAAATGCTTTTCAAAGATGAATGGTTTGGCTTTAATCAATAACATTTTTTTTTTAAATTGGAGGTATCTTGCTTTTCCATTAAAAAAAAAAATTACATAGAAACCACCAATGCCCTATAACAAAACCTTAACTGTCCTTAAAATTCCCCATCAGAAAAGCAGCTTTCACTGCCAGAACAGAAACAGGTAGGTCACATAAGATCCTCACCTGCACTGTTATGCTGGAAACACATTAGAACCACTATAGAATTAATGTCTTACTGTCATAAGAGGATTGTTAAAAGTATATCTAATTGATGCTTTGGTTAGAAGATGTGAAAGATGAGCTGTATCACACACAGTATCACAGTATCACCAGTGTTGGAAGAGACCTCAAAGATCATCCAGTCCAACCCATTACCACAGACCTCGTGATCTCCTTTAGCAAGAAATGGCTCCAGCGAGTGACTAACTGTAGAGATGACTGAAATGACTCATTGAATTTAGAAAATATGTTTTAAAGAGTTATTAGAAAGTATTCTTATATTCATGAATGGGTACAGGAAACCATCAAACACTGCAAATCAATGCATTTGTTAACCTATTGAGTAGATACATTTTAGGAAAGAGAGTGCAGATGAGTAAAGAAACATGACTTTCCTTGAACAACAGGAGATCTCCAAAGTCTGCAAACAAAACAAGACAAAATACTTAATTTACAAACAGCATTGAATGTAGACAGGCAATCAATGCTACAATGAACAATGGGTGAAAATATGACATTAAAACAAGATTAATGAATTCAAAGCCTGTCCTCAGTTTGCATACAAAACTCTTTCATATATGGTAAGCAGGCACACAGCAGCTCCAGGATAACAGTGCTCTGCCACAATCAGTGACTGAAGAAATAGTTATTGCAACTAGACCCATATGATTTGCACAAAGTGAGTGTCAGATGTCCAACCCATTAACAATGCAATTAGTCAGATAAATGGCAGCTATCATTTCTGTAACTATACTTGCACACACAGTCATGCTAACCATTACCTTCTGTGAAAGGAATAACTGTGGAACGCAGAGAGATGATTCATGAATCTGACTCACATCTTTCTTTTTTCCTCAATCAGAGACTAATTCATCTACATTTCTATCTAGAGGCTAATCAAAGATAAAACAGATATGTAAGACAGCACAAAGGTCCTTTGATATTCCCCAAGCAGCAGAGGTTCTTCTGCTGTGCTCTTTCTCTTGCCAAGAAACTTGCTAACAGAGTAAAGATTTCAGTGATTGCTTGAGTCATTCCTCCTATTTACAAAGTCAGGACATCCAATCAGGGAACAAAGCAAATAGGTAAGACTTAGATGAGCAATTACCCAATTTAAATAGGAAGAACCTGGAACAACTGACTTGAGCATAAACAATAGGTACTGTTTTTTCTAACAAATTATTTCTCAAAAATGAATGGGAAGAGATCCTCTAAGCTATGGTAGTATCTCAAATAAGTGGTAAAAAGTAAAGAAAGAGAGGTCCAGTGTAGACATTACATGCTTAAGAGCTAAAACTATTTCTCTCCCAGAGCTTGCTGTGAGTTAAGCACTGTATTTGAAACTCCTTAAAATCATGTAGATAAATCAAGGAGATTAACTCAATATTGCACAAATGTTTGAAAGGAAACCTTATAGTAGCCTTCCAGTATCTGAAGGGGGACTACAGGAAGGTTGGGGAGGGACTATGCACAAGGTCTTGTAATGACAGGGCTAGGGGCAATGGGTTTAAACTGGCAGAGGAGAGATTTAGACTGGATGTTAGGAGGAAGTTCTTTCCAGTGAGGGTGGTGAGGCACTGGCACAGGTTGTCCAGGGAGGTTGTGGCTGCTCCCTCCCTGGAGGGGTTCAAGGCCAGGTTGGAGGAGGCCTTGAGTGACCTGTGCTAGTGGGAGGTGTCCCTGCCTATGGCAGGGGGGTGGAACTAGATGATCCTTGAGGGCCCTTCCAACCTTACCGTTCTATGATTCTATAATATGCAGTATATACAGGTTTCTTAGGTCAGAAAGGTGATAAATATGTTGGCTTATATAAACTTAAATCACAGTGTTTCAGAGAAAACTATTAAATGACCAAACCTTTTAAGCAGATCTTACTATGTGTATTTTGTTGAATTTGAAAACATTTATTTTTCAGTGTTTCAAGAGCACTGAGAAAGTATGCCTAAAGTGATTTATTTCAATATAGAAAATAACTAAAACACATTTTTACTGGCCAATGAGTCTTCTCCTTTAGAATCAAAACATAAATTTTCTCCATTGTTTCTGAGATAATCAATTTTTTCTACATACTTCACAGTAGAGGGAAAAAAAAAAAAAAGCCCACATATCTTTTCTTCCATTTTTACTGTAGGATCATTAATGAAATGATGAAGGAAAATAAAGCTAAGATTATATAGCTGAGCCATTTCTGTTCCATAAAAAACCAAAATGTTTTGTGTAAATGTAATGTTATAACATTTAAAACTAGCTAGGTTTCAAGACAAACATTGCTTTAATTTTAAAATATTTAAATACATTTAAAATATTTAAATAAGCCATACTTTTCAGTTATAAATGTTGTAGAAGCAAAAATCCACAATCAAAATGTAAAAAAGCCTTAATGATAGCAATTTATATATATTTCTTAAACAACCAAACCAACAAACCCCCTCCATTGTGCAGAATGCCTTTTATGGAATTCAGGGGTTTTATGCTGCCAAGTGCCCTCTGTGGCTTGCTGATTTCATTTTGGCTTTTGTTTGTATTGCACATTTGTGGATCCTAAATTGCAGTTTCTGGAAGGCTTCCTGAAAAGCAGGAGACCAGTACCATGCCACCTCATGAGTAAAATTGGCTATTTTCCTAGAGTCTCTGGGCATTGCCTGCTGCTTGTTAATGGGGAGATTAACTCCTTGTGAATTTATCTTTTTCCAATTACTGTCTTCCTTAAACTGTTCTGCTGTTGTTTATATATATATATTGTGAAAGTATTTCCCAAGTGAACACGCAAATCTGTAAATTTTTTCACAACCTGTATACAGTTTTAGGGGTGGGGTTTTGGATTAACAAATAATTTATACTTCTATTAATTTTCCACCTCAGTCCCTACTAATTTTGTGACACTTTTTTCTTGTTCTCTGCAAAGAGGAAAACTAATCTGAAGTTTATTTCAAGTTTGAATTTGTTTTGAACACTACATGAATGTTAGGAACAAACTCTTTACCATGAGGGGAGTGGAACACTGGAACAGGTTGCCCTGGGAGGTGGTTAAGACCCCATCCCTGGAGATATTCAAAGTGAGGCTTCACAGGGCTCTGAGCAATCTGACCTAGCTGAGGATGCCCTTGCTTACTGCAGAGGGGATTGGATGAGATGATTTTGGGAGGTCCCTTCCAATCCAGGCCATTCTACGATTCTATGATTCTATAAATCCTAAGCAAATTGCTCTTGGCTTCAGGGTAAAGTAACACAGTGACTGTAACCACCTATTTTACAACATCCAGACATCATGTGTGTAATGTCACAGAATCTTGTAAAATCAGTTGAGAAGGGCCTTTGGGCCCTTCCTACATCCTATTCCTACATCCCGATCAAAGGCCAATCAGCCTTTAGGCTGGGTATGACTCTTTATCTGCAGAGAAACCTGTGGGAAAGAGAATACACCCACTGGCCTGTGGTTAAGCTAACCGAACAGGAGATCAGAAGCTACTGGTTAAGACAAAACTCCTTGGAAGTAACAGATAATAATGTAAGAAGCTACAGACATAGTCATAAGGAATAGCTGGATGCAGTAGTCTGAGGGGCCCCAGGTTCCCCTAAGCAAGCTAGCTGGCAGGGAATTTCCAGCTGTGTCATGCTGCCTACTGAGGCCTGGTAGGCTAAGATGGGGACACACTCTTATGGTCTGCTCTCAGGCCTGCCAAGGGTGGAAGGGGTGGAGGATTCTAGATGGTTTTAGTCTGATAGACTTGGCTTAGCTTGTGGATGTATCCATTCTACCTGATTGCCTTTTGCATATAGTAAACAGAATCTCTCTTTAAACTTCCAATCAGTGTGCACAATTTTCATTCTTACTCTCCAAAAGGAGTAAGAGTCACCTCTGTTGTCCAGTCCCGGTTAGCTCATGGCCTCATACTATGGCACTGGATTTCACAGACATCTGTGTGAGAAACAGCTGAACTTCGCAGACCACTGCAGAAGCAAATGGGGGCTCTTTGGAACGGTCAAGACTTGCAAGGTTCACACTGCCCAAGTGACTCAGTAATATTTTTTTTAAGTTGAGACTGCCTAGGAAACCCCTCTAGAAAAATAAAACTAATAAGGGAAAGGTGATTACGAACAAGTTATTTAGAAGAGAACAAGAAGATGGTAAGATGGAGGAACCTGAAAGAGGAAATAATAAGAAGAGGAAATACAAAACACAGCAAAACCACACAGCCACTGTTATTTGGAGATCTCTGCAGGGCATCCCAGAATCTGACCACTGTCATTTGGAGCCTGGTAATAACCATGGGTTTTGCACTGTATTAGTTTTTGACTTCTGCAGTCAGAGAGTCAGGCCACATTTTTCCTGCAGCTGCTAAGAAAGGCCTGGCATCTCTTCTCAGAATGACAAAGGAAACCTTAGAGGTCTCCTGTAAAACACTAGGGACCCCCTCCATTTTAGATTTCCATAGTTTAGATTTCCATTAGTTTTTTCAGGCCTGGATAATTATTTCTTTTAATTGAAAATATATTCAATTAACCCTATAATTAAGTGGTAAAAGGTCAGTTAGTCCCTAACCACTGTTTCAGAGGTGTACAAGGTGCATCAACTTCTGCAGCTGATGAATGTCATTCCTTGGATCTATACACTTCGGTTCAAATATAAAAGGAACCATGGGAGTCATAAAAAACCCAGTCAAAGGAAATCCTCTTCAGAAGTGAAAATATCACTCACAAATCAAACACTGAAGAAAAGGAATAATTTTTAAAGACATAAAGGTGAATAAGAGCTTTATTCAATGGTGACTGGCAGTTCCAGGATTTCTCTTAATGCACCTATAGAAATAAATATTTTAAGTAAAGAGGAGACATGTTGACTCTAAATCTGAAGTCTGTATTTGAAAATATGCCTTTTCACATCACACTTTAACTGAGATCTCCTTAAGTCTTTGATGTCTCCTGTGACATTACTTCTGCCAAATGTACTATAATCACTGTCAACTGTAAAGCATTACTACTTCTAGTATGCTGTTTTCTGATAATTTCCCTAAACATATTTTTATTCTACACTATACCAACTAGATTTGTCTTTGGCTGCACTCATTCTTTCATTATGCTTAGCCTTCTTTACTCTTGAAATGTACATACTGAGCATAATTTTTAAAATATGTCTGCCTATAAGTAATAAATAAATAAAACCACAAAATAGTGTAATTTAGTATTGGAAATTAAAATCAATAATTACTGTTAGAAATACATATATCTGAGACACATGTATGTGTTATCTTGGCAAGAAAGAAATGTCTAATAATTAGAAAAACATTAGCTGTCTTACAGAAGGCTTTCTGAACAGATCGATAGCTCTAAGTCCTGAAAAACAACACTCCTATTATTAAAAACTCTTTATAGGCATGATTAATAAATTTCAGTTCAACAACTGAACTCATTATAGTTAACAAATTATTTAATCTTGCATTTTTTTCTAAAAGGACAGAAATGGATACAAAGAATAAGTGGAATGTTTTCCTGTCTGGAGAAAGTTTGTGTTACACAGCATAAAAGCTCAACATGAGCCTGCAGTGTGCGCATGCAGCCCAGACAGCAACCGAGTCCTGGGCTGCATCAAGAGCAGTGTGGCCAGCAGGGCAAGGGAGGGGATTCTCCCCTTTTACTCTGCTCTCGTCAGACCCCATCTGGAGTACTGTGTGCAGTTCTGGAGCCCTCAGCACAGGAAGGACATGGAAGTGTTGGAGTGGGTCCAGAGGAGGGCCACGAAGATGATCAGAGGGCTGGAGCAGCTCTCCTATGAGGACAGGCTACAAGAGTTGGTGCTCTGCAGGCTGGAGAAGAGAAGGCTTCAAGGAGCAGTATAGTAGCCTTCCAGTATCTGAAGGGGGCCTACNCCGATCCTCAAAACCTTGGGGTAAGGTATAGGGGTGGGGAGAAGGTGGAAGGGTGGTTGGGAGCCCCTCCTGGGGTCTCTGATTTCTGGGAGGGGTGTTGTGTTTCTGTATTACCTTTACCTTGTATATTTCTGTAAATATTCCTGTATATAGTGTATATATCTGCTTGTATATTGTGCTGAGCTGTAAATAGAGCTTCATCTAAACTTCCAGCCGACTGAGTTTTAGCCTGGGTCATTTTACAAAGTGTGGGGGGGCAGGTAACTCCTAAACCCACATCATTCACAACAGCTACACATATAATAACCACTTTCTTTCTCATGAAAGCAAAACAACAGTTTGTCAAAAAAAAGACACCAAAACAAAAGATCTAATTCTTTCAATCTTGCTTCATGTATTGGTATCTTTGAAAACACACTATTTCATTAAATACTTTCATGAATGTGAGCATATAAAAGAAACTATTAAAAAACCAGCTGTGCTAATACTAAAACACACAAAGTAATCTTCATTCTCACTCATCTTTTCAGAACAGGAAAACATACTTCCATGCTTTTATTTCAGATTGTTCTTCGTCCTAATCTGCTCTTCTCAGCAAGAGATCCTGTCCTTCATTTCAGTCAAGATAGTCTGTACTAACTTCTGTGTTACTACCCCATTATTTTTGTGTAGATATAAATCATTTCAATGTTCTTAAAATTATAGAATTGTACAACTGTTTTAGTTGGAAAAGACCTCTAGGATCATGAGTCCAACCACTGACCTAAGATCACTGTGCCCCAAAGTCCCACATCCACATATTTCTGGAACACCTCCAGCAATGGTAATTTCACCAGCTCTCTGGGTAACAATGTCTGACCACTATTTCCATACGGAATTTTTTCCCTAATACCTAATTTAAACCCCTCCTGGCACAATTTCAGGCCATTTCCTTTCATCCTATCACCTGATACTAGGGAGAAGAGACCAACCCCCTCCTCACTACAACTGCCTTTCAGGTAGTTGTAGAGAGCAATGGGGGTCTTCCCTCATCTTCTCCAGACCAAATAATCCCAGTTCCCTCAGCCGTTCTGCACAAGACTCATTCTCTAGACCCTTCGCCAGCATCACTGCCCTTCTCTGGACCTGCTCCAGCAACTCAATGCCATTCTTCTAGTGAGGGGCCCTAAAATAAGTACAGTATTCAAGTTGTATCTTCACCAGTGTCGAGTGCAGGGGCAGGATCACTTCCCTACTCCTTCTGGTCACACTATTCCTCATACAGGCCAGGATGATGTTGGCCTTCTTGGCCATGTGAGCACAGAATCACAGAATTAACCAGGCTGGAAAGACCTTTGAGATCACTGAGTCCAACCTATCACCTAACACCTTCTAATAAATTAAACATTAAGCATTAAGTGCTTCATCCAGCCTCCTTTTAAATGCCTCCAGGGACGATGACTCCAACACCTAGCAGGGCAGCCCATTCCAATGGCCAATCACTGTTTCTGTGAAGAACTTCTTCGTAACAAACAGCCTAAACCTGCCCTGTTGCAGCTTGAGACTGTGTCCCCTTGTTCTGTCACAGGTTGCCTGGGAGAAGAGACCAACCCCCACCTGGCTACGACCTTCCTTCAGGAAGCTGTAGACAGTGATAAGGTCTCCCCTGAGCCTTCGCTTCTCAAGGCTAAACAATCCCAGCTCCCTCAGTCTCTCCTCGTACAGCCAAGCTGCTGGCTCATATTCAGATGCTGTCAATCAACATCCCCAGGTCCTTTTCTGTCAGGCAACTTTCTAGAAACTCTGCCTCAAGCCTTTAGCATGGGGTTGGCATGACCCAAGTGCAGGACTCGGCACTTAGCCTTGTTAAACCTCATACAACTGACCTCAGCCCATCAATCCAGCCTGTCCAGATCTCTCTGGACTGACCTCTCCTACCCTCATGCAGATCAGTTCTCTCTCCCATTTTAGTGTCATCTTCCCACTTAGGGTGCATTCATTTCCTTCATCCAGATCATTGATAAAGATATTAAAGAGAACTAGCCCCAGTACTGAACTCTGGGGAACACCACTAGCGACTGGTTGCCAACTGGATTCCATTCATCACCACTCTTTGAGACTGGCCATCCAGTCAGCTCTTAACCCTGCAAATCACCCACCCATCCAAGCCATAAGTAGCCAGTTTCTCCAGGAGGCTGCTGTGGGAAACAGTGTCAAAGCCTTGACAGAAGTCCAGATAAACAATATCCACAGCCTTTCTTTCATCCATTAAGTGGGTCACCTTGTTGTAGAAGGAAATCAGGTTTGTTAAGCAGGACTTCCCCTTCATGAACCCATGCTGGCTGGGTCTAATCATCTGGTGGCCTGCACATGCTCCATAATGGCACTCAAGATAACCTGCTCTGTGACCTTCCCCAGCATTGAGGCCAGAGTGTCTGTAGTTCCCTGGGTCCTCCTTCCAGCCATTCTTGTAGATGGGCATCACACATGCCTATCACCAGTCAGCTGGGACCTCCACACTTAGCCAGAACTGCTGGTAAATGATGAAAAGTGGCTTAGTGAGCACTTCCACCAGCTGCCTCATTACCCTTGAGTGAATGCCATGCAGCCTCATAGACCTATGTACATATAAGTGGTGCAGCACGTCACTAACCAGTTCCTCTTGGACTGTGGGGGCTTCTTTCTGCTGCCCAGCCTTATCTTTCATCGCAGGGATCTAGGTATCTAGTGAACAGCTGGTCTTACTATTAACAACTACGGCAAACAAGGTATTAAGTAGTTTAGCCTTTTCCTCATCCTTGACCACTATGTTCCCTAAGTAAGTCTCCAACACTCTGCAAATGTGAATGTATCTGGGTTTGAATTTTGATTGAACTTAAATACAAGTCAAAAATCTTAGTAATGGTTGTAAGACGAATTCAGGTTTTATAAAGCTGACAATTTCCATGCACTAGTTTATACTGAGGTTTAAATTGCAAAATGTATTAAATATACTTCATACACTGAATTGCCATAGACTTTGTATATGCAACATTACTCTGTTCTTGTGGAGTTTTTAGCTTCCATTTTTTGTCCAAGCAATTTCCCAGGAACAGATGAACAGGTAGATAAATGAATATTTAATGTTCAAGCCATAACATCAGTAAATCCTCAGAAACAGAAGGGGAAGGAGAATCAAGGTTAATCAATAGGATCACATCTTAGGTTCTAATTGCACAAAGGAAAAAAGACTTACTTAGCTTTAAGACTATTAATGAAAAGCTCATTCAAATTAATGAGATTATCTGCTTAAAGATCAGGTCATTGGTGTTTTCATGAAGGATCTGGAAGAACAGCATCCGTAGACAAATAACATTATACATCTAGGAAAAATTAAAAATGCAGCATTCAGTTTCACAATGTGTCTTCTGTTGAGACATTAATAATAGTCTAATGGGAAGTGAAACATTGTAAGACCATTTTCATATTGCTTATAAATAAAATGGATGATGTGTGATACTAGGCTCTCTAGTAGGGATTAAAAGTCTTTAAGAAATCACTGACAGTATGCTTAGTAAAAAAAAATGTATTGGGTTCTTTGCACCCAAAAAGCACTTAAAATTGTAACTTACATATTTTCTACACCTTAGCTTTGTAAGCAAGCATGGTGAGGGTTTTGCAGTTGTCCAACATCACTAAAAGAGCATGACAGTCACGACTAAACCAGCAGAAAAAATACACCCTCACTTCATTTCACAGGAAAGATCAGTTTCTGAGAAAAAAATTGATGTATCAATATAATTTTGAGCCTCATTTGACAGTGCTTACAACTCCACTGTTCCAATAGTACAAATTCAAGTATGTTGTGAAAAGCAGTAGACTGAGATACCTAAATGCAACCCATAAACTATCTGTGGATAAGCTGTAATGTTACATCCTATTTATGAAAGTGGTCATTCAACCAAGTTAGTAGGGAGAACACAATTTAGTGGGAAATAGAACAACAAAAAAAGGCATTTTAAAGCATAACAGCTTCCAGATTTTTTTTTTAAAGTGAGGCCTGGAATATCTGCTATGAAAAAAATTAAGACAAACAATAACCCAAAATTGTGTACTTAAACTTCATCTCTAACCAATCAAAGTGAGATTCAAGCTTTGCACTGATGGTTATTCTCTCACATTTCATTGTTACATATCTCCTCACTGGCTATCTGCCACTTTTGATGAAAGTAAATTAGCATTTCATTGGTAAGAATACCTAACTTTCCACATATTCTATCATGGATCTACTACTATTAGAAGGGGACCAGGCTGTTAATGAGGCACCTAACAAACTCTCATCACCTGAGAAACAAAAGTACACAGTTATGAAAACAACGTCACAAGCTTCAAAGCAAAATGGTAGCATCAAGTAAATAAAATACACACAGTGATTAGAAAACCTTAAGAAGCCAGTAAAAGTTTATGTCCTGTTCTGATGCAAATATAATAGCATTAAGGAAGATTCAGGCATATTGCTTCTTGTTAAGAGAAAATGTTTGCACAGGAACCTAAAGCAACTTAGCAAATAGGAGATAAAGGGCTTCTCTGACAGGTCTGTCATTAGCATCCTTTCTCCCTAGGTAACAGTTGATGGAATATGCAGTTTCATGCAATTTTAAAACTTGATTTTTTTTTCTGTAACTCTGAAAAGTGAGATGTTGACATTGCTGTAATTATCTGAGGGTTGAACAGTCTGTAAAATATACTTAAATTAGATTTAAGAAACACTGACCCAAGTTTAATGCTTCTGTATGCCCCTTGCATGAAGATTAAAAGGGCTCTCACATGCTTATTGTAATAATGAAGACTTTTTATGCATGAGAAAGTAAACAGACACATGAAAAAGATACATATATGCACACAGATTTAAGTATCTAACAAAGAATGCACACTTGGGTGGGACACTTAGAGATGCACAAGTCTATGTGGCCAAATGGGATCCAACCAAGGTACTGAGGGAGCAGGAAGGGTTGATTTCAAAGCCCTTTCTTCCATCATCTATCAGCAGTCCTGGTTGACTGGGGAAGTTCCTCTAGACTGGACATTGGCAAATGTGACACCCATTTAGAAGAAAGATCATAGGGAGGATCTGGAAAACTATAGACCTATCTGTCTGACCAAAGGCCAGGGAAGGTCATGGGGCATATCATCTTGAGGGTCATTATACAGCACATCCAGGCCAACCAGAGGATCAGGACCAGTCAGCACAGGTTTATGAAAGGCAGGTCACAGTATCACAGTATCACAGTATAGCAAGGTTGGAAGAGACCTCAAAGATCATCAAGTCCAACCCACCACCACAGACCTCAAGACTAGACCATGGCACCAAGTGCCACGTCCAAACGTGCCTTGAACACCTCCAGGGACGGTGACTCCACCACCTCCCTGGGCAGCCCATTCCAGTGGGGAATGACTCTCTCGGTGAAGAACTTTCTCCTCACCTCGAGCCTAAACTTCCCCTGGCACAGCTTGAGACTGTGTCCTCTTGTTCTGGTGCTGGTTGCCTGAGAGAAGAAAGCAACCTCCTGCTGGCCACAACCACCCTTCAGGTAGTTGTAGACAGCAATAAGGTCTCCCCTGAGCCTCCTCTTCACCAGGCTAAACAATCCCAGCTCCCTCAGCCTCTCCTCATAGGGCTTGTGCTCGAGGCCTCTCACCAGCCTCGTTGCCCTTCTCTGGACACGTTCAAGCACCTCAATGTCCCTCTTAAATTGAGGTCCTGCTTGACGAACCTGATCTCTTCGTATGACAAAGTGACCCCACTCAGTGGATGAGGGAAANGATGCACAAGTCTATGTGGCCAAATGGGATCCAACCAAGGTACTGAGGGAGCAGGAAGGGTTGATTTCAAAGCCCTTTCTTCCATCATCTATCAGCAGTCCTGGTTGACTGGGGAAGTTCCTCTAGACTGGACATTGGCAAATGTGACACCCATTTAGAAGAAAGATCATAGGGAGGATCTGGAAAACTATAGACCTATCTGTCTGACCAAAGGCCAGGGAAGGTCATGGGGCATATCATCTTGAGGGTCATTATACAGCACATCCAGGCCAACCAGAGGATCAGGANGTGCATCCTCAGAAAGTTTGCAGACAATAAAAAGCTGGGCTGGAGCATCAATCCACTAGAGGTGAGAAAGGCTCTCCAGAGGGACCTGTAAAGGTCAGATTGATAAGCTGAGGCCAACTATATGACATTGAACAAGGTATGTGATGGGTTCTGCACTTAGGTCACAATAACCCCCATGCAACACTACAGGTTTGGGGAAGAGTGGCTTGAAAATTGCTTGGCAGAGAGGGAATTCAGAGTACAGGTCTGACTGTAGAGCTGACTGAATATGAGCCAGCAGTGTGCTCAGGTAGTCAAGAAGGCCAGGAGGATCCTGCCTTGTATCAGAAACAGTGTGGCTAGCAGGACCAAGGAAGTGATCTTACCCCTGTACTAGGCACTGGTGAGGCCACACCTTCAGTTTTTGACCCCTTACTACAAGGACACTGAGGTTCTGTAGTGTGTCCAGAAAAGGTCAATGAGGCTGGTGAGGGGTCTTGAATACAAGTCTAATAAGGAAAGGCTGAGAGAGCTGAGTTTTTTCAGCCTGGAGAAGGCTGAGGGGACACCTCATTGCTCTCTACAACTATCTGAAAGAAGGCTGTAGTAAGGTGGGGCCAGGCCTCTACTCCCACGTAACAAATGCCAGGATGAGAGGAAATGGTCTCAAGTTGCACCAAGGGAGGTTTACATTAGATATTAGAAAAAAATTCTGCATCACACGTGTAATTGGGCACTGGAACAAGTTACCCAGGTAAGTGGTAGTGTCACCAACTGGAGGTGGTCACACCAAGTGGAGATGTTTAAGAGGTGTCTGGATGAGGCATTTATGGACAGTCTAACAGTTGTGTACAGGGAGCTATCAGGTTATGGTTGGACTCAAGATCTTTTCCAACTAGGTGGTTCTATGATTCCATGCTTAATCCAAAGGTAATAAAAATAAATAAGACTCTTGTAGAATTGACACACTTCTGAATCACTCATGACTTAGCATAGTAATAATATTTTATAGCATTTTCCCTAAACAGAATAAAAAAATGGAACTCTTCTGTTCTACTTTTTATAAAGAGTTAAATACTCTTTTTTCCTCTCTTGTGTAAAACAAAGTTTAGAAAATAGTAAGTTTCATACCATTACATTAGCTTTTGCAATAATTTACCTAATACTTTCTACAACATTCTATGAAAATAGATAGTCTTCCCCACAATTAATTAAATCAAAAGAGAGGAAATAATAAAAAGGAATTCAATATCAGATTACACTATAAATATTACTCTTGGAAAACACCGTGGAAAGAATTTAAAGGAGAATTATTTATTAGCCTGCACTTCTACAAGTGTTTTCATAATTAGTTGTGCTAGTGACTTTGGAATCCAAGCTTTAAACTAAGAAGTGTGTCATTTGGCTATTTTTGGAGATTATCATTCAAAAATCTGACTCTCACACACTACATGACTGAAATGAATAACGTGTATATAACAATAAAGATGCAAACCAAAACCCAAAATGTTTTTAACGTAGCTGCTTCCTTGATGCTTACATTTCTAGTTCCTTTGTCTGTAAATGGGGAATACATATTAGATCAGTTATTTTTTTGTAGACAGTGGCCCTTCAGCTCTGACAGCAAAGGACTCATTTTGGGCTGCACAAGAGGTAAAAAGGCAAATGGTTGCCCTCACTGTGTCAGACACCGCATGTACATTTCTACATGTGTAAGCTTATTTTCTTAGACATCATTTCAGTCTTTTTGAATTACACTGGAGAAACTGCCAGTAGGTGACATCTACTTCTGTAAAAAAGGTCAAGAACAGACCAACACATTATTAAGAGACAGAGTTCAACTCTATTTCAGCATGTATTTAAACAAATGTTGGAAAAATCTGACCTGTTACAAGGATACAAAAGCTTTAATGGATGCATAAGGGCATTTTCTGCAGTTTTCCTATTTTAAACTCAATTATTAAAGGATAAATATGTACTATATCTGCACCCTATAATAAACGTACAATAACTGCAATGTAAATCATGTGAATATGAAGTCTCCATATCCTACCAAAAGCAGCATGTAATTTACTTTAGTTTATTGACAAAAATAGATGCAAAGCATTGCTCTGTGTCAGTAATATTAGGTCCCTAACACTGTCTAGCCAAACTTTCTTCTAGCACACATCCTGTTCATTATTGCCATAGCCTTTAGGTATTTCGCCTTACACGACAGAAAGCTAATCCACTTTTGCCAATAACTAAATTTTGCCAAAACTAGGGTTTTTTTTCCCTTTTTGTCCTCTACCCTTAATGGTTTTTATTATGTAGACTTTAACTAATCAAAATCATACCATTTTAATGTAATTAGGTTATATCCATACCTTGTCTTATTCGAAATAAGATTTTAAGTACAGGGTACTCTATTTCTGCATTTCTAAAATCTACTTTCTGCTGGATATCTACCTTCCATTGATAGTGAAGATAAAAATCACTTCTTCATAACCAAGGTTAGATCCAATAATTTACAATAAGAAAGTTATAAACCCATAGAGCTCCATCTCATCTCCTACAGCCGCTTAAGTAATTGCATTATGAAAGTAACACACCAGCAAACACACTTTTTTATTACTAATTTTTTATTTTATTTTCACCAGGCAGAAAGGAAATGAGACTGCAAGGGAGCTGACTGTGCACACTAGTAGCAAGACACAGTCCACAGGGCATCAGTTCTTTGATATGTACTGAAATAAATGACTGAAAGCAAACAATTTATGAGACAGTCGTACTTCTATTTCAACACTGAAAAAAATCCAATGTATCAAAAATGTACATGCCACAATAGTATCAAACACCAGAACAACATTAACATACTGTGTCAACAACTCATCTTCATTTATCATTATTTCTGAATAATTGCAGTGACAGTTATGTACTAGTGGGATCAACACACTCCTACTCTGCACAATTACAGACCGTTAGAACAAGTGTTCGTCACCAATTTAAACCTCTCAGAAACAATGAACCATCTCATCTGCATAGACAAGGCCCCAAATAGCTAATATCAAAGTAATCTTTTTTTATTCATGATTCAAGCTCATTCCAACATGTTGTGGTTCTATCCCCCAAAACGAGTCTTTGTGGAAATACAGGAGAAAACATCCTACAGATCCACAACACAAGTATTTACTCTCATCTCTTCCATTAAAATCTTGAACAGAAGAATAATTAGTGCCAGTACATAGAAAAATCACTCTTCTGATCCTGCCAGACTAGAGAGGTTTTGGACCAGACTGTAACCTAAGATCAGAATCTCTAATTCTGACAATAACATCTTACTGCCCCAAAAATTCAAGCAAAGAGTTTAGAAATATTACGATCTTCATTATTCTTTCCAGTATTTTATTGAAAGTTTTTATGTTTTCTTCTGTCATTCTTACAATTCAATTATTGCTTTCTACCACAGAGTCTTGATATTGATTTCTAATACAGTAATGCAATCCCCATGGAAACTTGTTTTCAGATAACTTCTACAGCCATATATCTACCAACCACAGGAGATGGCATATATTATAACAATCATTCCCAAAATACTTATTTTAAAATTTCTAATCTTCCATGATTAGCCTCAGAGTTTGCGTAATTTGTCAGTTCTCTCATTTTCTCAATTCCTTCTTTCCTTTCTAGCAAACCATTCCAGCGAGTATGGTCTCCACTCGGCAGAAGACCATACTCATGGTGTCAACCAAAATGAAGGTAGGAACCCAGACTGAGCTCCCACGGAAGCAGGCATCAACGTGAACCACAAACTGCAGTGAATGTCTCAGCCTCTCCCTCATAGCAGGGGACTGCACAAGGTGTGAGCAGGTAAATTTTCTGCTCATCTAGGCTGCACAGCTTCAAGGAGAGGTTGACGATTACAAGATGAAATGAAAAGACTGTGAAACATCAGGGAAGGTGAAAATGAGATCGACTAGTGGAGCCAGTCTCTGCCTGCCCTAATGAAGAGTCAGGGACACCCATCCCTGAGGGAGGGGCAGCAGGTGTGGGTAGCACAAGAAGCAGGGGATGCAGTGTCCTTTTTTCACTCTGAAAAAGAAAGGGACAACAGAGATGGGGAGGAATGGCAGCAGGCCCCTCTCTGGTAAGTCAGGAGAGACAGGCAAGTCCCATCCCAGTCTCCCCAGTCTTCCCAGTTGCCCACACACAACAGATACGAGGCACTAAAAATGGAGG
This sequence comes from Ramphastos sulfuratus, assembly GCA_013399055.1. Taxonomy (NCBI): domain Eukaryota; kingdom Metazoa; phylum Chordata; class Aves; order Piciformes; family Ramphastidae; genus Ramphastos; species Ramphastos sulfuratus. The sequence goes on along the minus strand of WBNM01031666.1, from coordinate 1,630 downwards.
ACCAGATGAATGAGGACGGAAATGAATGCTTATGCACACAGCTACCCAGGACAGGTCAGCCAACCCCATGACTTAGGACTAGTGGAAACAAGAGAAAAAGAAAGGTGGTATTAGTGGGATTCCCTTCTCAGGGGATCTGAGCATCCCACGGAGAGATCTGCTGCCTGCCTGGGGCATGGGTTAGGGACATTTCTAAGAGACTTCCCAGTCTGGTGCAGCCATCAGACTATTATCCGGTGCTGGTTATACAGACCGGGAGTGATGGGGCAATAGATACAAAAACAATTCCAAGACTTCAGGGCTTTGGGGAGATTACTTGAGGGCTTGGGAGCATGAGTGGTGTTCTCCTCAATCCCTCTAGTGACAAGAAGAGATATTGAAGGAAGGAAAACAATCCATGTGATTAACTGAAGGCTTAGAGGTTGGTGGCACCAACAGAACTTTGGAGGTTTTGACTATGGGGATGTTTTCTTGGCACCGAGTCTAGTGTCAACAAATAGAGTTCATCTGTCCCATAAGGGAAAAGAATACTTGCATATGAGTTGCCTGGGCTGACTGACGAGGTTTGAAATTAGTTATAATGAGATGTGGATGCAGCTGGCCTTGCCACTGAGAACCCTGGGAGTAGTAGCTCAACACTTGTGGAGCAGTGTGTTGGTGTCTTAGATATCCAGAGGGTATACCCCACCTTTAAGGTTGAAAACTATGTACTCAACTCCTTCCCCGAAATGCTTACACACCAATGTACACAGCATGGGCAATGGGCAATAAAGAGGAGGAGCTGGAGGCCACTGTACTACAAGGAAACTATGATGTGGTAGCCATCATGGAAAACTGGTGGGATGACTCCCGCAACTGGAGTGCTGCAATTGATGGATATCAACTTTTCAGAAGGAATAGACAAGAAAGAAGAGGTGGCAGAGTGGCTCTCTCTGTTAGGGACACATATGAAACCACACAAATTAATGAAAGTGATGATAGAGTTGAGTCCTTATGGGCCAGAATCAGGAGTAAGGCCAGCAACAGTGATATCATGGTGGTAATCTGTTATAGACCACTCAACCAGGACAAAGAGGTAGATGAAATTTTTTATAAGCAGTTGAGAGAGGTCTCTCAATCGCTATCCCTTGTTCTCGTGGGACACTTCAGCTTCCCGGGTATCTACTGGAAATACAATAGACCAGGGAGAGACCAGTCCTGGTGGTTCCTGGAATGTGTGTAAGATAACTTCCTGACACAATTGGTGAGGAAGCCAACCAGAGAAGGTGCCCTCCTGGACCTACTTCTTGAGAACAGGGAAGAACTCGTGGGAGAAGTAAAGGTTGGTGACTATCTGGGGCTCAGTAATCATGACATGATTGAGTTCTCTATGCTTGGGGAAACAAGAAGAGGGCTTAGTAAAACTGCTACATTGAGTTTGCACAGGTCAAACTTTGGCCTATTTAGAAGACTGACAAAGTCACTTGGAAGGTCACCCTGAAGGATATAGGAGTCCAGGCAGGCTGGACAGCTTTCAAGAGGGAAGTCTTAAAGTCACAGGAGCAGGCTGTCCCTGTGTGCCAAAAAATGAGCTGTCAGGGAAGGTGTCTGGTCTGGTTGAACAAGGACCTTGGCTGGACCTCAAGAACAA
>WBNM01031665.1:193293-210891 GCA_013399055.1 Ramphastos sulfuratus | reverse complement strand
GTGAACGTGAAGCTTCTCCTATACTAATGATCAATAAACCTCCAGCTACCAATTGAAGTTGTACATAATAACCTAGCCCTATATCAGCCCATCAGCAACACTAGAAACACAAAAAAAAAAAAAAAAAGAGAGAGTGTTTACATGGCACAGAGGTAAGATGGTTTTGAATCTAACTTAAAAATCTAAGCCTGATGCCACCAAAATACAACTTCCCTTTCTAGGTTAATGAGAAGTGTGGAAGCGTGCCTATTTTTAGCAGGTCAGTAAGCAGATGGAAAAGAAAGCCTGTGTTGTGGCAGTCCTCAAACATCAGCCACTTTTCAAATAAAACAAAAGGTAGTGAAGTACTGAAACAGCTTCGCAGTTAATTACAAGTTAATTGATTTCAACTGGATCATCAGAGTTGGGCTGGTGTATTGAGTCAATCTCTGTTATCTACCCAGCCTAATAGTGTCAGCCAATTACCCAGCTGTTGGAGCTCTCTGCAATTTGCTTATCCTTGGCTAGTTGCACTGAGATGTGTGTGTTTATATGTAGATATTTATTTTTGCACTTTCTAAGTAGACATTTCATGCAGAGATTTCCTTTTTTTTTTTTTTTAATATACCCACAAGCTCATTTGAACACTATCAGCACCATAAGTTACAGCTGCCTCGAAGTTATACCAAAGCTTTAATCTTCCTAACAGCATGGATTTCTCCATGTAGTCTCAAAAGTATAATCTTCAGAGGTACACTATTATAAGCTTATTTATCATCCAAAGCATATTAGCTGTTTCATGTGTAGTATTCCTTATTAGAATTTCTAAAAACAACTTTCCTTTACATAAACCCTGTAGCTATTTAGATGAGCACTCTGATTAAAAAGAAATGAGCTTTCTAATTAATAGTCTTTTACTGATTCCTCCAATGGCTTAATTAAAATAAACAAGTAGCAGAATTTTAACATGATTATTTCTAATGAGTTTTGTTGTTTTGTTTTGTTTTTTTCTTTTAATCAGCTTGTTTTACTCCTAATATTTCTAGCAGAAAGTAGCTTATTTCTCATTAGGGTCTTTCATAGTGCTGAATCCCTCACTTGTTCTGCTAGGGTAATTACAGACATCTGTACAAGTTTAGCTATGAAGTCCTAAAGGAGATACATTAAGTTGTTCACATAAATTAAATGTAAGCCTATTTTACCTTTGGGAAAAATGTTAGTGCTTATTTATGGGGGGAAAAAAAATATGGAAGGCAGGAAAATTAATTCAAGTAAACAACACATACAGTTAATATTTTCTATTATAGGCTTTTGGCTTTGCCATTTAACTGTTTCCATTTTATGTGTAAATCGAGTACTATCTTCTGGCTGAATTTAACATTTAATGGCATTAATGTAAGTCATTCTTACTGAATTAAGCTTTAAAAAGCACAAATTAAAAGTTTTATTGCTTTCTTTTGCCTTGAATCCACTGGTTCACAATTTTACTGAGGCTGTTTTAAGAGGTGGACACTCTCATTAGTATGAACTTCTAGGTTTCCAAGACAAACTGCTCTCATCCTGCACTAAACACAAAAAAAAAAAAGTGCCCCTCCAGTTATATCCCATTACAGCTGCTGATGTTGCTAATGTGGGTTTTGTGTGTGTGACTTGTGCAAGGGCTGAGATGGCAGAGGTCCTTTTTTCTGTATGTATACTGTCTCTAAAAAGACTACACCTCCTGTGTCATTTCTGGAGCATCATTTGCTCACTTCTTCCCATTTAACATGTCCTTTTTCTACTGTTGTTGATGGCCATTGCTATAGAAGTTAGTTAAAGAGAAAAATCAGCATGCAACTACAGGTAATGAGCTTCAGTGTCCCAGGCTACGATTCATCCTATTCAGAGATACGAGTCTTTGCAAAAGAAGGGTTCACTCAGGTAACAAACAAAAGCAAGTATTGACCCTGCAAATGCTCTACTAACTTTAGCAGGTACACTCCCATGTTTTAAAATGAGCATACACACAAAATAGGAACTTGAAGGATACAGTATGACAAATCTTACTCTTTTTAATGCTTACCAGTCATTTCCTGTGTAGTCATAAGTCCCTAAGCAGCTGAGCCTGAATCCTCCTCAGCTGTAACTTGTTTAATTTATTAGGCTGTTTTGAGAGTTCCTCTCAAAATCCCCACCCTTTGGCCCCCCAAGGTAAGCTGTGGTAACACGGTTTCCTAGGAACAACTGCTTGTGTCCCTGCTGTTTGAGAAACTTCTTCTGTCTGTTGCAACTTCTATAGGAGGCAATCATTTATCCTTCAAAGGAAAAATCTCACCGAATGACTGAGCAACAATGGAAAAAAGCAATCAGGTAGATTTACCATGCTGATAGCCATAGCTTCTCCTTGTTTTATCAGCCAGAAAGATCAAAAGAAGTCAAAAAGAAGCTTCATGGTCAGTAGCATTGTTTTGCTCCTGGCTCAGGCAGCTGAAGCCACCCTGAAAGATTATTTATAAAGCTGACAGAAATATTTCTGCTGTTTACCTTAACAGGAAGATCACTTTTTCTGATCCTCTCTGGGAGTTAGCAGGAGCCAGCAGTAGAAAGGAATGTTGTTGATCAATGCACCTTCTCGTTGTCTTATAGAGGAGGAAAGTGGGACCAAGGCAAGCCATGGAGAATCCACTGTCAGGCGTGGTGCCCAACTCACCACAGAACAGACAATCTGTTCAAAAGCTGAGCAAATGCATCCAAGGTCATACAGACTTGGAAGAAGAGAATCCCAGTGCAGACCTGAGCATTTCTCCAACAACTGACCTTTCCAGGAAGCTGCAACAATCTTCAGGGAACATGTCACCTTCCCAGAAGGATGTTTCTTCACCCTCCCAAGGACAGTCTGTCATGTTAGCTCAGCCACAACTGCTGCCAGCCCCTCCACCCTTACCCCCTAGGTGTCTGGTGCCTCCTCCGCCTCTTCCCATGCCTGGCATAAATGCTCCATCACTCCCCTCTCCCCAGCCATGCAGTAATCCTGAGTGCAATCATCTTACTTGTGGACGTGGGGGGCAGTGTTGCCCTCAGAAGAAACCAACATTGAGGATGAAGATGTTTCAGTGGCAGAAGCTCCCCTCTGATGTGGTGAGACGTACGTGCTTGTTTGTAGCACTAGGCTGATTGGTTCATTTACTTTGTATCCAAATAAAAATTATTATGGGGGTGGGGGGTGGGGTGTGTTTTAGGCCTTGACTCAATAAATCAGGTCACACGGATGGTCTCCTGGCTTGTTCTTAGTCCTGGGGGAAAAAATAGTTATCACAAGTAGACATGGAAAGCCAATTCTTCACCAATAATGGAGAAAACAGTAGCTTAGGAAAAGCACTGAATGGAGGCTCTGTGGCTGCTAAAATCATCTTAACCTCTCAGTTTCAGTTTTTGACTTGATAAAGTGATGCTTTGAGTCTGCACTAACTGAGGTTTGCAAAATGCTCTGAGTGGAAAGATCTGCTAAGCATTTGTGCTCTGTGGCTGTTCCTAAGGAACTCCTGGTATGTCACTGGCGAGTGTCTTCTCAGCTGAAGGGTTGGGTTGGGTTTTTTGTTGGTTTGGTTTAGTTGGGTTTTTTTAGTGCACAGCTAGAAGGTGCATTAGCCAAGATGTGAGGCTGAAAAATCAGGTCAATAGGGCTGGGGAACCTGCGTCTTCAGGGTTGGACGTAACCTCCAACTTAATTTCATACTGACCACAGCCATGTGATTTGTGGGGTTTTTTCCTTACACACAAGATAACACCAAGGTGTGTAGCTAACACACATGGTCTGGCAAAGGGGTTTGCAAGGCCTGCTCAACCTTCAGCAGCAAGGCTATGAACATGTTTTCAGTTTTGCTGTAGCTTTCAGTATTCATTTAATCTAAAATAGACCTTATAGTTGTTCTCTTTTGTGTTTATTACCAAGGAGGAGGACGTTAAAGGACAAGAACTTGCTGCTATGATAAAATACATACACACAGCCTGCTTTCTTTGGCAGAAATAGAAATTTGGATTCACTCCCAATGACTTCTGTGCCACCATGGCTATCTGCCCTAAAGAAAAATGAGGTGAAATTCTTTGATAGAGATTTTAGTGTTCATGTTGTCAGAGTTCATGTTTTGAAGGTCCATGTGCTATTTAGACAGCTCCTGATGATTCTGATAATAATGCTGGGCTTGAGAATCTTTACCTTTTGCAAGGAGAGATGTTTGCCTAGTTAGAGACAACATTCCCTGTGTGGATACTGCAATTCTGTGATGATTAACTAGTCGACGGTAGCAAAATGAATTTGGAGCAGCCCATTAAGTTCACCTGCTGCTTTCAGTTCAGCCAGTCAAATGCAACAGCAGTTTAACAGGTTTCATTTGCCTTAAAACCTTTGGGATGCTGCCTGTGGGTGCTGCCACTCTTAAATAATTAACATTTGTCCAGGACTAATGAGCATTGTATTTCAGCCACCTTCCAAAGTGTTCTCTGTTCCACAGATCACACCACCTTGAAAGTGCTCCTCTACCTCTGTGGTCCATTTATTCTCTTCCAGAAAGTCATTCCATATGGACCATGCTGCCAAGCAGTAGCAAGGAGCTTGTAGAACCTGACTACAGAAGCCTGGAGCTACTTTTCTCTGTCCCACCAACAGCACAAAAGAAGCAAACAAGGCCAGATATAAAGCAAGCAAAAGAGGTACTTGGATTGCTTGGTTTTTGTAGAGCCTGGCAAAATTCTTGAAAGTGCAAAGCTCATTCACTCTTTATTGTCAATCATTTAGAATAAGAAAGTTTTAAATATGTTCATACTCATTGCCTAAGATTGACTAAAAAAAAAAACCCAAACAACCCAACAAACAAAAAACACCAAAAAAACCTCCCAGGGACAGGAAAGGATTAGAATTAAACTTTGCTGAGGGACAGCTCTTCATCTGGGAGAGGAAGATCTGGGAATTTCAATATTAAGTCTTATAAATTGGTATATTCTACATGTTTCAATTCCCTTTGCCTTTTTCTCTTTCTAAAATAGATCTAATGGCCTCTACTGTTACAAATTGCTCTGATTTGATCAATGAAGTTTGACAATATTATAACAAAAAATGGCGAACGTCACCCAACAAACAAAGCTCTAAAATTTCTGTTAAAAACAAGGTTAGTGCATTTCTAGCTGACTGTTTGTCTCTTTTCACAGATCACATTCATAGGTCCAAAGAAAAGTCTTCTTCTGAGTATATTTCTGAAGCAGTTTAAGTGGTAAGATTTGGATAGTATCATCTGAATGACTTATTTGATGTGTCTATGTGTTTATTCATAAATACTTCAAAATCACTCTCTTTCCTTAACAAAGAGTCAACTTTTTACCCTTTTTTTAAAAAATGAAGAGATGTGGCAGTCTCCTTTCAGACAGCTAACACCACACCTCAAACTGATATTAAGCCTAAAATGGTCACTAACACCTCAAGAGACCATACACATAAATAAGAGCAAAATCATGTGAAAACATGATTTTCTTTGGTGTTATCGACATAAAATCAACTGCTGGTAGGCACCACTAGTGGAGATTCCCAAATGTAAGTTTCAAGTTACTGAATTGATTTTAAGAGACGTCTCTAGGGAATCAGATCTAAAATCATACATAGTTTTTATTTGCAGTTTTTCTATTAATGGGAAACAGTTCCTCCAATTTAAAAAAGTGGGAAATTGCCAAGTCACAATCCTTACTGGGAGAAGTAATAAAACCTTAAAAAATGAATCTGTACTAGTTTTTGGCAAAATATCTTTACCTGAAGATAGTGAAACTACTGCAGAATGAAGATGGATGTTCTGCTCTCTGCCCTTTGCATGGCCTACATTATGAAAGCTTCAAGAAGAAACTCAACCTAGAAATTCCTCTGTGTTAAGAATAAGTCAGAAAGATATTTTGTATATATATAATTTTATTCTTTTACAAACTGCTTCAGTTATTGCAAACTGCTTCAAATTGGGAAGAACTATGCATAGCCTAATGCAGTTGCTATTTCCTTTCTCTGCACAACTCCCTGGGCAGTGGTTAAGTTCTCCTGAGAGCAGCTAGTGATCTCCTGAGAGCAGCTAGTGACCTCCTGAGAGCAGCTAGTGACCTCCTGAGAGCAGCTAGTGACCTCCTGAGAGCAGCTAGTGACCTCCTGAGAGCAGCTAGTGACCTCCTGAGAGCAGCTAGTGGCCGTGGGATCAAAGGATTGAGCTCTGCTTGCACTGATGAGGGATGAAGCTGCTCTGCAGCTGGATGCTGCTTCTGACAGTGCTGGTGGCTGCAGGAAGCTGAGCTCCCCAGAGCCCAAAGCAGAGCATTCTGGACTCATTTCAAAGACATGTCATCTGCCAAAGTTTCAGGGAAGGATTTTGGGTAACACCTTCTGGGATCTTTATAAATACTTCTTAGCAGGAGGAAAGCCTTGGCTCTCAGAGGTTTCAGTTTTGGGTTTCCTGCAAGCACTGGAGAAATTCAAAGTAAATCTCTTCTCAGTGATGCTGGACACCCACAGTAAAAGAAGAACCTTCAGAATTTGTTGCATAAAGATGAACAAAACCAGAAAGCACATCTAGATTATGAAGAATAGCTCTTTAGGCTTAAAAAAATCCTTTATGTTTTCATTTCTCTGCTGTACTTCTAAGGACTAAGATTCAAAAGCCAATGAGAGGCAAGTATTTACTATACTTTATACTTCATTTGCTACTACAGCACTAGCTGAGAGATTGAGATTCCTTCTGTTTGTCGTGTTAGTCCTCTCTATGCCATTGCTCCATAGCACCTCTCTTTCCTAAAGCTCCAATGAAGAGGTTGCTGCCATGATTCAGAAAGGGGATGGCTCCAAGCTGGACGCTGAGATATTGAAGCAGCTACTTAAACTACTGCCTGAAGACCATGAGGTATGTATTAAGTGTGCTATATGGATGGAGTTCAATGTGTTTCATGCTTGAAACACTTTTCTTGCTAAAGCAAGAAATATAACCCTATCCCACATTACCTCAAACATTATCTCAGTCAATGACCTTTTGAGGTTGAGTGTTGAGAAGTCCACCCCAACAATGGTCTGGACTCTTCACACAAAGGTTAGGCAACATCACGTTAGGAGGCCCAACAGAGATGCAGACCAACTGCTGCTCTCTATTCCCATTACTTTAATTAAATGGGTGAAATACATTAGCATTTGTGCGCTTACGTGAATAAAGAGTCTTTCTGAGCAGGTTTCAGTGAGGAGAAATAGAAAAGATCTGTCTGGGCTTCTATACACTATAGCTTGCTGAAGCCCTGCCCATGAATCAGGGATTCATCCTACAAGATGAATACAAATGCAGATGACTCTCCAGTCAAAAAAAACCTAAACAGTTGACCTTGCAAACTAGTTCACATATGGAATCTATTATTCATCTGCCTCGTTCCCATTGCCTGTGAACACCACAAATTCAAGTATATGATGTAGGAAGCAATGGGCACCAGAAATAAGTGTGTTTTGTTCTCTACTAGATAAAGAGCCTGAAATCTTGCAAACAAGACAAATCAGAACTAGCAAATGTAGATCAGTTTTATCTCCATCTCTTGGAAATTCCCAGGTAAGCAAATTTTTTTTCCTTGTGCTTCGACTTATGAGTGGTTCTTATAAGAATGATACATAAGAATTAGGGCCTCTGTTTCCTGTGGTAAAGGGATCTTCTTTATATTCTGCCTTCAGGATAAATCATCTGACTGTTATTTGTAAAGCCAGTTTGAGAAACTTCCTTCTCAAAGGCCGAACAGGCTTTTAGACACCTTTGGCAAACCACAGTTAATTTCACATTGGTATTAAGAAGTTAGTAAGGAAACTCTTAACCATTGTTCAGCTATTAGCTGCACAGATTGAAGTTGAAGACTTAATCCTGCCACCAGGCTGCTGATTCATTCCACCCTGCTTCACAGATTCCAGTTTACCAGAGCCAACAAACCCATGAGTGAATCACATCAGTGCCTGTGCTTTCACCACCTCCCTCATCTTTACCACAGAGGGAGAAATCTTTATGCTGTTCGTAAAAACATGGTGATATGCCATAATTCATAGGGAAAATCCTTCAAAAATCCAGTAAGTTGCCATGCCACAACCAAAGACACTTTTTTTAAGCTGGTGAAAATGTGAGTTTTCATTTTCTCACACTTACAGCTGGTTTTAAGAGTACTTTAGAAAATGTTTTCATGGCTCTTCCACAACACTAATCCATGATGAGGCATAAATATCACTAAAGAATGTTGCTGCAAAAATACTTTTAATTTTGCTTTGAGAAGTTAAAAGGAAAAAACAAAATCCCTAGCCTGAACTGCCCAGGAATTGTCAAAAATTATGGCCTCATTATGCTAGGAAGTCACTGCCAGATGTCAGTGCAATGTTGCTTTGTGAAAGAGGAGACAGTAATTGTTTCTAGGACATCTTTGGAAATATCTAAGTGATTCATTTATAATCCAGTTCTTGTGTCAATGCATTAAAGAGAATATAACAATGCTGGTACTAAGCTTTGCCTAAAATGGGCGATTCTCTTTCTGAGCACAAGACAGTTAATCAGGCCTCTGGACTTTGTTTTTCTGCTGTTTGGGGTTTTTCCACTGTCTTTTAGCTACAAGTTGCGAATCGAGTGTATGCTGATTTGTGAGGAAACAAAAATTCTCCTGGAGTGTCTGTGGCCAAAAGCACAAACCATCAGGACAGCCTGTGAAAGTAAGTCCACCACTGCTGTGCCTATGGTCAGGTTCATTTAAAGGAAGCCTCTCTTATACTTGAATAGCATCTGGGCTAGCATATGCCATAATCTAGTAAAAATAATTAAAAACAAACAAAGAAAACACACAAACCAAACTCACAAACAAACAAAACCTTTCAATTGCTGAGTATGTAACAAATGTCAAAATGATTCTGCAGCTGACTTCTAGAATTCATTCTGCAGTATAGCAGTTCATGTTGTCCTGCTCTGAACTGGAGCCTCTGTTGACATGAATAACACAAGCCTCTCTCCTATCAGTAGCTCTGCAGAAAAGAAGGAAATTTCCTTTATTGTCAGCTCCAGATTCTGTTTGAATATAGATTAAATTTTTGTCATCCCCATCTCCCCTCCATCCCATTTCTGTTCTAGTTCTGCCAAAAGCTTTATTCTTAACCCAGAATCTCCTGTTCCCCATCTCCCCTCTATCCTATTTCTGTTCTAGTTCTGCCAAAAGCTTTATTCTTAACCCAGAATCTCCTGTTCCCCATCTCCCCTCTATCCTATTTCTGTTCCAGTTCTGCCAAAAACTTTATCCTCAGCCCAGATTCTCCTTCTAAAATGCATGGTTTCTGCTTATTGCTCTCATCAAGGATGACAGTGAGGCAGAAAGCCCTTTGCTTTTCTTAACCTAGAATAACATGTAGGGGGACTACAGAATTTTGCAAGTTTATACACTTTCCTACACGCAATTCTCCCCAAGAGGCAGCTGCAGAGATGACACATCTGTACTCCAAAGTCGATAGGAAAGCTAGTTTTTCATCTGCTTGTAGAGAAGAGACCACAAAAGAAGTTTGCTCACTCTACTTTCATTCAGATAATTTGTTTTTGTACTGGTGTATTTCCAAATCTGTAACAATAGCTTCACATAATCTTGGATAAGAATTTTGTTACCCTCACTATCAAACATAAGGAAAATTATTTCTCAGATAATTTAGTGTCTTGAAAATGCTCTCCCCCTTTATTCTTCAGCACTTCTCACTAGCCACCGACTACCGGTTTTCTGCCAACTGATTCTTAAAGTGGGAAACTTTCTTAACTATGTAAGTAAACTGATTAATTGCTTTATTTCTAAAGATAACAGAAAGTACAAATGAGAGACTTGAAAACTGAAGGCAGAAACTTTTTTCTCTATCTTCTAGGGGCATCAAAATGGAGATGCTGTGGGGTTTAAAATTAGTGCCTTACTTAAGCTAACAGACACAAAAGCAAACCAAAGCCACATTACTCTCCTTCATCATATTTTGGAGGTATGATAAAACTGAAATTATTCCTGTATGCATTATTCTCAGGTATTGTTTTCCCAGAAACTATGGGGCTTTGACTTCAGTAGCATCCCACCATAGGTATCTGGAGGATAAGCCTCTGTGCCTGAAATAAGATGAAAACTTCCCCATCACTCTCTGATAGGATCAGATCCATATGCAGCAATATTTAGAGAGCTAAGACTCTTTCTTTTCTCAACTTTGCTTAATACGTCTGCTTGCTGTTTTCTTCCTCTTCTTCTGCCCTAACTGTTCTCTTGTGTTGATGTGTCTTTAAAATGCATCTGTCAAATGAAATTAATATTCATGAAGTTGTGGAGTCTCCGTCTGGAGAATTTCAAGTCCTGTCTGGATGCATTCCTGTGACCTGCACTAGATTATGGTCCTGCTCTGGCAAAGGGGTTGGACTTAAAGATCTCTGGAGCTCCCTTACAACCTCCTAACATCCTGTGATATGAACACAAAATCTGAGGTCAGCTCACATGCTATGGCACCACATGGGATACAAGCCTGAACAGTTAAAGGAGCTTTTGGTTTCTTCTCAACTCCCTGTGGGTATAACTTGAGAAAAACAATGAATGAGACTAAATTTACTCCTATGTTTGTAAAAATGAACTGAAGTGTTAATTTTTTGTCTTGCTGTTGTCCGAATGAAAGACTTTCATACTCTTTGACTGACTCTGCAAGGTAACCATTTTTCACTTCAATTTTAGGAGGTTGAAAAAAACCACACAGATCTGCTGCAGCTTCCCAGAGATCTTGACTTTGTTTCCAAGGCAGCAGGGTAGGACATTATTGTTTGTTCTTTGTCATGTATGAATTATCAAACTCTTTGAAGCCAATGAGCTGAGTCATTTTATGGTAGTGTAATAAGGTCACAGGACTCCTCTGCTGTGGGAGGGAGAAGTTCTCATCTAACACCAAGTAGTGTTGAGAGTCTAAATCAATCAAGTTAAGACTTTTTATATGGAGCTCAGTGTGATTTTTCTTTTTGGACAACCCAGTATTAACCCAGTACTACCTTAGAAGTGAAACTACATAAATGGAGAACTTTCTCATTTTCAAGAACTAAATTGTCCTTCCATGTACCGCATTAGAAACATATCTTCTCTGAAATACTCATGTGCAAGCCCATCAGGAGTTATATGCACCAGATTGGTGTAAAGGAGAGAACGACTGGCATGACTTACTGGAAATTGGGAGACCTCAGGAGTCCCCAAGTACTCCTGTTAGGAGTCCCCAAATACATTAGAGACCTGTACTGGGTATTAGTACAGGTGTCTAATGTATGTGAGCACTGCAGACTTTCCTCCATGTGCCTGAAAGCTATGTGAGTCTAATGCCATCTTGTTCCACTTAGCTGAGGACCACCATATGGAGATATGTTAAATTGCACTATTTGGAATCCACATTTATAGCATCCAGATTAACGTTTTTCAATCCTGTTATGAATTCATAGGAACCTTACAGTAGTTTGCATTTCCTTGTAACCCAAAGAAGCAGTAACTTTTAAATCTGGTGATGGATTAACATTTGTTAAGTAGCTGCTAAATAATTTTGAAAGTATTTCTATTTAGTCACACAACTGGAAATATTATGGCATTTGTGAATTATCTGTGCAGAATTTAAGTGGGATGTTGTTTTAAAACATTAATTTCTGTTTGAGTGGTGTCATAATAGGAATACTTGCATTGTCTGAACTTAAAATCTCACTACTGAATAATAAAAATGTGGGGTTTTTAATAAAGTAGTTGCCTTCTAGTTTAGTCAAACTCTTAAACATACTAAATTGATTTGCTAATCAACCTGTAGAGGATTGTTTACAATGCATATCCTGCAAGGAACTCTAAAGCTGCTCACATCTGGATGCACCATGAAACACCAATTCAGGTTTTGCCGATTTGCTTATTTCTTGTCTGGCTCATGGAGTAGGTCAAGATAATAGAAGATGCTTTGTAGCATGTTTGGGTCTCCACATGAGATGAACTAACTCTGAGAACAGATAGAATTTTGGACTGTAAATAGATCATGGAAAACAGGCAAGGAGGAAAGAGAATCAGCAAAGTAAGGAGAGCATTGAAACAAGGGAGATGAGTGTATGATACATATAAATAAAACTAGGTTGGAACTGGGGTTCGTTTGTTTGTTTTGGGTTTGTTTTTGGTTTTTTATATATTTCAATGGTGAGGTTCTTCCACAGTCTGTCCATGGAGGTAGTGAGGGCAAAACCACAGATTCTTTCTTAGATGAGGGTTTAAGCACATAAGGAAGCATTTATATAGAGGAGAACTGCCTACAAAAACAGGGTCTGAGTTGGATGACTAATTCTGCATTCACTTGCAGAGAGAATACCATTTATAATTTTTAACTTACTGAAAACAAAACACTCAGTGCTTCAATGTGCTCCTTTTGTGGTCCTTTCAGAATCCACTTGGATGTCATGCAGGCTGAGGCAGGTGCCAATTTGAAGAAACTGTTGGAAATAGAGAAGTGTTTATTTCTGTCAACAGACGATGTGAAAATGCAGCACACAAAATCTGTTCAAGTAGGTAACGTGGGTGTGACACACTTCCCATCCTTCTTCCTAAACCCTTTATAGCTCTTCTCAAAGGCACTGTATTTCAGGTTGCCAATGGACATAGAGCTCCAGGGGAAAAGGCATTATGGCTACACATCCCCCAGGCCCTATAAAAAGGAGAATGACAGATTTTCCTCCGCTTCTATAATGTGGTTTCATGACAAGGAAACAACTGAGGACCAATCAGTTGTCAGCTGTGTGAGCAAAGGATGGAAGGCTTTAAATATGATACGTAGGATGCAACTATAAATTAGTACAGTACAGAAGCATGTTTGGTCTCAATGTTTTGGGATAAAAAAAAAAACCCAAACATGAACAGATTTGCAGTATGTTGTTTTTTTTTCCTCCCCCCCCCCCCCCCCCCATATATCTCCACATATCCTAGCTTTTCAAAACAGGGTCACTGAACCAAAGCTAAAAGGCAGAAATCCTGGTGCTGTATGTTCCTTGATCAGTCATCCCAGATTGTGCTAAATTCTAAATTTCCATGTGGTTGTATGATGAAGGTGGCACGACTCAATGAGCTGGTTTAGGCCAGGTGAAACAAGGGGAAATGCAGATGGCTCAGTTAGGAAGAAAATATCACACATTGGTTCATGCATTGTGAGTTAATTTTAATTGTCACATTTTTTCAAACTCCTCTGTTAACTGGCTCAAGCCTCCTGGGCAGCCCAGAATATGCTACTTCTTAATATGCATAAATTGTGTTGCAAACTGTCTCAGGGTAGTCTCGATGCTTCAAAGGACCTGCAGAAGGAGTTTGCCACCATTGAGAAGAAGAAGAAAGAACTGGCTGATTACCTTTGTGAAGACCAAAAAATTTTTTCTTTGGAAGATATATTTAGCACAATGAAAACCTTCAGAGAGCTCTTCCTCAAGGCCTTACAGGTGGTTTGGTTTGCTTTTATGACTGTTTAGAAATAGATTGAGAACTCGTTTGTTTGTTTATTTGTCTTTCTTCCACTAAGACAGAATTTCTTCTTCCTTCTTCTCCAAGATGGGTTACCTGAACCCTGACTGCAAATGCAAGGAACTGTTTATTTGCTTTCAACCTGCAGCAAGACGTGAATGTGTGGGCAAATATAAAATGTGAGGGTGCCATATATCTTTGTTTGGTTTGGGTTTGGTTTTTTTTGGTTTTGGTTTGTTTTTTTTTTTTTTGGCTAAGGGGAATTAAGAAGTCTCCAAGCTGTTGTTCCCACTGTAAAATTATTAATCAGGCCTCAATGAAATAGGAGCTTTGTGGCGTGGGAAAGAGTGAGCAACCTGACATGCTTCATAGGCTTTGCCAACAGGCACAAGACAGATTTGCCAATAGGCAAAACCTAATTGGAAGGTAAGTTTACACATAGGTATTTCATTGTACTAGTTAGTTCAAAATGGTATGTTTTGTGCCCCCTACAAAACTACAAATCTCCCAGCAGATTATACTTGGCATTGTATTAATTTGGAAGAATTTACTCCTTGCACTAAGGAGTACAAAGACAGCAATTTTACCACAAAAGTTCTATAGAGAACTTTCCAATTAGTAAGCCTCCACTAAACCTCCATTTCACATTTTCTTACTACATACTTCACACCTGAACTAAAGTCCTTCCTCTATTGTTTTCATAATGTCAGGTGATAGTTGCTTCACATTTATATACTTTAATAGCAACAATCATCCACTTTTGTCCTAACCCTAGGAGAGCCCCAGGTTGCATTTACCTTCCATAGAGAGAATCATCCACATTACAAGTACTGCAAAAATACATATAACTGTGCTGGGCAATGTTAAAGCCAAGAAAGCCTGAAAGAGTGCTTCAGGGCAGATGATAGTTTCAGGTGAAAACAAAGTGTTGAAAGACAACAGATGGAAATTATATCCTATGATGTTCCCACTACCTGCTTCGGAGAGGCACTGGGCTTCAATTTTGCAAGCAATAGTTACCCAGGCTCTGATACAATGCATGAGCACTACAGCTAGTCTGGAAAACAAACCCTACAAACCAGACCCTTTGGTAATACACTTGACCCTTAGATTTCCTAAAACTCTAGGCATGAAGTAAAGGCTTAAGAGAGTCAAAAACACAATGGCTCAGCATTTGTGCAGAAATTGCTGTGAATTCAGCAACTGCAGATATTTTAAGAAACATTCCCAATAAAGGTTATGTAGTGCCCTATAAGGTACAGCTACAGATGACTTAAACTACTTTTTTTGGATGCTGCTTGTTCACAGTCAGGAAGAGCAACTAGAAAGAAGCTTCTTTATCTACCCAACATGTAAATTTCCTTTCATCCTATTTTTGCCTCCATCTCTCAGCAGCACCTCACCTCAGCAGCACCACAGCTGTTAGCCACATTGTATGCATCTCTGTTGCCTCCACTGCAGACTTCTCTAAGTATTCTCTTCCTTCTTGCCTTGTCCCTGTAGTAAAGTTACTGCCTGTTCTTGAAACAGCAATTTGCTGAAAAGTTAAAGATTGTAATTTTTAAAGCATCTTTTTTTGTTCTGTGACTTTGATTTTTTTTTTTTTTTTTTTTTTTTTTTTTTTTTTTTTTTTTTACACTAGAATTTGCCGCATGGATAACTCCTTTGCAGTGCTATCTGACTTCAGCTTTATGGCTGAGGTACAAATTTTATTTTGAGATGAGTCTTCCATATAAAGCAGGTCTCAGCACTCCTGCAATGGCTAGTGCTATCTTTCCATTCTCACATCAAATAAGAAGGGACATAATTTTGTTAAATAGTGATCCTTCATGGCTCCTAATCCTTCCTAGAGAGATTTTGAATTTGTTAAACACAATCCTTCTCCATTCAGAGGGGTTTTCTTAGTCTCTTATCCTCTAGGTAACAAAAACTGAGCTACACAAATGAAATTCCTATGATTAGAACTTGCCGCCTTCTTTTCACCTTTAAAAGTAGATGGAGAAAGTATTTCAAATACTCAAATGATCACTGAAACTGACACAGTGAAAAGGAGTTGGTTTGTCACCCAGGACTGATAATTGTTTCCCCAGTTCTCAAAAATTAAGAGAAACACATGTCAGGAGGAAGGGGATGGGGAGAAAATAGCTTTCCAACTCAAAGATTAAAACAACAAACCCCAGAACTGAGTTGTAAAACTGCGGGAAAAGAAACACTGTGATTATAGAGGATTGAAAGAAACATTTGTCAAAGAGGGGAGCTCCCAAGAAAAAGGCTGTCTAATCTCAGGAAAAGGAAAAAAAATGGTAAACAGAATCTGCTCTAGGAAGTATTCAGCTGATGACAGAGGTTATACAGACAGCTCTGCACAGGGATAGTTCCTCCAAGTGCCGCCCTAGGATAACCAAGCTGGAGCAGCTGCTCCTCAGTAGGGTGCATATGGTGTCAAAACAGGATGTGCTTTAGATACTGTAGGGATAAACAGCTGTTATGGAGTATCTTTTAATTCAGAGATCAGGCAAGTATCTAACATCCCACAAAGTGCAAATCCAAAGTGATGGCCCTCTTTCCTTTAATCTCAGCCATACAGCTGCCTTCCATAATCCAGGAGATGGAGAAGAGATTGTGAATATTTGGTTTTATGCCATGCTACCACTTTACCTTGTTGGGCTTTCTTATGTTGAAGAAAATGTGTTAACACTATTTGTGTTGAATCATTATGTGTATATAGGTATATGGGGGTTTTGTGTGGGATTTTTTGGGGGGTGTTTTGGTTTGGTTTGGTGTGTGTTGTTTTTTTTTTTTAACAAATCGGTGCAAGCTTGTTCAATCCATAAATTTATTTCTAATGTGGTTTGGGTTTTTTCTCAGTACTGTGTGTATGCTGCTCAAACAGCAAGACACTATATTCCTGAGTTCACCTCCTTTATTTCCTGTGGTATGTTACATAGAAATAGTCTCCCAAGGCTCACAGATCTGCATGCCTCTCAACAGCCACAATATCTCAAAGACATTATGCTACAACACAGCAAGAATTTACTAGACAAGAATACAGGAGGCAGACAGGGATGAAAGGCTTTTAGACTCTCCACAAGACTTCACTATTTGTACCTCACTCTTTCAGAAGCAAATTCAGAGCAAACACATTCTTTTCTTTCTTTGTCAAGAGTATGCTATTTTTCTCTCCTTTTTCTAAGCATTGAGTGAAGGTCTCCATGACCTTCAGCCTATACTTTCTACTTGAGAACTTAAGTTTTCTTCATCTAGAAATGCTTTTGAACCAAAGGATCCTAGGCTCTTACTTTCTATAAAGACCCTAGGAAACTAGTACATGTTTCCTGGGACTTCTAGCAATCAACAAAATGTATCACTATAATGGGAAAATGCCTCTGCTGCTGCCAAACTCTCTGCAAAGGAGACCAGAAGAAGAATCGTATTGGCACAAATCAACACCTTCCTGGACATAATTACATTTTCTAATATACTGCACCATCACCCTCCTTTTAAGATCAATATCATATACATGTTAGTCACATCATCTCAGTATCAGTAATTCTGTGGAAATCAGAGTCCTGACTGTTTCACTAAATCCTAACAAGATTCATGCCATCCTGGCAGTTGTAAGGCTGGTGCCAACAGAGGTCCAGGTTGGCAGTGTAGAAATACAATTGGCAAATTTAAAGGGTGCTTGAAGAAAAATTGTAAATTGCTCCGCTCTAACACTGTTGAAGAGTTCCTGAAATTCCTGGTAGAAACCCCTGAATACAATGTAAAATCAAGGTTGCTATGGGATAAATCTCTAGAATGCTAATGAAGTTTAAACCAATGTCCTGTTTTGTGGACAAAAGGACTAATGAAGAAGATGCATTTCAGTCCATAGTTTAGCACTGCAGCCAAAGCTAATGAAATAGTTTGTTGGCAACCTCATCATACAGAGAAGGCCAAAGAGACTGACCAGGAAGTGCTTTTCACCTTCAAATCCCAGCAGATGAAAGTATTAAGCGTGCATGGAGCATATTTAGATTGTTATTCATTGCAAATTGTGAGTTTCTTAAACAGCTTTTTCTTAAGTAACTCTTTTTTTTTTTTCTTTTTTTTTTTTTTTATTTTCCC
>WBNM01031665.1:19557-193275 GCA_013399055.1 Ramphastos sulfuratus | reverse complement strand
TAATTTGTCTGTCTGAATGCAGGAAAATCAAGAACGGAAGAAGCAAGTTACAAAATCTGAGAAAAGGAAGAAACAGCTTAAAGGAGAGTATGTGAAGAGGCTAAAGGGAGAGCATGGAAAAGTATCACATTCATCTCAAATTAGTTCTGATTTTATTAGCCAGTCTTTTGATAATTAGGAGTAATTATGTGTTCAATTATGGCTGATCTAATACAATGAAACTGATTTAGACTTGGGTGATATAGGTGTCAAGCAGAGAGTACATTAATATGAATTTTTAAGTGAATGTGAACACTTGGAAGAAGTCACAATAGGGATGTTATAAAAAATATTAGTCCCAATGAGTGAGTTGCTATCATTTTGTGGAGAATTGGGTGATATCCTGCTATTGAACTGTTGGAGTCTTGTTAGTTACATATATATTTATATATATACACATACATATATACATATGAAATTCAAGCTGCACTTTGTCATTGTGGTAGACAAGCTGTGTCACATGTTACTGTTACCACAACATTGGCTGTTTTCTCATTAGAGGTATGATTTCTTAAAGCAGATATGTGTGCTTAAAGGAGTATATGTGCTTTGCTGAAGAGGGGATGATTGGCATAAATGCAAAAAAAGTTTTTGCTGTGCTGGGCCAACCTGGGTGTGAAGCATTCCTAATGCTAACCTTGGCTTGCATATATTCTGAAGTTTTATTTTGGCAAATAGTTGACTCCACTTTTCTTGGAGCTTTCTATCAATAACATTTGGTTATGATCCTTGCTTATTCAGAGAATCACTGCAAATATGGCATTAGTGAATCTGAGTGGGGTGCATGTAAATGCACACTAGATGCTCAGCCCTTGGAAGTCCCCGTTTTTCCTTGCATTTGGTGCCTGAATAAATGGCCTTCTTATAGCTCCTCTTTCACAGTGACTTATCTCTCAAAACACATAAAATTCATTGAAAGCCTACCAAAACAAAGTTTTCAATATTGTCTTAACAAGCTATACAGCAAATATGTTTTACATACTTTCCAATCATAACATGCATAATGCAAATCTGCAGAGTAAAATTAGCCTGTTTGCTGTAAATACAGAAAGGTAGCTTAGTATATGGTGAAGTAAAATTATAAAATTATATTCAGTAGCTATAAGGATTAAATGTGTGCTTCAGCCCTGTGAAAAGAAGGAGCAGCAGATCATAAGAACCTTCTGTGCTTCTGTCATGCAGTTTAGATAAAACTGTTGTTATTTTTGGTCCTTTGTGAGAAGGTGGATTTAATTCTTGGGGTATAAACTTAAACACGAGAGAGCATTTAAAACTGTGAATATTTTTTTCAGGACATATTTTAGAAAGCTCTGTATAGCACTGGTGACAATGAGTATCAGGCATTTTTGTAATCTATTTTAATCGCCAACAGAATATGGTGACAAATGACAGAGAATACCAAATCTGGCATTGTAGGATCTTTGAGCTCATCTTAACATTCTTCAGTCTACATAAAACCTTGTTTTGTTTTATTTGTTTTTTTAATCATGTATTTAGCAAGTGAAGTAATTATTTTCTGTATTTATTGTCTGAAGGTGGGGGGGGAATAAAAGGACAGTAAATCTGGAGAAACCCTATTAGCGTGTGCTTACAGGATTATCAAGGACTGGTTCCACATAGAATTAAGTACACCTTTAACTTAGCAGGTATCTTCCTTAGAGCCAGCAATATACAGCACACAGGGTAATCCTGTGCATAAATCTGTAAGGCCCCAATCCTACAGTCTTTGAATCTCTGACCTTAACTGCAGTCACATGCTCTGTCAGTGTCAATATCTGGTTTATCCAGTTGTCTCAGAATCATTTCTCTGCAGCTGACAGGCCTGCCATGGACAGCATACAGCAACAAGGTCTCTTAGGGGAGGCAATAATCTTGCTCTCCTGAGCTCAAACAGAAAACGTGAAGGTAGAAACACCCACTGCTGATGTGTTATTAACAGATTTTAAGGGATGGCTTTTAGCTACTGAACCAAACTGAGTCACAAATTGTTACCAAAATACAAATAAATGGCACAATTAAGAGAAGGAAGCAATATCCTACTTAATTTCATGTATTGAAAACAGCCTTTTTGTGAATAAAATTTAATATACAATTTCCCAGAAAAAGGTTTGGCAACAGACTTCTGCCAAATCCAGATATTTAGGTAGAGAGGGATGGGGTTTTTTTAACTTATTTGAACATTTTTACATATGTATTTACAGTAAGATTTGTTTTCTATGCATGATAATGGATTAAGCAACTATCCTGCTTTATTTTCTTGTTTTACATTGGCATCCATTACTGAACGTTCAAATTCTTCAGGAGAGTTGTATCAGATACTTGCAAAGCCTAATTCTATGTTATTTCAAGGGATATATATATATATATTTGTTATTTCATGAGAAGCAGTAGGTAGAAGTTTCTTTAGTTAACCAAGTAGAAAAATTACCTGCTTCTAATGTAAATTTGGGGGACACTGCTATTGACCAGAGTAACCAACAGAACAAAACCACTTAAGAACAAAAAGTGAAAACATGGAGTTAAATACATAGTGCGAATTTATCTATACAGCTCTAACACATAAACTGCAGCAGAAAATTAAATGCTGAAGGTGAAGAGCAAGTAAATTTTCAGGAACAGTACAGTAGTCTCAAAGCTTAACTACCAGCATTACATGCAGAAACCAACTGGAAAGGTAGAGCCTCCAGCTCAGTTTCTTATGTTGATATATATTCAATGTCAAATACAGGAGCTTCTCTCTGGCAAAATCCTTATTATCTTTACTTACACATGACTTATTCACAGTATTTTAAGTAACTTAATTGTGTATGATAAAATGTCATCAGCATAAACTGGTCTGGGAATAGTAAAAGATCAGGTCTTCAAGAGCTGGGGAAAGAAGCAAAAGCTTACTGCTTACCTGGGTTACTGTTGTGTTGCTTAGATTTTGCTTTTCTAAAGCACATAATAGTGATTTAAAAACTGCACTAAGCCTAAGTCCAACTTTCAATGCAGAGTTTACTTACAACTTCATTGTACTCTAGTAGATATTTGTAAACAAGGATATATTTCACTTTTGTATATGTTCGCTTAGTAATGAGTTTAACAAACATACCTGAATCTGTGAGGCTTATTAGTTGTGGTTTTGAATCACATACTAGCAAATAAGATACTGAGCAACTGCTGTGCTCTTTGTGAATACTGTCATGGTATTATAATTTTATTTGTTTTCTGTGCAACTGCAAGGATAGACTATCTGGTTCTTAATCTCATAAATAAAATGGTGAATGCATGAGAAAAAGCTTTTTAATTGCATCTGGCAATATAAAACTGTTAAGCAGTTAAATTAATTCCACATAAATTCTAGAAAAATGCAAAAAATCTTATTTTATTGTAAAAAGCCTGAGCCTGTGCCCTGGAGTTTAGTGATTTCCCACAGATCTTTTACTGGGAGCTCAGCGGGCTTCAGGCCATATTCTTACAAGCATAAAGGAGTATAACCATACTGCCTTGCTCCTTTAGTGTGTGTGTATATATTTATAAAAAATTTTTTTTTTAATTTTTTTTTTCCAAATAGAAATCACCCTGCAGAATCTCCACCTCATATTGGCTGGAAAAGTGACTCAAATTGAGCTCATTTTATTAAAATATTTTTTTTAAATCTTCCCATAAGTTTTATGCAATGTTATTTCTGTGGATGTTATTTACTCAACCAGATGAAATAATGTGAAGAAGCCTCCAGTTTTGGTTATCAACTTGATCGTTAGGTTGAGAATGATGCTATGGAATTCAGGTATTAGAGAACTCACCCTAGAATTCCAGAGACTAAGGTTCCTGTTCATGCCTCTAGTCAGGGAAAAACACAGACTTGAACCAGGCAGTGTCTGTTGTATCACAGCTGAGACCCTTAACTCAACCAGTCTGTGGTGATTGTCTAAATACAATTTTGGGGGGCATCTGCTCTGGTGTATACATTCACTGTTCACAAGGGAGAGACTTGGTAACAAAGAATAGAGGATGTGAGGACCCTTTCATAATATGGCACAACCTGAACTGTGGAATAATTTGGCTGTGACCACCCACGGATGTGTAGGTGATTAGAACCTGGCAGCTTTTTAATTGTTGCTTAAATATTTGACCCAAGCATCTAAACCAATGAATATGTACTTGTGCTGGTTTAAGGCTAATTGGAATATTTTAATAGAGAAAATTATGTTACAGGCTGTGAAAGGAAAGCAATGGTGATGTCTACTTCACTCATAGGCTTGCTGTGATGTTTAGGAATAAGTACACAAAACAAAAGATAAGCCAGTTGGGCTTGTCACAGTCTCAGTCGGGCTTGTCGTGGGCTCTGGGGTACTGCGTCTGGGGCTGTCCTGCAACTTCTGGCTTCTTCTCTCTGACAAATTAATTTCACTAATCACTTTTCTTCTAACTCCTCCTCTGGCCGATCCTCAAAACCTTGGGGTAAGGTATAGGGGTGGGGAGAAGGTGGAAGGGTGGTTGGGAGCCCCTCCTGGGGTCTCTGATTTCTGGGAGGGGTGTTGTGTTTCTGTATTACCTTTACCTTGTATATTTCTGTAAATATTGCTGTATATAGTGTATATATCTGCTTGTACATTGTGCTGAGCTGTAAATATAGCTTCATCTAAACTTCCAGCCGACTGAGTCTTAGCCTGGGTCATTTTACAAAGTGTGGGGGGGCGGGGAACTCCCAAACCCACATCAGTACTTTTGAGGATTTGTGTCAAAGTCTTCAGAAGAAGACCTATAGGAGTGAGATTTACACAGTTAGTAAAGCTGGTCTAACTCAAAGTAGTTTATGCTGAATCATTTTTCCTAATCTCAAAAAAATGCCAAAGGACAAAGGAATTCAGCAGCCTGGCCAAGTTGCTGCTGTGGTAAGATAATGCGAAAATGGTGCTGTGCTAAAATGTCATCCTTAGGAGAAGTGTTGGAACAAAGCTGGTCTTCACAGCTTCTGTTTCAAGCTTAATAAAGCTTTATATACTTCCAGGTATGTCCACATTTATCAGATCAGTTGCTTTAGCCTAATAAAAAATGCAAGCTTTTTCATTTTCATCCTACCCACCACAGAGAAGACATAACAGATACCACTTTGTTAATCTGATGCAGACTTTCAACATATTTGGAGGCTGTTGTCATCACCTTTTGTCTTCTTCTTCTTAGACTAAACAACACCAGTTCTTTCAGGTTTTCATTCTGGGGCTTTCATAGTGTTTTCATCCTAGAGTTTTCTGAATTTATGTTCATATACTTGGGGCACTATTCCATGTTTTCTTTCACTAGAGCTCATCTAGCACAGTGCTAGATCTCCACCTGGGTGGTTCAACAGGACTGAGGAGAGCAAAAGGACATCTTCCTGCATTTTACAGATTGTTCTTCCATCTCAGCATGATGTTTGACTTCTTTTACAACCATGTAACATTTTGACTCATATTCAGAAAAAAAACATTCTGGTCTGCAGATGATTCTTGTTCCTTTCAGCTTCCTGCCACGTGCACATTCAGTAAGTACACTCTATCGCACCTCCAAGTCTCTCATGGAGACAAAAACTTTTGAACCACAGACAGAGCCTTAGTGATTCAGTGTGCACTTTGTTAATAAATCATTGTTTACTACCATCTGGAGCATAGGTCTTCATTGCTTTTGCAACAGTTTACTATCTTTATCAGGGCTGTGAACAAAGAAATGCATGGCAAAATGTAGTTCTCACAAGAAACAGTACAGTTTTGGTTAATTATTCTGCAGTAAATCTAAATTGCACTTCTTTAATCATGTGGACATATTCTGCTCCTATTAGTTGCCTTAATGTAAAATGCACTGGTTTTTTGGGGGTTTGGGTTTTTTTTTTAATATATCTTAGAAGTCAAATGCTTGCAAGTTTTTCTGTGAAATTGCAAATCAAATGTCAAGCATTGTCAAGGCTTAATGGAAGAGCTCTGAAGAATGGGGAGCTCCTGTGGGATGCTGACACTATCAAGTGAACTAATGGTTCTTTTCCTTCTTTAACAGTATCCAGCACCAGGTGACTTGAAGGGGAAGAGGTCACTGCATACCTTCAGTCCCTAGAGTCCCATGTCATTCTGCATGACCTCACTGTTCCTTAATATCATGTGTTACTCAATTTAAAAGTCAAATATTTGCTTTTAACTGAGCTAAACCTACCTTGAAGATTTGATTTTATTTTCCATCTTACCATCCTGGTTTCAGTTAGAACAGAACTAACTCTGTTCAGTGATTTTACTTTTCAGCTCAGTCTTTTCTAAATGACCACACTTTCTGAAACAGACAGTGTGTTTTCACAGACACTGTCTTCTAGTGATGGTAACACACAAGGTTTCTAGTCAGCACCAAGAATTGGTATGCAGAACAAGGTCGCTTAAATCTTGTGTACCACATCAGGGATGCAGAGGATAAGGCTGCATCTGCAGGGAGGAGCAGACAGTTCAGGTGACCCTAAACTGACCAAGATAGCGTTCCATTCCATAGACCTCACATTCATTATAAAGCTGAGGAGTCATGAGGGTCAAGCTCTCTTTTTTCAATGGCCAGCATCTGAGGAGGACTCTGTCCATTCATTATTCCGATCCCAACCCATGAATCTAGTGACAGGGCTCAGCTCCTGAATACAGTTTCCACTGCATCCAGAAGTCCAGAATGTGGCATTTTTGCTACAGCATCAGTGGTGACGGTAGCCAACTGACATCAGGCAAGTTTGGCTCAATACTAGTTTTGTACATATTTATGTATGTTCCATTTCATTATTATTTTCATTAAAGCAGTTTTAGTTTTCTTTTTGAATTCCTAAGTCTCTTTCTTATTCCCTTCTTCCCCTTTGGGAAGGGAGTGGGGATAACAGAAAGCATCTTTCACTTCTTTAGTAGCTGGCCTGATCCTAACCCTTGACAATCACACATCAAAATGGATTTAAATCCATTGATTTCAGCAGATTTGAGTTTGTTTTTAAATTGCCATAAAAAGATTAATAAATCACTTTAGGTAATGAACTGCTTCATATTATTTCTCTAATGAGTTACAATGTTTAAACTTTTATGAAGAGAAGTGTTCCCCTGATAACTTAGTTTGCTTGAAAAGCGTTTAGTAATTTTTTTTCATATAAAACAGTTTAAGGAATGGAAGATTTGACATTGTTTACACTGAAAAGAAAATTCAACTGGAGTTTCTGACCATCTCCAAATGACAATGGATCTGGTTATGGAAATGCTGAAGAGAATTTAAAATTTTTTTTAAAAAATTTAAAAAAAAAAGTTTTCTACATCTGAAATAATATAAAAAGAAAATTCCAGAGTACTTCAGAGTACATTCTGGATATTAACATCATAGAAACTGCATCTTTCTTTGCACACATTAAAAATGCAGAAACTTCCACCAAGCCAGTCATTTTGAAATTACATGAAAGTGACTAACATAAAACTGGCTGAGAGACACAAACAGCTGAAAATGCTGTCATCTCCTGTTAAAAATGTCAGATTTTGTCCTTAAGCAGGGCAATTTACATATGGTCATGCCAGGATGATTTGCTTTTAAAAAAACAGAGGGAACATAACTGAAATCCAACCAACCAAAGAAAAGAACAGCAATAACATTACCCTGGCAAAAGATTTTAGTTCCTACAGGTGTATTGGTAAGAGTAGTAGAAAGAAAAAAAAATAACAAAGAAAATAAAAAAGAAATAATGGCAATGCTAAATGCCATGAAAATAATAGTAAATGTAACTCTGGGATCCTCTCTGACTTTGAAATGTAAGTGTATACTGCTTCTCCTGCAAAGGAGTATGTATTTCCTCCTGCAAAGGAGTATGTATTTCTCATGGAAATATGTTGTTTTATATTCCAGATGTGTGGAGGTGAGTTGTAAGTTGTCAGTTTTGAAGAGAATTAGTCTGTGTGTCAAGGACCTGAGTGACACCATTGCTACATTTTGCTGTCCTTGGTACTCATGATTTCCAATTGTAAAATCAACTGTAAACTTAAAGTCTGACAAATACTTGTTTCACAGTAAGCTTACACCATTTTAATTTAATTCAATTTAATTGTTATTTAATGGACAAAATTATTTTGTTATTAAGCACAAAAAAAACCCCAAACCAATCAAGCAACCAACAAAAAAAAAAAACCCAAAAAAACAAAAAAAAACCCACCAAAAACCAAACCAACCAACCAAACAAGCAAAACCACCAACACACCAAAAAAACCCACTAAAAACTAAACTAAAAGATTTGATGGAACAGTAAGAAAAACTTTAGAGGGAATTCTGAAAGAAAGTAAAAGCCCAGAGGGGAATGAAACTGGGAAAAATACAAAAGGGATGAGCAAAAGCAGAAACAGATCATTCTGGCACTGGCTTCCTCCGTCAACTATCGAGATAGACCAATCTGAAGAGATGATAGACCAGTGCAGAAATTTTTCAGATGAGGTCCATAAACTCTGGGGGTGTGGCTGTGAAGAGAAACATGGCCCATGCTGGCTGCTCCCATGTCAGGTGCAACGAGTTCAAGCTTGACTGCTCTGGGCTAGTACCAGGTCAAGAAGCCCAAATAATTTGATGTAAAGCCTGTGCTTGAAGCATTGTGGCCAGGCATTTGGTGCATATTAGAATACGAAACCAAACGCCATAGAGGACATCAGAGTGACCTTTCATTATTACACCTGAAATAATGGTCAAAGTAAAAGCAAAGGTTAAAATTCTATAACGCAATATTATTTCAAGCTATGTTAGATCACATACTGCATCTGAATGTGAATATATATGTGCAATGCCAAGTAGCTGAATTGTGTGTGATGTGTCAACGGCAGAAAGAGGTAGCAGTATTTTGGTGTGCAAGATATCAGCAGTGTGGTGAAAAAGTGTGAGAGATGAGCTGAGTCCAGGAATATCTTAGGTGAGATATTGCCAGCTGAAAGGAGAAGACATTGATTTCCATGTACAGGGTAGAACAGAACTTGACGCAGACCATAGTGTACAATTCTAGCTGTCCATATTCAAGAAACATGAACCAAATTCAGAGCAGATGCAGGGCAGGCAGATGAGAACAACTAATAATCTGACAGCCAGTCATTAGAGAAGAGTAAAAAATGTTGTCTTTTTCTGCTGAGTAAAACAAAGTCAGAGACTGGATGTAATTCATTCTATAAATATATACAGAGAAAAGGAAGAGGAAGAATAATTTAAACTAAATGGCAACATCAGCACAGAACATATGGGTATAAATTGACCAGAAGGCTGAAAATTAGCAAAGATTTCTTTTCAATAGTTACTTAGTAGGAACAGCAAGGTGTTGTGTAAGTTAGTTAACTGCAGTAGCAGGGAAAGCTAGGCTGAAATATCAGGAGATCACTTCCAGTCTTTTCCACATTTGTCATTTCCATTGATCATTACTAAATACTCATCTGGAATATAGTGGTGTTACATTGTCCCCATCTCCTTTTCCTAGAGGAAATATTGCAAATGGTAGAAATGAAGCAGAGCCAATGTCTGCATTGTTTGCCACAATGAATACTCCGCCAAATGCTTCACCAAGGTGCTGGAGTCTGGAATACATTCTATAAAATTCCTAAAATGTGCATTCATGCATAGATGCTTGTATATATGCATACATACACACATAAGGAGCCATCTGTACACATTCTAACTAGCCTGTAGACGTTGGAGTTTGTTTGAGTATTTCAGTACTTTGTTTTCATCCTTGTATCAGAGTGACAATTTGAATTACTTTTCTGCATTTTGACCACCACATACACAATATTTTTGTGTGACCTCCTATATACTGTGGCATCTGAGTCACAGTGCAAGAGAAGGAATGTGTCACTTGAAAACGTTCAATTACTGTCACTTGTCTTGGTAGAAGCACAGGAGCAGCGGCTGGTGCAGTTCTCCCTGCCTGAAGTTGCAACTGTTATCTTCTGCTGGTGTTTTGCTCCCATGTATCAGTACATGCACACATAGTAACACGACTGCCTCGAACTGGTCTGTTAGCTCACACTGTTCAAGTTCCCTTTTTTAAGGACATGGTGTCCCACTTGTCTGGAGCAAGAGGATGTGTTACAGAAAAAGTCAAGCCTAGTGCACAGCCCATGCATGGGAAAGGGGCCATGGTGCCAGGCACTGTCTGCCCATCACACCAAAGAAGTGGGCATGTAAATTCCGTGTGACACAGCTCCACTGTGCCTCACTTATTTCTCTCCCAGTGACAGTCCTCTGTTTTTTCAGGTCAGTGTGTGAGTGTATGTGTTGGTGTGTATGTGTGCCTTGATAGAATGGTTTCTGGTGTCTTAGACCACCAGGACAGAGTATGTGCCTATCGGCAGGGTTCACGCCAGTTCAGTAGCAACAGTTGTATGTATTTTAGGCCAGCATGTGTGTCCGTTAAAACTCGAAGTGTGCCTGCCTCTGTTCCTCTGGCGAGCGGGTGGATGTTTGTGTCTCGTGACTTGTGCCTGTTGGACAACCTGCATGCCTGCCCTTCTCCCTCGGCCTGGTATGTATCCTAGGGTACTCTTGAGTGTCCCTGTGCACATATCAAACTAAATGCCTTAGAGCATCATCTGTACACTGTGCCTCAATGTTGTGCCAGATGCTTCAAGACTCTGTGTGTGCCTCACGATGACACAGCCACTGTGCCCACCGCCAGCAGCGGATGGGTCTGGCTCAATGCGTCACTGTCACACTTCAGCACCGCTCCTGTGTCTCAGTGACAGTCACGCACCTGAAGACAGCACATATCGGTACATCCCTGTGACACAGACCCATACGCCTCAGACCACCGAGATAACCACACACCCTGGACGTGGATGTTGTGTGTCTCCATCCCACAGCTGTGCACCACAGACCCATGTCAGCAACACAGCCGCATGCCTCAGACTCACGTCAGTGACAGCACTACACGCCTGAGATCCTTGCGTGAGCACGTCTTGCAGTGACACAGCCCCGCGTGACCAAGCTCAGCGTCTCTCTGTCCGTCGGTGCCACAGCGTCTAACAACAGGCCCAAGTGCCTCCGAAGTGCCCCGCAGTGTCACAGCCTCAGTGCCGTCCAGGCCCCATGGCTGCGGCTGCCTATGCGAGCACGACCAGGCGGGGCGGCCGCGGCCGGCGGGGCAGCTGGGTCCGTACGTCAGCGCGCCGCGCGGGGCGGGCGGTGGCGGCGGCGGCTTCACCGTTAAAGGTCGGCGGCAGCGCAGCGCGGACAGCGCTAAGGGGCTGGGCTCGGCGTCGGAGCGAGGCGGCAGTGACGGCTCCAGTCACCCATCCTCCCAGTCACCATGTCGGGCACCCGGGCGTCGAACGACCGCAGCAGCCATCCTGGCGGCGGGCTCAAGCGGCCGCGCAGCGAGCCGAGCGGTAACAAAGTGACGGTGGTGCTGGGGGCACAGTGGGGCGACGAGGGCAAGGGCAAGGTGGTCGACCTGCTGGCCACCGAGTCGGACATTGTGTGCCGGTGCCAGGTGGGTGCCGGGCCGGGCCGGCGGTGGCCGCCGCTGTCCCTTGGCCCTTCCCGCCCTGCGGTTCGCGCTCCTCTCTGCCACTGCTTCACCCCCTTGCTCCCCTCAGCTCGGTGCCCGCCGCCTCAGTCCCCTCTCCCCTCAATCGGGCGCCCGCTTTCCCTGCGGATCCCCTGTCTGTGCCGTGCTGCTGTGCCAAGCCCTGTTTCCTTCCGCCTGCCTGCCTTTATCTTTTCGCGCTCTTCGCTTCTCATTCCTCTTCCCCGTCCTCTCTCGCAGAGAGACTGTGCCTCGTTGGGCAGCCATGTGCTTCCCACACACGCTTACCCCCAACCCTTCCCGGCTGCGCCTCGAAATGCCACGAGGAAATAAAAAGCCCTGTACTATAAATATAAATAGCTGACCCTTCATGATAAACGACACAAGATCCCGAGGTGCCGGCCGGCGGGGGGGCCGCGGGGCGGGCGGCGCTGGCGGGGCTGCTGCCCGCGGATGGTGGCCCGGGCGGCTGAGGCCGTGCTCCGGGCGTTTCCCGGTGCTGGGTTGTCTTGAAAAGCGAAGCCCGATAGCCTGTGGTGGATTCCATTGTTTGCAAGGCTGTAGTGCTGCCTGCCAAGGGTTTGGTATCTCGGGCTTATTGCTTTTCCGGGGGAAAAAAAACCCTTATGAGCCATCTCGAAAACCTACTGCTGGTAAACATCCTGAGTTTTCCAAAGTTTTACTACACGGCTTGGCTTTTGATAGACAGCTTGTGTTCCATGTAAAATGCCTGGAAGCGTATCCTAAAAATATTTTGTAAAGAGACATGAGTAATATGGAAAAAGCAAGTTATGTGAAAGTACAACATTTAAGCAATTTGGAGAAGCCTTTTATGCATTTTTTAAAAAGTGAATATAATGCAAGGATTCTTAAAGTGATCTATTTGCCAAGTATATAAGAACTGTTTTCAAACATGAATTGTGAACATATTAGACCAATGCAGTTAATAATCATTTCATTTTTCCCTGTAAGCTGCATGACTGCCCTAATAAGTAGTCAGCTTGTTGATAGTCAGCTGAGTTGATACGTACCATGAAATATATTGTGCTATAAAATGCATGGTAACTACTGAAAAAAAATACAGAAATCTTTGAATCTGAGGTGATAAAGCCAAGGACATTTGTGTAATAAAGTATATTATGTAAATAAATGTTGTCATGCAAGTTAAATATTTAGAATGTGGAGGAAGTGTTTTCAGTTGGGATATTAAACTCCCAGGATCTTTAATCACCTTGGGGAGAAGTTTCCCTGCAAAAGTTAGCTAATGAATATGTATTATCAGGACTGTTGG
Source organism: Ramphastos sulfuratus (assembly GCA_013399055.1). Taxonomy (NCBI): domain Eukaryota; kingdom Metazoa; phylum Chordata; class Aves; order Piciformes; family Ramphastidae; genus Ramphastos; species Ramphastos sulfuratus. The sequence goes on along the minus strand of WBNM01031665.1, from coordinate 180,442 downwards.
TGCTTTTCCATCTTTACTTGCCCTGCCCCTTCAGTAATGTGTTACTAGGAATTTAAACGGGTCATGTAATTGCTTTGGTGAGAAAATATAAGCGTTTTGGCTGAGGAGGAGTATTTCGTACAGGCCCTAGTCAAAGCATGCGCCTCATGGGTTTACTGTTATTACTGTAAAAAATCATATTGATTCTTTTTAGACCAGGCTTGAGAGTTGCCCTGAGGCTGCTTTCCGGAGGGATTTGCTGTCCATCCACAGAACTAACTTGCAAGCATGACCCCCAGGTGCAGCCTCAGAATACTCTTGGAAAGATACAGAACGCTGTGTGTGTGAGCGTGCCAGAAGGGTTAGTGTGTTAACAACAGGCTAGATGGCTTAGATAGTTTAATGTGGTCCCAGGCACATCTAGATCATCTTTCTCTAGCCTGATGATGAGATTGGGATGGATGGAAGGCAGGTGGACCTAGGAGAGTTCTGGACTTTTTTCAGGGTAATGTTCTCTGATAGACATACACACGCATACTATGTATGAAGCTACAATACACTGACTTAATGGAAGTGTCTTCATGATTAGAGTTTAAATGAAGAATATAAAACATTTGAAAGAGGAAATATGAATATTGAGTTATTTTTGAGTAGCAAAAATTATGCAAGTTAAGTGAGAAATGGAGATTTTTGGTTTAATACTCTGCGTGGAGGGGGGGTTGTGCATTTGGCAATTTTGAGGATCTTTTCCGAAAATGTCATTTTAATAAATTATTATTTCATACTGCCAGTGCCAGTTATGGAAGAAGATAACAGTGCATGATTTTTGCCTCTGTTAGAACTCAGATGAGACTATTGAGGTTTAGCAAATATATGCACATATATAAGCATGCGAACAGTACTGATGAGGTCTCTAGGTGTGATGATGGTAGTCCATTAATTTATAGGTGTAATCACTTTGAGAGAGACTCCATTAATTCTGTGTACTGTCACAGAAAAGCCAGCATTTGGACCAGAATCTTGTTTGGTTTGCATTCCTTCTGGAAACTAAGAAAATATTTCTTAGCACAATAGCACTTGTGTACTAGAAGAGATTGCTTAAACAAGAAACACTGAAGGTCTTCCTTATTGGAGACTTGATAGAAAGTTGCATCAGGAATTTTTCATGTTTTGGAATATGATTGACAGTTATTATTTTCTGAGACATCAATAGAAACAATATTTAACAGCTTGTTTTAATTCTCAGTGAAATTAGGGAAAGCTGGGGAAAGAATGTCTGAAATGGGGGTATTTATGTCTTTAAAACAATGTCTCAGCTAGATTAATTCTTCTTCACAGTAGAATATTCTTTGGGCTAACTTTTTTTTTCTAAAGGATTTTTTTTCCCTTCTCCTGAATGAGAATTTAAATTGTGGACCAAATGTGAGCTGAAGAGCTTTCTCAAAATAGTAGTTCTCTAATATTTCTGTGAAAGGAAATTATTTGCATTGAACATTTCTCAAGTATTTTTAGTGTGTGGATTTAATGAGAAGTCTGTGACGGCCTAATTGCTACAGAAGAAATAAAATGCTGTTTCCCCGAATATAGAAAGAAAGGCAAGAAGGCAGATGGGAATAGGAAATTCTTCACAGGTACAAGTCATTCATACCTATTTTGAAGCTTTAAATAGGTTAAATAAAATTTGTCATTAAAAGCCCAGACTCTAATTCTCCTGAGATTTCATAATTTAATTTCTTGTGCATTGAAGAGTCTCAGTTTGTTGGTCATGTTGTTGCAGTCTTCCTCAGTACTTAACACTATGCTCTATAATTAATTTTTCACATTGGTTACACTTTCACATATAAATTATGTCATGTATTTCGTCTTAGTACACCTAAAGTAGTTGATTTCACTTCACCTGTGTACTTGAAGCATTCTTTGTGAAAGAGGATGTTTCAAAAATGGTGAAAGATCTCTGGGTATTCTTCTAGATGATGCTGAACAAAACTTGTCACAGGCTGCTTTCATTAAAATATCAGATGTACAGGCACATATATACTCACAAGCAGAAAAATTATTTCTAAATAAATGAGTAACAACAGGCCATTTAGGGCTGTTAAAGGACTGAGTAGGTTTGTCTGAGCTTGAGTTATTAATGGATAATGTCAAGAATGTTTTTTTCCTCTGAACTGCTCTTTCAGCAAGCAAAGGTATGCATAGGCAGAATGATAAAGGCTAGTATTTCATTCTTATTGTGGTCTCCTGGAACATAGAACTGTCCCATTATATTGCACAATACATTCAGTCCCTAGCATATTCTCAGGGAGAGGGTACCATCAAAGAGTTCAGCTGACAGCATTTAATTTTGTTGCTTCCTTCAGGTTTTGTGTATGTGTTTGAAGATTTTAATTGATAGAATAAGAGGAGAGTTTGTTCTTTACTTAGCATGTTCTTATAGAACAAGAAGCCTTAATGTAATCTGAAGTAATTTGGACATATGTAATATACCAATGTTGACATTGTTCAAAACACAGCTAAGATCATGATTTCTTCATTGCCATTTCTTGTTCCAGTTGTACATTTCTCACATCACCTTGTATGTTATGTGACTATGTTCAAAACTAGAGCTTGTGGGTAGTTTAACCTATCTGGGTTTTAATTAGAAAATTTCTCAGATCTGGTTTGGGGTATGATCAAACAATCAGCTGTCCCAACTGCCAAGGTGATGTGCCTCCAGAGGCAGCACTTAAACTAGATCTGTTCCTAAAAAGTGATATATAGAACTACTGTAGTAAGTTCATGGTTAGATGAGGGCAGATGGTGGTCATACAGTTTTAGCAGTTTCCTTTAAGTGAAGACTATGTAAAGTGCACTTGTAATAATCAATTTTCACTGAACATACTTACTGTGCAGTTCTGTATGGGTGTGAATAGAAAAGGAAATAGCATGTGTTGTCATATATGGCATGAGAAGTACCATGCATCTTTGGTAGACTGCTCAGGAGGCACTTTTTCCTTTAGTGCGCACCAAGAATGTCTACAAATTCCTGTTTTAAGGGAGGGTAAATAGTTCTGCATTTCCTGATGAAGTTTTCTTGTGCAAGAAATGGTTTTTTTTTTCAACAAAATATCCAAAAGCACTGTAGGAAAATGCCCCAGAGACAATTCAATAAAAAATTTTGAAGGGGAGGAGAGAAGAAAAAAAAAATCCAAAATCAAAGTGTGACAGATACAAAAAAATGTGACTAGTAAATTAGCAGAGCCCCTATGATAATAGTCATTGCCTGCAATGGGGTTGATCTTGATTACTGGCAGACATGCACATCTTCTACATCCTGCAACCAGTGACTGATTCAGCAGCAGAGGCTAGTCCAAGGCAGTTTTAAGACTTTTTCAAGCCTACATTTGGCACTGCTGTTCCACTGCTGCCAGTGCTGGATATGTCAGATCTGTGACACTTGTAGCGTCTGGAAGTCTGGAAAGAATCTGCCTGATGTTATCAGCATTCCCATAAGAACTGGCATTGAAGGAACAACACCAAATTTTAGGAGTGTGATTGCATTAAGAAGATTTGTTAAGCTTGTCATATTAAGTGGAAAATAAAAGCACATTAGCATGTGATCATTTAAAAAAAAATTTCCTCTGTCCAAGTCAGTATGCTTTCATGCATTCATGCAAGTTAAGAATTGCTTTGGTTTTAAAACAAGATCATCTGATATTTTGAGACCGATGGAAAAAAGTATAGTTAATACTGAATAAAAACCAAAGAGATTGAAAAGGTAACACAAAAAACTTGCTGCTAAGGTCTTTTCTGGTTAAGTAATTTGCAGTCATTTGCCCAAAGAGATTTAATCAAGTCATACACCAAGGACGTTGCATGGCCAGATTTTTTGATGTAGTGAATGTTAATAAGTGCAATTGAGAGTGGCTGACCAGTAAGAAAAGCCAGTAAGGTTTTTTGGTTCGAGATACCATTGCAATGTTAGAGAAAGGGTAAAGGGATGTGCCAAACACCATACAAATAACTGTTGTATATTACTGCCAGTTTCCTTATTTTCTTGTTCAAGTGTTTTAATGAATGCAAAATAAATGCCATATATACTAGAAGTGGTACTTAGAGAAATGCAAAGGCATATACTGTGTGCATTGGTGGAATAATGAAAACCAAACATGGCAGAAGTGCCAGATGAGAAGTTTTTCTCAGTGATTTAGGTGCAAGACCAGATGATTTCTTTGTGCCTCTGTTGTGCTGCTGACATGGCAGGGCAAAGCAGCCACCCGTTGTTGTGATGGTGGCTATTGATCATGGGCTGCTGGGACTCTTTGCAATGGGGATTAAATAAGGGCAGCTTTATGTGATGATTATATGGAGCTACAGGGACTTGTTGGCTGGTGTTTTTCTCTGTGTCGTATGTTGGTATCCTTTCAGGGAGATATGACCCTGACAGTGTAATTTCTGCCTACAGGATAAAGTAGTATGTAAAGACTTTAATCTCCTAATGATTTAGTGCTTGAATATCTTCAGTGAAGAGACTGACCTTGGAGTCATGAGTGTGCAGTGACTGTGCAGTGACTGTAGGACTGTCATTTTTGATTTCTGTAACTTTTGAGAATGTTGATGATCCCATTTACATGTGTATTCGTGAAAGCTTTTTTTTCCTAAGTAACTTTTTTCAGGATTCTCTGCAGAAAAAGTAAGTAGGTTTTCTTTTACTATTTGGCACAGGAGAAGGTTCATTAAGTGCACGTGGTTTCTTTAGCTAAAATAAAGTTCACCCATTCAAAACTTAGAAGAGTTTTTTGTGGCAACTTGTCACTTAAAATATTTTATCCATAGTGTTTTTCATTTTGCTTCTATATAACACACAATCATTTTAGGTTTTACAACAACATGGTGACATAGCTATTTTAAACTAGCCTCTCCTTTGGCCATCAGTGAGATCATCTCAGGACCACCAGGATTATAAATACTGTGTGAGAAGGTCAGGTTTAAAGTTTCCAAATCTCCATAAGAAAGCAAGCTTAATTTTCAATCCCCTTTATAAAGCTTAATGAATTTATTATCCTCTACAAGTATCAAAAGAAAGCAACTGGAAATTAAACTGAAATGACATCTGTTCCATTTCATTCCTGTTGTAACTCACTAGCTGTTGTTAAGTTGTTTACGGATATAAGAAAAGTTATGTTCATATACTTGGATTGTGTTGCTTCCCATAGGAGTATGACTACACTTATTCAGAAGAGAGAGGACTAAAGATGAGCAGACATGTCTAGGTTTTTAGGTTTGCTTTCCTTTGCTTTAGGATTTTGCTAACATTAGTCAGGATGCTTTTGCCACTAGAGTATTTTCTACCAATATATCTTGAATTTACTATTTTTTTTATATAGTCTGGTGGAGTTAAGTCTGTGTTTGTTGTAGTGGTCTGTCATAGTAGACTTTAACTTTCTATCAAACTGAATTTATTAGAGTTTGAGTGTTTTAACACTTGAGCTGAATTAGATTTGTCTTTTCCAGGTACGTTTTCAGATACTTGGGAAGAAGCATAAAAGCAATACAGAAAATATTCATATAACATAGAGTTACTGTGGTATTTCTACTTTACTAAAATGAAAAGTATTTGTGCAAAATGTAATATAAGCACCAGGGGGTTTACTATATGTGCTAAGAACACTTTTCTTTAAAAGATTTTGCTCAGTTCTCAAAAATGTTTGAGTTTATTATCGTGCTAACTTTCTCATTAAGCCTCAGAAGGTCTGAAACCTAATGGCTTTCATGGAAATTCAGAATTTTAAGAGATCGCTATTTTAATTAGGAAGTTTGGATCCTGTGGATTTTGTTCATTCTGTGAGGACATGAGAAGGGACGCAGCAGGAACACATTAGAGCAGATGCAGGAAATGGGCATAGCAGTTCTGTGCAGCTTTTCTGACTTGAAACTTACTGCAAACATTATTTGGGAAGAAGAGCAAGGCAAACTAGATTTGGGTAATAATGATAGGTATCAGGAGACAAATACTTGAAACATGAGGAGAAACTTCTTTACAGTGAGGGTGATGGAGCACAGGAGCAGGCTGCCCAGAGAGGTTGTGGAGTCTCCTCTGGAGACTTTCAAAACCTGCCTGGATCCATTCCTGTACAAACTACCCTACGTGATTCTGCCTTGCAGAGAGGTTGGATTCGATCTCTGGAGGTGCCTTCCAACCTCTAAATTTCTGTGATGCTGTGAAACTGATTCCAGCTCTTCGTCACCACCATAGCTTTAAAAATCACTGCCTCCTTGGTAGTTCTAGTCTAAGTGTATTTCTGATTGTTTCCTAATCCATCCCTCTGCAATGACTGGGATTGAAAAAAAAGTGTGATCCACTTCTTGGAACTGAGGTGTGGTGAGTTGGATGCTATTGGGCAATAATTTAACTAAAAAATTATCAAGAGAAAACTTCGAGTAAAGGAAATTATATTAAGTAGTTATGGCAACAACTTCCCAGCTGGTGTGTGCAGCACTTCCAGTCGTCTGACTAAAGCTTTCACACACAGGTGATTGTATGACATTGTGTCTCAGGGTCTGAGTGTTCAAAGCACTTAATGTCTTGCATTTTTCTATGTGTTGGATTAGTTTTTTTTAAAAAACAACCCAGTGATGTTCTAATCTTACATGCATAGTGTAAATCAAGAGAAATATCATGAAAGGCAGTGGATTTATATTGCTGTAAAGTTCATGTCAAAGCCTGTTATGCTGGTAACACATATTTATTCAATACATTTATTCAAGTTAGCTCGTGGCAGTTACTAATGCAAGTTTAAAATAGCCATCATTAGTTAAATTATAAGGAAAAAGAATAAACAATTTCTGTAACAGTGTTGCTTCTTGTTTACTCAGAATCACTTAAATGCTATAAAGGGAAGAAAATTTCTCACTCTAGGTAAGAAAACTGAAGCATTTTATAGTCGTCTTTGTAATACGATGAGAAGCTTGCAGATGTAGTTGAATTTCACAAAATGTTTTGTTTTGTTGATGGATGGAATTAGTAGAGCTGGGACACCTGGAATGAAAAGAGATAGTCAGGGATCATAGCATTTGTTTTCAGCTGCAGAGCTTCCAAATTGCTGGTTTGTATCTGGTATTCCAGTTCATAGATTATAAATTCATAAATCATAACGCCAGAGGGGTTCATCTTGTAATCTTGTCTGAGTACCAAGGACACAGTATTCTAGTAGCAGTTGCACCACTGCCAAGAGGAGAGGTAATATAATCTCTCTACTCCTACTTCATATTCCCATTTATACATGTGAGGTTCTTCTTAGACCTATCAGCCAGTACTGAAACCATGTTGAGACACCTTCACATGTTTTCTTGCATAGATGTTTCTCAAATTCTGGCCTACTTTTTAGATTCTAATTCATTGTTTCTAGAACCTGGTCATGGTATTTTGTACATTCACTGCATATACCAGTTGGTAGAGGAGCTCAGACTGCCATGCACTGCTGACAGGCCACTCGGACAATACTTGTGTTGGCTGCAGATCTGCAGTAGATAGTTTCTGCTTTCCCACCCCACTGTATTGATTAACATTGCTAACTGAAGGAGGGTGAGAAGTGATGACTGTGGAGCCCATCAGAAGCATACATGTTTCATGTTCATCTTCTAGGTAAAGTTTGAACCTATCATCAGGTTTTAAAGCATTTTGTATGTGCTTTGATCTATCACATCAATCTAGTTAATTAAGTTATGTCTGGGTATTGTGGGAAACATTGAGAAAACAATGGCTGACAAGACCAGGCAGAAACACACCTGAACATCAGGACACATTTCTTTCCCATTCAAACACATCACAGGCTTAGCTGAGATGACAGACTCTCTGCTGCAGGTGCTGAGCAGCCACACTGCTGCTCTGAATAGAAATTTTGTTTCTGTCTTGATGTTTCAACTGCAGAGTATAAAGAGAGTTTTAAAACAATGTGGAACAAAACACCAGCCTTTAAATGACTGAGGACTTTGGAAGGTGATTTTTTTTTTCATCTTTTTTGTAAGCTCTACCAAAAAAGATAAATATTATATGTTCTCCTTGTTAATTCCTTGAAAGACAATGTTTCAACCAGTATACAGTTGTTAATGCAGGCAAGATGTAATAGCTTCTTAGTTTACTATATTGATGCAGTTCTTGTGTTCACATACTATGGAGCAGTAGTCAAAGTATGTCACTTCAGTGCAAGAATCCGATATGACAAATTAATCACATAAAAAGGATGGAAATCCATTTTCTTTTTAAATATTGTACTGGCAAAATATTATGTCTTATGAAGTAGCTTAATTCATAGCTCTTTCCAGTACTGGGACGATATGTAGCATTACANTCCCAAACCCACATCACACTGTCATTATTAGATATCTGAAAATAATTAAGCTGCCATTTTAAAAAAATCCAATTTTTATCTGTTTAACTGAAACATGCTTTCAAAATAACTTAAATAAAACCCAACAAAACCAAACCTCAGCACACAGGGTTACTGTGCTCTGGCAGGCTTCTTAGATTGCTGAATCTAAACCACATTGCCGGTGGTCTGTTGGTTTTCAGAAGAAAGGAGGCATAGCTTGCAGCACTGCAAGGTAATAGAGAATTTCTTAGGCAAAATACATTCAAATTATACATATTTAATGCTGTTAATAGAGCCTTAACTTCTAATGCTTTCGAAGTTGATAACTGATTTTTTTTTTTAGGCACTGCAGATACTTTTGGAAGGCTGAATACTAATTTTCCACTGCAGGCTATGAGTGACTTCAGTGAAAATTATTTTTCCTTAGGTGCCTGATTTAAATGCAAAGAACTTAAACACCTAGCAAATTTTGTTAGAAATAGGCATTTATCTGCTCTGAAACTTTAATATAGTTGATATGAAGTACCACAGTGGTGCACAGCAGATTCTGTGAAATAGATCTGGATACTAAATGGAAGCTCATTGTGCAGAGCTACATTTGAAGTGAGGGCCAAGCAGAGACACCAAAGGTCTTACAGTCCAGAGGGTCTGAGAGTCCAGAGAATACTGTCACCAGCTGTGTTAATCTTGATACCATTTTAATGAAATACCATTTGAGGAAAAGAAGGGAGCTTGCATAGTTGCAGTGTACCAGGTAGTTCACTGCATTTTCAGAGATGTAATTTTCAGATTAGGTTCCCTTCATTCTTCATTAGCCAAAGAAATGTCTCATAGAGATCCTCTCAGAACTTGAAATTAGAGAAGAAATAGATACCTTTATTTCTGATTAGGCTACCAATCTGCTGGTAGCACATCTATGAAACTGAACATGAGAAATTACTGAGATGACCAGATAGTAAACAAAGTATCTCATGAGAGCGGTGTTTTGTTTTGCAAGTTTGATTGTGTCTATTGGTCAATTCTTATTTGTAAAAATCGAATTATTTGGGCTGTAAAAATATACTCAGAAGACACTTCTTTAGTGACCGGCATGAGCAGTGCACAAAAACAGTTCCAGAGTTGTTTAGTTCCAGTTCCAGAGTTCCACTAGGTTTAAATTAAGAGAAGTGATGTATTTTAAAGTCCGTCACTGAATTATTGATTTGTATTACCACCAAATGGTTTTTGGTTGTGTCATATCTGCTGATGTTTCTGTGCATCAGCATTTGTGTCAGCTTTCACACCTGATTGGTTAATGTTGCTTTTTAAGCATTTGCTAAAGAAAGAGACAGCATTTGGTTACCAGTTATTCAGGAAAATTTTCAAAAGCATAAATTCTATTTCATAAATGTTCTCATACTGCTATATCCAAACTTCTAAAATTCTACGGTGCAAGAAACCACTTTCAAGAATAATTCAGTAGTGCTGTTATCTCAGATTGTGATTCCTCAAGCTTGATTTCATTTCTTCACGTTGATTAAGAAAAGCAGAACATAACTATAGTATCAGTTACAGCAAATACTTTTGAAGGAGCCTGGTTCCCCATTTTGTCAGGAAATGTGAAAGTTGTTGTTTGTAGTAGAGATTAAATCGCTGTTAAATTATCGAGTTAATTCTCTTAGTTTCCATTTTTCTGTTGCCCGTAGGCAAGTAGAAAAGGAAAGCTGATTGTCTCTGAAATTATTAGCTTCTTTCTCAAGAGTGAGACCACTGTAATAAAATAAACCAGTGTTTCAACCAGTGCTATCCATCCATTCTCAGACCTCTTAAATATCATGTAAAAGAGTCTCCTGCATGATTTATTAGCTTGTTAGGTAGTTCAGTACCTTCAACTAGATTCAGGTTGCTACAACTGGCTTATTGTATCTGAGAGGCAAGCTCAATACTCAAGGTGGTTCCAAGTAGATCAGTATTCTCCACATAAGTTATAACTCTGCATTAGCAAGACACTTGGGAGTCCTCCTCAGCCCAAGGATGACCTACCCATCAGTTTGCTGAATCAAATTAAATTTGTGTGTGCATCAGTTTTCTGTTACAACTTCAGCTCGGCTCTCCCTCAGTGCGTTACCTTTCTAAACTTCGTTATTGAGATCATGTCTTCCAAAACATGAGAATTAGTGGTGTTATATTTAAAGGCATATTTCTTATGTTTTCCTCCATCTCCCTGCTTGGAAAAAAAAAACACTTGACTTTTTTTAAAATAACCTGTAGCTTTTATTTTCTTAATGTTGTGCTTCAGCATATATCCATGTTTTTAAAAGGAATGGCAGTTGCCATTTCCCTGTGTATTAAATGCAAACAAATGGGCAAATGAGTAAATTAATGTAACACATGTTCTTCCAGAGTTTACTGATTTTTATCAATGGTTATCCTTTCTCAGTTTTCATACAGCAGCTCCACTCATGTCAACCAACACTCTTCATTATTTGCAAATTACCAGTGAGAGTCTCAGCTCTCCTCCCAGGAGGCACTCATTTTAGACACTTCTCCATCATTCGGACCACGTATCAATTCCACAAATCCCCGCTCCTCCCTTGACTCAATGGTGTCATTCTGCTTTATAATTCTGCGCAGTCCTGCTGATAACCTAATTGTCGGAGACATTTTTACAGTGCTACATATCTCAAAATATAAGATGAAGAGAGCAATTAACTAAAACCTTAATGTATAAATTTAAAAAACTAGTGATCTTAGCAAATCATCTGCTGAAAGTTTTGAGTGGTGGTATATGACCATTAATCTTCATGTGTTTCTTTCTGTTGCAGGGTGGGAATAATGCAGGCCACACTGTTGTTGTTGATGGGAAAGAATATGATTTTCACCTATTTCCTAGTGGCATCATCAATCCAAAGGCAATTTCCTTTATTGGTAAGACAGTTTTAGAACTTAATAAAATAACATTGAAGTGGTGAGTAGCTGTGACCATATTTTATTGTAGCAAGTGAAGAAAAACATGTAGGTGACTGGCAGTCAGATGTGCTTTAGCTTCAGTTGTTTGACTCCCATTTCACTGCTTTCATATGGAGAGTTGCTGTACTTTCAGTGTCAGTTTAGTTTCTATTACTAGAAAAGGGAAAGTAGGAACCTGCTCTTTCTGTCATATTGCTCTTTTGTACACTTCATGGTACAAATTTGGATCCCACTCTCTACTTGCACACTCATTTCATACTTTCAGAAATACGTATGCTACTTTGAGGACACAACCTAGCATTTAGACTAAATAAATAATAGAATTTATTCTGGGATCTCTTTACTAGCTTTCAGAAAGAGGTTCCAAGATACAGGGCTCTGCTTGGAAAGCTATCATCCAATGATAACCTTGACATTTGTATTGCTTACTTGGCATTAAGCTTGTAAGTGATTGGTAAATTCAAGCCTTTTACTTGTCCAAAATTATGATTCTTTCTGACAGGAATAAATTTATATAGAACATGCAAGAAATAAGTTCTAGTGAGTCATGAAGTTTCAACTGTTTCAGTTCCATCTGATAATTTCCAAGTGGATGATTGAAATGTATGTAACATTTTTCTTGCTGCTAAATAATGGTGCAGTGCTTTCCAATGCGCTCCTTTGTCAGTTAGTAAACACTGTAACTTAAGTTATCCTAAATTTAGGCCGAGATGCTCTTAAATATATTTCTGCTGTTCCCAAGGAGCAAAGAGCAGCTGTTTCCAGACCACTACATCCCTAATCCTCCACATCTCATCAGTAATGCTCTGTATTGCTTGTGAATTCTTTGTTGTAGTTCAAAAGCAGGGAGGAATCATTGCTAATGTGCTACAGCACTAATTGGAGCTGGGTTTAAAACAAACAACTGAATTCAAGAAAATTCAAATATCGTCACACAGGCTTGTCGATGTTTTAAGGACATGGACTTCTTTAGGCCTTTACTAGTGAACAATTGAAGCCGAAGCTGTGGTGCAAAGTCCACCACCACAAATGAAGGCAAGAATCCACTTACCTCAGCTGACTGCAGAGCAGGCCCAGCATTCACATCTGAAACAAGCAAGCTCTGTTTTGTCTGATTTTTGCAAGCTTGTGGCTGCTTACCCCAAATGAGGATTTATCTGAAAAGTTCTCGAGATCACTTTGTTAGAAATGCGAGAAACATAACCCTATTATTTAAGTAAAACTTGAGACAGCAAGTGTTTACATACATACTGACTACTTTATTTCTTGCCTTAAATCAAATCATTTATGTTCCCAAAGGTAATGGAGTGGTTATACATTTACCAGGCCTGTTTGAAGAAGCTGAAAAGAATGAAAAGAAAGGTTTGTATCAAGCAGTTTTTAACTTCTACTTATATCAGCAGCCATGTTGAGGGTGTTTATGAGCCTTTGTTTTAGACCATGAATAGTCAGTGCAGAATAGTCAGTCTGGATTTTAAGTAATGAGAAAACCAGTATTTAAAATGCTGGATTGTGCTGTAGTCTTCAAACAGATTTTCAAAAGCAACCTTTCAATGGGTTTTCAGGGAGTTTTATGTCATTCGATACCACATTAGATAGAAAGTAAAATCCTCAAGTGTGTGGTAAAGCTCCTGCTGACTGAGATGATTTAACCCAGAGTCAGTGTTCCCATTTCTGTGCCCAAGTACTAAACTCAGTTGTTTCTGCTTTGAGCAAGGCTTTGAATCAGATGACCTTTTAGGATTGATTTATGATTCTCTCTATATAAATTCTTTATTTGCTGAGGCACAAATAATGTTTAAGTGATTTATCATATAGTGAGGTAAACAGAATCTTTTCTTAAATTAAGATTTTCATGTAAGCCACAGCATTGGCTTACATGTCTGTCTATACCAAAGCGAAAATCTGAAAAAGTTTAAGAAAAACATTGCTATTATTTGATATTCACTTATGTTTTATCCATTTTGTCTACCAGTTTTCTTAATAAGAAACTATATAAACTTTAAGAAAGATATGGAATAACTAAAAGCAAACCTCAGAGTTTGACCAGTGTTGCTGAAATCCTACTTTTCTCTATCTTCTGACAGGTTTAAAAGATTGGGAGAAAAGACTGATTATATCAGATAGAGCACATATAGGTAAGTGATGACTGAAGTGGGAAAGAACTCACAAATGATTGCTTAGCTCATGGCATAAAACTACATTATTATTCCACAGAGCAGTTATGTGTTTAATCTAATAGAGTTTCTTTATATGTTGTGTATCTGAAGCATAATAACGGAATTTGTATCTGCTAAAGAGTGATGTTTTACATGTTTTCACAGTGTTTAGGGAATACTTGCTCAGTTTTCCCATGGGGAGGCCTGTGCACTGCCAGTGATAACAAAGGTGCTTTGTCTGCCTTTGTCTGATTTAAAGAATGCTTTTCTCCTTTGGTCTCCCACTATGTCCATGTGATTTTCCATTGCAGTGTTTGACTTTCATCAGGCAGTAGATGGGCTCCAGGAAGTGCAACGTCAAGCACAAGAAGGAAAAAAGTAAATATTTTCAGTACCTTCATTTCATTAATAATTAAGCAAATTTGAAAAATTGAAGTTAAGTTTGGAAAACATAAATCCAGTGTATCTGTAAAGAGCCTTGCTGATGTTACTAATTCTGGAACTATTCTGCTCCTGCTTGTGTTAGTGAAAAAACCCTGAGGTATTACTGAAAAGACAAGGTATGAATTCTCATGTAATTCCATTTTCCAGTTGTCTACAGCATAGACACATTTAAAAATTCCTACCAAATCTGCAAAACCCATTTCCATTAAAATGATACTTTCAACCCAGTTCAATATCAGAATAGTGATGCTGTTTTGAATCAGGTCTGAAGTGTTAGCATGATTAGGTTCCACACCTGTAATCCTTTATTGTACATTCACTTATACTTCATGGACATACTAGTTTCCATTTTAGTTTCAATCTTAACTTGAGCACAGTATGTAACTATTCATACTTCATTATTCTGATTTCTGAACGTTTTTTGTGAACACATTGTGTTTTTCTCTCTTAGTTGTGATCCCATTGGGCAATTTTAACCAACCTTAACATCGAAACAGAAATCCAAAATAACTGTATTTCTGAAATATATATGAAAATAAGCACATGAGTAAGGAAAGAATTTTATTATTACCCTTATCAAGGTAAAGGCTGCAACAGTAGCTAGGGACAGAGGTGATACGAATAATGCCAAAGCCACAGGAAACCAGTTTGATCACACGCAGAACTGGTGGCTGTTTACAACTATGAGCAGTGCTGTGACTGTGAAAATGGTGTTTGTTTCCTGTTGTTTGTGGTAGAGCAGAAAGTAGTGCCACAGGATAATGTAGTAAATATTATTAGTGTACAGTATATGTATGTACACACACAATTCCAACAAAGCTTTTCTCAGCCAAACTTGAGGTGTAATGATTTGCTACATACCATGAGTATTTGCATTATTTATGAAAATCCACTGAAACATGGAAGTTGCTATATATTTAATATAATAGAGCTTCAGTAATATTTTTGTTTGGGACCTCTTACATAGTATATGGTGTATTGAAGAGCTTTAGCAAAATTATTTAGCATAAACTATATGTTTTCACATATTTATACGTGTTTTGGGGGGGTTATTTTTAATTAGTATTGGCACAACAAAGAAGGGGATTGGACCAACATATTCTTCCAAAGCTGCACGAACAGGCCTTCGAATTTGTGACCTCCTTTCTGACTTTGATGAATTTTCTTCAAGGTACAGCTATTTTAATTTCTAAACATTATAAGAGTGATACAATTTACCTGACAGATTTGCATATAAAGAGATGTTTTAAAATATGTGTCTGAATTTTGTATAGAAATTGTTTAGAAGGAGAATAAAACTGCAAAGACTGTGTGTGTATTTCCTTTACTTCACAGAGTTTCTCAAAATTTAAAATTTCATTTTGTACATTAGGAAATGCACTGATTGAGGTATAGAACTTCTGGATATTTTCTCCCTCTAGCTCTCAGTATTTAGAGTGTATAATGTAAACTGAGTTATTGCCAAAGTTGCTGTGAACAGTGATTACGTTCTTCATAGAGGCGATTTCAATATTTTTCAGATTTAAAAATCTGGCACAACAATACAAGTCAATGTTTCCCACACTGGAAATAGATACAGAAGGGCAATTGAAAAAGCTGAAGGTAAGGATTTAACACTTGTAATATTTGTTCTGTTTCAGAGAAAGTGTAGAAGAAAACAGTAACGTTAATTAAAGGATAAATATTTAAGTGTGCCAGTACTAATTATTAAAATAATTAATTTAAATTAAAAAATCATATCTTCATTATTGTAAAACCAGTAGCTATGCTTTGTGAAAAAATATTCTCTTATCGGGGACATTAAAATAAATTTTGAGACTGATTTAATTCTCCTATAATATTTTATTGTATTGACATAAAATGGCTCTTGTATTAAAGTAGCTGAGAGAATATAGGAAAACACTTTCAGCTGACAACCTTCAGCTATAACTGATCTGTTCTGTCTGAGAGATTTCCATGCTTATTGAAGAGTCATTTGTGGGGGCTGTTTCAAGAAAAATGTCTTCTTATAAACAAGTTCAGAAAAGTCATTGGTAAAACAGCTTCTTTGGTGAAGATGTAAGAAAAGAGGGTGCTAAAAATGTCTCTTACATTTCTCAGGTTTTGTCTGGTACTTATTCAGAGCTGAAACCCTGTCTTTAAAGATTTTTTTTCATATTCATGAGCAGTGATTTTGATTTTTAAAAATTTTTATTCTTTTGAAGCTTACATTATTTCTAAGTCTCATTCTCAGTATGTATAAACTATAAGCATATTATATAGAGACTGTATCAAAAAAATGGGGTAGCATACAACATTTCCGAATAGAAGTAATACACTCTCTCGTGCCATAACAGGTCATAGAATTTTTTTCAACAGAATATAAGGTAATGGTTGTATTTTTCCAGTAAAACAGTTATTGAAGGTGATCTCTTAGAGTTACCTGGACATCCTGTGTTTCAAAAGTGAAATGTTCCCTGCTTCCAGGTGTTGTCTGAGGATACTGATGTTTCTACTCAAATTTGCAGGGATATGCTGAAAAAATAAGACCCATGGTTCGAGACGGTGTGTATTTTATGTATGAAGCTCTTCATGGCTCCCCAAAGAAGATCCTTGTTGAAGGAGCCAATGCAGCATTGCTTGATATTGACTTTGGTAAGTTAATTCTAAACTCAATTTAACTCCTAATCGATTCACTTTATTGTGATTTGTGTTTATATCAGCTTTGCAAACAGCAAGAAAATAGAGAAACATAATAGTCTTTAACAGGAACAGATCTCCCAAAAGTAAAGTGCAGTAAGCCAGATATTGTGTCATTAACAGGGTTAAGTGCTTAGGGTTTAAATATTGGTAAGTTTTTTTTCATTTTTTTTTAACTGAAGTTTATAATAGTGGACTTGAAATTTTAATCCTGGGTTTTTTTTGTTTTTTTTTAACTTTTAAATGTGTGTGGACATTGCCATACATTCCAGGCACCCACTGCAGTGCTGATGAAATAATCTCTCTGCAGCAGAGGAAAAGTTAAACTGGTGCAGATAACCTGTAATTCTAGCTTCCTCACTTGATCTCTGCTCTGCTCTCTTACCAAAACTGCTTCAGTCTCCCATGAACATGAACTGAAGAACTGGAGAGATCCTCCAATCCAGAATCACAGTGTAGAGATCATGAATAATCTCTTGAGACTTAGAAAATTTACCGCAGATATTCAGAGGCACTTGTGTAGAGCACTGGGAATGTCAGATTGTGACCTTTACACCAGGCTGTCTGTGGATGTAGTGTAAGTGCTTTCCGTGATACACTGGACAGTGAGGAAAGCTTTACACAGCAGCAGCATCCTATAATAGATGCAGTGTCTAATGGAAGTGCTGTGAAGATTCTTTTAAATTTCTTCCTTGTGGGCAATCCTCAATGAAAGCTTCAAAGGATGAATACAGAGAAGCTTACACATTGGAACAGATAGCATATACAGGTTACCTCCTGAAGTAGGAGATTTTCTTATTTGGCTGTGTGAACTTCTTGCTCACTAATAATATGCTTATACAAAATGCCAGGATGTGTCAACTATTTGAGTGGAAAGCCCTCCATTTTGAGGGGTTTCTCTGGAGCTTTAGAAGTCTAAATACATATTACTCACTACAGGAGGGAGCAGTGTCAGGAAGAACATCTTAATTAGTTCTTTTAAAGGCAAAACGGGAATGTGTAGTAAGAAGAATTTGCTCTGTTCTTTAAAGTGAAACTGAAACAGCAGCCAAACAGTTGAAAATCTCCTTTCAGCTCATAGAGGAAAGTCAGTCTTTGTTCTTTATCACTGCTGAAACAGGGTCATGCTGTTGTTTCTCTGACAGGCACATATCCTTTCGTGACTTCGTCGAACTGCACTGTAGGTGGTGTGTGCACTGGACTTGGCATTCCTCCCCAGCATGTCGGTGATGTGTATGGTGTGGTGAAGGCATATACAACTCGAGTGGGAATTGGAGCCTTTCCCACTGAGCAGATTAATGTAGGTTTAATGTTACAAAATGCAATGCATACCATTTCCAAAAAATAAGGTTGATGGAAGGGGGTAAGGTTATGCTAACAATGAATAAACACCATAATAATGCTAAACAATTGCACTCAGAAGGAGGGGAGAATTACATTATAAACTTCACATCTTTTTTTTCAGAGGAAAGAAACACAGGTGTGGTGATGTTATCTGTTGTAATGAACAACATGAGAACACATTTCATCGTTCTATGTAATATTGTTAGGTGCATCTCAGTGATGAGAGTTTGTTGTAGACCAGAACTGACAGTGCATAATAGGAAAGCTTAAATTACAAGATGCAAATTGGACACTTAACATCCTGTATTCTAGAGACTGTGATTTAGACTAAAAGTGATGTGTGCATCAGCCAGTCATGCACAAATTGATCAATAAAAAGAAGGGAAGATATTTTGGTTCTTTTAAACCATCTATTTTCATTATCAAGAAACTAGAAAATTCAAGGTATTGATTATGAGCTATGCATGCAGCAATCTCTAGCTCAGTGAACTGAATCGAATTTAAGGATTTAGTAACTATAATCCTTTCTCTAATGGTTCAAATGAGTTAATTTTGTAAATTGTGAGTGTAAAGTTTTTCTCCTTCATTTGTAACATATTATAAACACTGCCAGCTCAAAGGGTACAGTTCGTTAGTCTCGTACTGTAGTAGAACCAAGGAGTATGTTGACTTAGACATTGTACAAGCACTGATCTTGTCTCAAGATTTACAGTCTTGCCCCAAAAAAACAATAGGTGCCAAAAGACCAGAAGAACAAAATTAAAACAAGGCGGGGTTGTCAAGGGAATTTTCCAACCAGATGAGGGAGGAAAGTGTCTCCTTGGAACTTGCAATAGTCATGCTAAAGAAATATTTTGGAAATGCCAGTGAGTGAAATATAAAAATCTTCTGCACAAGGGGATTTTTTTTCTCCACCTTTGTCCTCTCCTAATAAAACTTAATTAAAAAAAAAATCCCCTACATTAAAAAGAACTTTGAATTGAGCAACTCTATTGTTCTTGCTCTTTGTCTGTGTTTGTGTTCCTGCTGGTTTTCAGTGAAATACCATCAACATTATTTCTGTCTTCTTTAGGAAATTGGAGATCTTTTACAGTCCCGTGGCCACGAATGGGGAGTCACTACAGGCAGAAAGAGACGCTGTGGCTGGTTAGACCTTGTCACTTTGAGATATGCTCATATGATCAACGGATTCACTGCGTAAGCATCACAGATTTTGCGCTACATTTGGAAGTGATAATTTTGTGCTTCGCAGAATAAATATGTAGGTAACATTAATATAAGTCTAGTAAAGTGTTACGTTTTAAGCACTAAAGTAATTCACAATGGGCAACTGAGAATTGTCTTAATGCTAACAAATCTCATTCCTTGCGACTTTTTTCAAATTGAGCGATTTTATAACATCATAACACTGCTTTTTTTTCATATGTTTGCCCTTTGTTTACATCAGGTGGCCAATGTGGATTGGATAAATATATCAGTTTTCTAACAGTTTGCTCTGGTGTCCTTGGTCCAGTGCTTTCGTATTGACTTATGTCAAGATCTAAACCATACTGCTTTTGAACCTTTACTTTAGTGACTGTATGACTAATTCTGCATCATTTAGAACCACTACTTCTAAGTGAAGTGTGATGACGCAATGTACAGGAGCTGGCACTGCTTTCATTCTAGTCCTAGCAGGTTCACTTATTTACAAAGATGTAGTCTAACATTGTATTAAATTCTTTTTTTAATAATCTGAGATTTATTTTCTTGGGGACTGAGCTGCTTACTTGATTGATAAATTTATTTTATAATTAAGAATGCGTATGAAATTGACATTTTAAAGGAAAAGTGGCTATTTAAAGGAAATTTTTAAGACCATAATGTCATCAAGCTAGCTTATGTCTAATGCTAAAATGTTAGTAAGTATCACAAGCAATTTAACTACCAGTCTGCATTTTCAGAAAAAGTTGCAAAAGCATCATTACAGATTTGTTTATACAAAGTGTAGGCTTGCTTAGTCATGCATTTAGGCAAACTTGTTCATATGCAAACACATGACCCTAGGCATTGTCAATATCTGTTAAATTGAGTTTTAACAATATTGTTTATGCTACTGATGTTACAAGGAACAATTAGTGTAACTGAAGAGTTTAAAAGATTTTTAACTTGGATTTCTAATTTGCTTTCATCTACACAGCTCTTATTTATGTGGAAATAGTATTGGGAAAACATGATGTTTCCTTCCATTTCAGATCTGTGCAATTACTGCAAATAACTGTGACAGTTAAAAAAACGTGGGGAGATAAAAACTTCCAGAAAGTTCAAGAGCAGTTTCCATGCTGCTTCTTTCTCAAAAGACCTTTTCATATAAGCATTACACTCATTGTATGCTTAGCACATATAGCATGGATTGTTATGTGCATTATGTGTCTTAAATCCTTAACTACTTTCATTTTTACCAAGCAAGATCTGGCGTACTGTTCCCAGAGAATTTGAGTAGTTTTAAAATGCAGAGTATTTTCTGATCATTGAATACTATGATGCCATCTTGAGGGTCTATTTTTGTGTTCCAGTGTATTAATTCACAACATCAAAAAGGTCCATTAATCTGACAGTGCTGATAGCACTAAAATTCAGTCTAGGATCCTTCCTACTGGATTCTATATGTGATTTTAGTAGCCAAATTATACTTGTGAAGTCAGTTTTTAGAAATGCTATTTAGTAAGCAAGTCTGTCTTATAGTTGTTGTGAATCAGTAGGAGTAGCAGAAACGATCACTAAGTAGTGATATAAAGTGACAAAACATCCTACACATCAAAACTAAGCCCACGAAGTGCCACTTTACATAGCCTACATTTTCATGCATTGAACAAACACTGTACCTCTATGAGTAGCCAAGCATTTGGAAAGGTGTCTTAGTAACTCAGTCACATGTCCATCTCAGAAGTGTGAATTCAATTTACACAAATATATGAAACTGCAAACACTGTTTTTTTGCTTGCTGGGTTACCTGAGCTGGATCTATGAATATAAAACTAGGAAGGAAAATTAAAAAAAAAAAAGAGAGATGGAAAGTATTAACAAGGAGACTCATCAGGTGTGTAACTGATGTTTTTCTGTACAGCTTGGCATTAACAAAACTGGATATTCTTGATGTCCTTGATGAAATTAAAATCGGTGTTGCTTACAAACTGGGTGGGAAAAGAATTCCATATTTTCCAGGTATGTTTTGAAATATCTGTTCATTTTTCTCTTTCCTGCCCCTTAAGTCATAGCTGTTGGGAAAGGCTGTTTGCTTTTTAAAATCAGGCTTGATTTCTTTTTCACTTCTGTAGAAATTTGCAGAACTAGTATTTGTATAAAGACTGATGTCTTGGTGTATTATGATTTTTATTTAGTCACCCATGTCTGTGTATAGGATGACAGGAAGTTCAGACCAAATAAAATCTTGCATTAGGGATGCTGTGTCTTGTTCCAATAGCTTTGGTTGGTTTGAGGTGTTTTGTGGTTGTTTTGTTCCGTTTTTTTTTGTTTTTAGTTTGACAGCACAGGGAGTCTGAAAAACAGCAAGACTGAAGTTGGTGATTGTTTAGTATTGGCAATAGTCTTTAATAAGCAAAGGTAGAAGTAGTGCATAAGCCATGCAGAAATGAGCAACAGCATTGTTGTTGACATTTAAAATATGCCATAAAATACATATACTGCCTCTCTATAAGATTCATATGATCCACATGATTTTAAGAGGTAATAATATGTAATTTTCTTCCATTAATGCTGTTTTCAAGATACCTGTAGCAGGCCATGCCACGATCAGGGGTTTGCTCTGTTAAGATGGGGGATTCTGGAGGCACCAGGCAGATTGGCAGCATCCAGCTTTCCCACTACTGATGGTAGTTCCTGCCTGGGGGCGTTGAGAATTCTAGTGAGGAAAAACTTGCAGATGTCTGTTTTCAGTGAGTGTACGTCATAAGGATGAAAACCTGTGAGACTGTAGTACCTTAGCATTTGTTATGTGCAAATCTGAACCAAGAAGTTTAACTACTGTGACCTTCAAATAATTTGTTTCCTCAGAAATAATGTTGCAGTCATCTAATGAGTGTGCATCCTACACCTTCTAAATGGAAACAGGATTCCTGGGTCCTGTTGAAACAGAGTTGCCTTCTTTAAGTAACAGGAATTAATGAAAATTAAGAATGAATTAATGAACCAACCAGATGATAATACCAATTTTTTCATATATCAGATTTAAAGGTTGTCAAATGATTTTGTTGGGCAAGAAGTGTGAGTTCTTCTAAAGTGGAGCAGCTAGAATCAACTGTGACAAAAATTATTCTCCCACAGCTAATCAGGAGATATTACAGAAAGTGGAAGTAGAGTATGAAACAATGCCTGGGTGGAAGGCTGACACAACTGGTGCACGAAAATGGGAGGACCTTCCCCCTAAAGCCCAGAATTATATCCGCTGTGTGGAAAACCATGTTGGAGTACCAGGTAAATCCTTTTGTACAAATGAGGGTGCCACAGCAGACAGGAACAATGAACAGCTATGTAAAAGTGCTCAGATTGTTGGTCAAGGACTGCTTTGATTTGGGCAGGAGGCAATGGATCTGTGTTTGGGCTGCTGCTGATGGTAAATGACAGCTTGCCAAGGAGCAGGAAAAGATGGTGGTCTGCAGGCAGATCTGCAGTGTTGCAGAGAGCTGCAGCCTGCTATTTACAAGAATTTAACCAGAGAAAAGATAAAAACGTGTATTGCTCTTGACAAAATGCTGCCTTCTGTCAGTGAATACCTGTCAATCTCTGCACCATGTTTCAGTGTGTAGTCTAATGTCCTTTCACCAATTGTTTAGTCCAGTTATTCCACTTTGGTTGGAATTTTTAATGTGATCCAGCTCCCAAGACTAAGCCACCCAGTTTTCCTCAAATCTAACTTCTGGAGCTTTGAGTTGCTAAGAGCTAGGTATGGCATGAATAGTGGAATTTGGAAGGGAATTTCCATAGTACAAAACTTAAAAAGCTACCATGTGTGCATTTGTTTTCCACAAAGCACCTTAAAGGTCACATCTGAGGACTGTGGGCTGGTCGCAACTGTCAGTTCCAGTATTGTTCATAGATTAGTAAGCATCTGATAACACAGCCTGAAACTTGGTGGATGGCTTATGTGTGGTCATGGATTCAGGTTCAGGTGATGGGATATGTGAATAAAGCTCCTTTCATTTGATGATTTTGGCTCTCAGTGTGAAGGCAGGATGTCTTGGTGAGTTTGATGGGTAAAGAAGACCTACCTAGAGTCAATTTTATAGTATCCATGCACAACAAAAACTGTAGCAGGACAATTACAGAGTGGTATTTGGGGTGGGTGTTCACAATAGATAATGTTTTTGACTGCAGCCCCACATTTAGCAATATAACAACATGTGTGAATCACTACATCGTGGTCCACATCAGGAAAACTTTAGTCTAGCAGAGCTCTCACTTCCTCTCTTTTTGCTTAGCATCCTGTCACTCAAGAAGAGGGCAGTTAAACATGCAACAAACGCTCTTGATCTTGTGTTAGACCTTCTCTCTGGAGTGCTTTGTATTTGTGGTATAATTACTTCATGCTTTCCAACTTCAGTATCCCGCACTTCCATTAAGCAGGAGTAAGGCAGCGGGAGTAAAGTAATTTTTGACAGTAAAACTTAGTGGCAGTGTGTTTCAGCACAAAGTTGGCAAGTTTGTAGTGAAGCATGATGGTAGTTGAAAATTATTTTTATTAATTGGCTATAATGTTTACTCTCAGTAATTGTTCTAATAGATGTGTTTTCCTCCCTAGTTAAATGGGTCGGAGTTGGAAAATCAAGAGAGTCAATGATCCAGCTGTTTTAAAGGAATGAAGAACTTCAGTGAGAAGCACAATTTAGCATTCATCTGTTCCTTACTGCTTCCTCTTTAAATGGAGGTGCTATTTAAAACCAACATGTTCTTCTTGAAATTGAATAGAAACAAAACATATTCTATATTGTAACATTTTATTTATCTTTAAGTTCTCAGTAAATTCAGTGTAAAATCTCCTTGTTTACCATCATGAAAAAAAAGACAAAAATATCCTCAACAAAGTAAGTAGATTTTTTTTTTTTTAATTTGAGCTATGTTACTATTTGAACATATTTTCATCCATATAAGAAGTACTTCTTGCTGAAACCAGTGTTAAGCCTTTTCAGTAGTTACTGGGTAACTTTAGAATTTTAAAGCTTGGATTTGTTCTTCAAATGTTAAAATGTTTCTGTGTTTGGGTCGGCAGTAATAAGAGAGAAACTGTGCTTAAAGTGGTTGGATTAGATTTCAATTTTTTAAAATACAAGGAAGTTAGGTAGGTGCTTTTGACTGCACAAAGCAAAGCAAACACAAATATCTGTAATGAATGGATTTTTTTTTTTTAATAGCCCTCTAAAATGAATGGAGAGCAGATAAAATACTTTTATCACAGAGGCTATCCTAATAACTGAGATAACATCTGTAGAGGAGTCACACTGCAGAAAGTTGACCTGTTTAATCATGCTTTCAAATGTTCTGTGTACTAACAAACCATCTCCCTGGAGACCATCAGATGTGCAGTCTTGGTTTTGTTTTTTTTTTGTGCGTAGGGAGGACACAAGTGGGGGTGGAACAGAAAGAGGCCTCAGGGGTATGAAACACAGAGAGCAGAGACAAGACAGCATGCTCTTTTTTGTCTCGGTGAACTCAAGACATTTCTTCCTGCTAATGCAGTGATAGTAGTTTCCAAAGTTTTACTGCAGCTCTCTGAGGAATTTGGGACTTGTAGCTCTAAGGCACACTCATTTCCACAGCTCCTAAGTTTCCAAGAATAAATCAATGCATGACTTCATGATGACTGCTGCAGTATTTACACCCCTCACACTTTATGACCTTCCTCAGCAAAATGTAATACCTATTTATAGAAGGGGATGACATGTGGCAGCCAGGGTTGAGACATGTAGAAGCCATGGAAAGGTCCCAGAATCTTCAAAAATGCACTTGGTTTTCTTTGTGGATCTCCTAATTTATAATGGCTATGCTTTGAGAGCTCTCAAGAAAAACACCTACCTCTTGTAGAGGAAAAAAGTAGACACCAGAAATGGAATTGTTTTCTAACAGCAGCATTTTCTAAGTGTTCCTTTTCTCTGTGTGTCTGAGAGCTATAGCATTTTTTGTATCATTCCCAAGGGCTGTGGAAATGGCATCACAACCTCAGTAACGCCACTGTGTAGTGTGTGGAAAATACCCCTTTTCTAAGATAACTCCCAAGGACACAAAGCAATAACATTTTTGCATCAGAGATGGGGAAAAAGAAAAAACTGTTTGGAGTACCTCGTGTCATACTAATCCTCTTTGTCTTTTCTCACTCACTATTAAATAAGAGTTAACGTTCAAATCCATTTGTGTCAAGAAGCAACTATAAGAGTACCAGTAAAAGGTAAAAGCATATAGCAAGCACTAAATTGAACTGTTCCCAGGTATGTTGCAGCTTGTGAAGCAGAGTTCTTGCACCCTCTGGCTGCAGTGCAGTCTCCTCATACGCCAGCTCTCACGGACTGTGACTTTATGCCGCTAGCAAATACCCATTATGTCTGAAAAAAATAGCCCAAAGTGAATCCTTAATTCAGCTACAGCTCCTTTGTCCATCTTTAATTGTTTCCTCTCCTTGCTGCTGTTTTTGCATTCTGTACAATGCCAATTAGGAATACATTTCTCACCTCTTTTACACTGCTTTTTGGGGGTCTGGGAGTGAAGCCCTTCAGTCCTTTCTCTGACATTGAGAAAGAAGCTCTCCCCCCATATTTATAGATATTATAATGAAAGAGCAATGAGATTTCTGACCTTATTTAATGTTTGCAAAGCACTTCTGAAAGGTGCTTGGTAAGTGCTAATTATTACAAGCACTGTGAAATGTGCCTCATTTATATGAGGTAATTTAAGCATAAAGATGCGTGGAGGTACAGTAATTAAGTTTTGTTTTCACATGGCTTAACCTCGTGACATTTGCCTACTGGATAATGGAGATCTCTTTTCTTGGCCCCATCTTCATCAACGCATTTATACTAGGAGGTTGTAGCTATATTTAAGCTTTAGTTGATTTGCAGGCAAAGTCCTCAATGAGCAAGCCACTCAGTGTGCTGAATAACTGGATTAAATGATCAGCTCTAAATGAAGTTAGGTTTTATAGCTTAATTTTCACGAGATTACTTTCTCTTGTTCTCCTAACCTTTTTATTTTCCATTAAGTAATTTTTCTGTTAGATTCACGTTGCCTGTCTTTGCATTCACGGATTCATCAAAAACTCAGTGATGCTGTCAGTAGGCATGATGTAATAGGTGATTATCCTATGACTTACTCTGCTACCATAAAAATAATACCATGCATTTTGTTTCATGGTGTGGATTTTTAAATGAAGATTCTACTCCAATTGAATTTTGTATGTGTTCTCACTGAATTAAATGTGAATAAATTCAGGCTTTTATCAAAAAGCTCCTTAATCTACCAAGTGACACAATGCTTACTAAGAACATTTTTATGTAAATTTGCTTTCATTTTGGCTCTTTCCCATATGTATTATTTTGTATTGTTTGGGGTTTCATTCTAATAACAATCACTGTGATGAATTTAATTTCTTCTTTCTCCTTGGCCAAATGCAGTAATAATGACTAAAACTATTTGATGCATCATCCTGTTAGATATCTGGGTGTAAAAATCTACCAAGGGTAAATATCTACCAATATGGCAGAATTTGTGGCAAAGGTTATAGATTTTTTTTTTTTTTAAAGGCAGCAATTACTAATTCACTCGTGCACATTAATGTATTTGACATTTTCTCACATTTATCTTTACAATGTGGCCTTCATAGTCAGGTGTATGCTTCCTAACACATGCAGTGTAGGGTTTTAAGGCTTTTGTAATTTTTCATTTGGCTATATCTGGTCTTAACAGTTCTGGCATAATGCATTTTTTTAAAGGAAAAGAGAATGAAGCATTTCCATGGTAATGTGCAAACTATACTTATGCCTTATGCAGATTTTTTTCAGATGAATTTTGAATCCACACCTGTTTATTTTGTCCTGAAAGACACATTAAAACCAATTTAAAGTAATAGTGCTTGGTCTCTATTTCTGTCTTCTTTTTTTTCAGTTTTTTAACACCACATACTTCACACAAAAACCTGGTTCAACATTTCATGGATAAGTAACTAGCAGTGTTACTGAATGGCTGTTTTCTTTCAATCTATGGATTCTCAGAGTTTTGCTTTTTTTCTTTTTTTGACATCTTTCTATAAACTTTGTCACATTTTCCCATTTACAAACCTTTGCCACTGAGGATTCGTAGTTAGTGGTCTTTAGCTAGATCGCCTAACTGAACTGATCGCCTAACTGATTTATGAATTAAAAAAAAAATTCTAATTGATATAAAAATGTCCTTGCCATAGCAGCTGGCTCAGAACAACAGCTGTGAACTCCATATAGCTTGTTATCAACAGCACTCTGCTAGAAAAGAAAGATAGATACTGGCTTGGATAAATAATTACCACCTCTAGAACATGAGTGGGCTTCAGACAAGTGCTGTTAGGCTTTCAGAAGCCTCTGTAGAAATCATTCTCTGTTGTTCTGTTTCAGAAGGAACCCAGAACAGCAGGTGAGGGACATATCCAATAAATAACTGCACTTTAATACACAATTCAGGGTAATGTCTGAAAGGTAAATGGGAACTGCTGTGCTAACTAGCGTTCCTTAATTTCCTTTCCAGCAGGTGTGTGTGCATGTGTATATGTATATATACACACACACACGTGTAGAATAGCCTTTGGTAGCTGAAATACCTGAAGCATCTAACTCACCATGATGCTGGCAGTCTCCAAGGTAGAAAAAAATGAAGAATGGTACAAAAAAATTCCAAACAAAAAAACCCAACCACAAACAACAAAACAAAACCAGCAACAACAAAAAATAAAACTGAGTGAGTCATCTTTTGCTAAAATTACCCAGTGGGAGAACTGGTTTGTTACTGGTCTGTCTGTCACCTGGAGAGCTGAGTCTTGTGTTTCGGAGAGACGGAAGAAGATAACCTGGTACAAATGGAAGCAGCTTCCTTTATAGTAACATTTCATATCCATCAAAGAGCAGGTTTCAAGTGTTGGATGTTTATGAAAAGGATAAGCTGACATCACTGTTTTAACCTGGCATGGGACAAGACAAAGTCCAGCTCCAACCATCTTATCTTTAGAAGAGGTTCAAGTTTGTGGCATAGGCACTCTATCAGGAGTGGATTTGTTGGCTAATAATTTAAGCTCGTTAGTGCTGGTTTTGTCTCTGTTAGATCTGTGCTGCCAATGAAAAAGAGGGTGCCTGAGGCATGAAGCCTGCTTAATCATCACAGCACTATGTAGCATTCGTGATGTGAGAGAAACGATAATGTACAGCCTGCTTCAGGAAGGTAGGAGTTTGGGCTCTTTTACTCACAAATCTCAGGTCTATGATAAAGGAGCTTTGATAAGGAACACCTTTTACTCCCAGATGGAGCTGGCTGAACCCCTACATATTGCTCAAACTTAGATTAAAAAAATACTCTGTGGCTGAGGTCTACATGGATAGACATTGAAGAAGCAAAACCTAAACAAAGATCTTAAGATTTTTGCCTTTTAATTTCTTATGTACTTTGAGGAAATTAGTTGTTCTAAAATATGGTCATGTGATATCAGTATCTGTACATTTGTGGAGTAGACTGTGCATTAAATACTTGCCCATCAGCCCTGTGAGACTGTAAGAAATGAAAAAACAAGAAGAAAAAGGAGGGAGGGGAAAAAAAAAAAAGAAAAACAAACAAAACCCCAAACCCAAGCAACACCAAAACAGGAAAGAAGTTGTTTTTCTGTAAGCACATAACACTTCATAGATTCTTTTAATATAGGAAACTTTGACTACCAACTGCATTTTTCAGTGGTCGGAAACAGTACAAATTTTAATGCTGTCTACAAAAATACCTTTGTCCAGGATAAAAATGACTCCTGTATGTGAATGTTTTCACAGTCTTGACCTAACGTTCCTTTTCTTTGACAGGCATTATCAAACACTGGAATAACCTTAGGGAAGTGGCTTAATCCCCATGCCTGGAGGTGTTTAAAGGATGCATAGATGTGGTGCTAAAGGATATACTTCAGTACTACTTAGATAAGGGTTGGACACAATAATCTTAAAGGTCTTTTCCAACCGAAATGATTCTATGACTGTGATTAGCTTTTAGAAGTTGAGTACATACACCAGAGTTTACTTTACAGGCCTCTAAATAGTGCCTCAGACAACAGTGTTAAGTTTCAGGAGATACCTTTTCAGTACTTGCTAAGTGGCTGAGTGCTTCAGACAGTTTAGGTGGGGGCTGAAATCCTTAAAATACCCTGAGCAGAAGCACTAGAGGCATGTTTTCCTCAGGGCTGCAGAATACAGTCAGCTATGTGTGTCCTTACAGCAGAGGTGACAGTATCAATCTTCATCTTCCCCTATATGAAAACAAAACTTCTGGTGCTAACTGGGCCTAATTCTTCAAATGTGTGGAAACGGCGTTTGCTGGTGAGGTTTGGTGGGAGCCTGGCTGGCCTGTAAATGGTGGTGATCCCATACAACCACTGAGGAGTCTGACAAAATGACAAACTTGGCAAATGCAGTGTGTTAACAGTCACTGCATAAAAAGATGCCTCATGTTGTTCTTTCTTTCTGAAGAGGAAGCTCCCAGTTACAAAACTATGGCATTTAGAGTTATGTTTCCAGTGAGACCTTAAAATAGAGCAGCACTCTACCATGAATGGAAACCTGTCCTTTGAGTTCTGAATTCTGAAGCCGCTGATAACAGACAGCAAAGGCTTTAAGCTTGAATTTAGGGCAACAGAGAGCTCATGAAGATCAGGAAGAAGCACAAGGTTCCCCACATCTTAGTACAGACTACAAAACACCTGGCTGAAGAGCAGCGCTGTTGGAAGGGACCTGAGATTTACAGCAGATGTTAGGATGAATATGAGGCAGTGATGCACTTGCACACCGAATAAAGCCAATGACCTACTGGACTCAACCAGGATGATAACATCTAAGAGATGGAGGGAAGGTGTTTCCTCACATTGGTGAGTAGTGCCACTGATTCATACTAAATGGCATCCATTGTAATGACATGCTCTGTGCCCTTAGTAAATGGAGAACAAGGAGGAAAGAAGTGGGGACACGATGTGATGTTACTGTTTCAAGAATCTTAGTACAGATCACAGTAGCTACAGCCCAGGTGCACAGTCAGGGGTATGCTAGTACTAAGGTTACAGCTTTATGGCTTAGTTAGCATCCTGTAGTATAAAAAATGGGCAATGCAGTTCAAATTTTGAACCTTGCATTTCATACTCCGATTTTCTTCGGCTTCAGTTGTTCCAGCCATTGAGGTGTGTCCTTTTGGTGGCTTCATCCTGCTTTACAATGACTGTTACCACTGTTCCATGCTTTGGTCTGTGCTACAAACTAGTATACCCAGCATGGAAACTGGGTTCCTGTGGGATGAAATTGAACAAGAGTTGCTCTCCAGCAGCGACCCTGCTGTGCTCGAGATGTTGATCAGATTTCAGTTTATAGGACCAGACCAGCAGCTGGGAAGCAACTCTCCACCTACAGTGTGGATGTTGGGTCCTGAGCACCAACTTTTTTGCATGTTTGTTCCTGTAGTGCTGTGCTACATGCTAATACAGGCACAGCTTTTGAATATCAATCATTCCATCTCCCTCTATCCAGTTCTTTGTTCACTGATTCCAAACTAAAAAGTAGTTACTAAACCCTGTATGGTTCTGTAATCAGGTGCTTATTGAAGTCTAAATAGGTTATAACCACTGCATTTCCCGTGTCCCTAAAACCAGCTATTATCCAGGCTGCTCAGAGATCATCTATTTTTAAGTCCATTTTGCATTTTATCCTGTTTTGCATTTGTCTCCATGTTTTTAGTGACCCCTTCCTTGAAAATATTGCTGAAGTCTTGCAAACTACTGAGTCTAAACTATTAACCCCGTGGTCACTGGCACAACTTTTAATCTATCTGCTTTGAAAGTACTCCATTTTCAGTTCTCAGATAATACAATACCACTCTCAACTTGAGAGGTTTTTAGAAGCCTTTCTTCTTGCCCTCCAATTACATAGAACCATTCTTTCAGAATTCAGGGATGCAGTTTTTATTGTACCAATGGGGCTGTAATCATGTCTATGTGAGATAAAATACAATTTGAAGACATTTACTGAGTAAGTTCACAGAAGGTTTGCCTTGCCATTCTAAAACAGCATTAAGTTTCTATCTATGGCTTCTAAAGAAGATTATTGGGAATTTTTTACTCCCTCCTTCCATTTCTTGAGGATTTGGCCCACTGATTTTAAGTATATATATTCTGCAGAAAAGATAGGTGTATACCCTCAGTGACCTCCACTTGCCTCTATTGAGTACTGAATAAATAGGAGGCTGGACGAAGAAGTATTTCCAACTTTACTAGAAGAACTGAAGTTGGCATAAAGCAGCAGCAAGCTCATGTGCTGGGCACTGAGCTTGGCCAAATGAACAACTAGTGTCTGGCTAGGAAGAGCTAGGGGGCATGTCAGGCTATTCTCAGTTATCCAGAAGTTATTCAATGCTGATATTAGTTTTAGATTTGCACCAGTTTTACAGGTGATGTATCTCTGCATACTGGTGTTCCATTCTAGAGTTTAAGTAGTGGTAAAGCAGCAGTTTTAGAAACAGAGGCAATGCTGAATGCCTTTGACATCAATCTGGAGATCTTCCAGATCTTGCAGACAGAAAAGATGCAATAGAAGAAAAGAAGATACAGCTGTGTCATATTAATAGCTTCTCTGAAATTCTCATGCAGAAAAGATGAATGCATGTATATGCAGGAATGTACTGAGCATAAATATATAGAATAAATTATAATAAATATATAGAATGAGTTATAATGCATTTTAATATACATGAAAAAGGTCAAGAGGAAGAAATAAAAGATGTCAGCTAGTTAAGGCATTACAGATGAAGTAAGACATTTTGTCTAATAGAGATTGATTTGCACCAGACTATATAATTGAAATACCAGATTGGTAGTGAGGGAATTCTGATCCCTATGCAAGATATATTGGTGATTTCCATCCAGGGGAAACATGCCAGCAGCACAGAAAAGTCTCATTCTATTAATTGGCACCCTGGATGGCAGGCCTAGGACTAAACATTGCCTTTATAGCTTGTATCACACCACTCCTGTGAACTGCACAGCAGAGAGCCAAGAGAATAAGTGCCTTCAAGACTTCCCAGTGTAAACAGATTTCAACCAAAAAGGCTATACTAAAAAAATTTCCACATTAGCCCTAGTGATGGTCCCTGTAGCTGCAGCATGTTCTCTTGGCAGCATTCGGATATTCATGTTGATTCTGTGCAGCTTCTGTTTTCTGGACAATCTCTATGCAGGATTGATAATACAGCCACATATATTTAAAATAAATGCACTTTGTGGGCTGGTGCTGAGGAATCACTCCTTGTTAGACATTGTGTACGCAGAGAGCCAGACTCTTTGCCAGTGTGCACTGACCTAGTCCTTTCAAGGTAAGGATTCATTTCCCTAACAAAATAACAAAACTAAGGCTGGATGCAGTTCAGTATGGAGGGAGAAAAGTTTTGCTCAGATCTTCCCATGCTGTGTGAGGGAGAGGTTGCTTTATGTGTGAAGCTAGTGAAAGGGCAGAGGTGCCTGTGGCCTCTCCTAGGTAAATCCACATCGAATAATGGCATAGCACCAAATGGATACAGATTTAAAGAATTCTTAGGACAACCACTTAGTATTAAATGAAAACCATCATTACCTGCAGAGAAAGAAACCGGAACACCAAGGCACCACATCAGGAGTGGCAATTATCACTGTTAGAGCTCTCTTCCCTTTTTTCTTGATAGAATGAAACAAATCTGGAAAGAGGCAAAAGGAAAGGAAACTGCAGGCAACAGAGGTGAGGGTGTACAACTGGAAGGGCCAGGAACAACAACCATGAAGAAAACCATGAGGAAAGCAGCCTTTTTGTAAACTCTGCACGTCAATCTCAGCAGAACAATATCTTTGCAACAGCAAAAAAACAATTTCTAGTCTTGAGAGTGCCCTCTAGTGTAAATGGGACCTCCAACTGTTTTGCTGCACTGAGTAGAACCAGCGAGTCTCACAGCTATGAAATTCAACCGCACCATGCTAATTTAAGAGCAAATACTGGCTGCCCTGCCAAAAAGGCAGAACCATGGCTTAACAGCAGCAAACTTTAAAAGCCAGCCCTTAATCCTGCACATCACTGGCTTATCAAACATTTTTTGTGTGTGAGAGCCTGCTCATCAAGATGAGGGTATGAACCCTGCTGCTAATGAGTTGGAGTAAAATGACATGCACTGGCGAGCAGATAACATCCGAGCTGTGTGCACCCCTTTGATCCAAGCTGTAAACATGTTGTCTCTTAGTGCTACAGTACTGTTTGAAAAGGGTACAGAAGACAGGAAATGGCCTCAAGCCATGCTGCTAAAAGCAGATTTAGTGAAGGAGGCAGGTTTTTATTTTCAAATCCATATTGCAGAGCAAAGAAAGAGGAGCATAATGGGACTGAGAACATGGGGTGCACTGTGTTACTGCAGTCCTACACTGAGGATGTGTGAACATCCTGATACCACAGCTGACTTAACACAGGCTGCATGCTGGCACTTGGCCAACTACACCAGTTACTAAAGCATATACTCCACTTAAAAGGATTTCCAGAATGTTCCTTTCATTGTTCTAACATGAAAACATTAGAAAAGAACTCATGAGCTGGCCAAAATTCACTCTTTTTTATATCAATACAAATTGAGAAAAACCTCTAAGGAAACTCCTTAAAGTGATGTAAGAGATAGAGTCTCATCTCAAGGAATTATGTTTCAATTTCTTTCTGTGTAGACTAACCATAGAATGACAGAATATGTCTCGTTGAAAAGACCTTCAAGATCATAACAGTCCAACCTTCAACCCAGCATTGAAGGGGCAACACTAAACCATGTCCCTGAGTGCCAGATCCACAAGCTGCTTGAACATGTCCACAGATGGTGACTCCATCCATTGATAAAGATACTAAAGAGGACAGGCCCCAGTACTGAACCCTGAGGGTCACCACTAGTAACTGGGCACCAGCCACATTTAACTCCATTCACCACCATTCTTTGGGCCTAGCCATCCAGACAGTTTTTTTTTTTTATCCAGTGCAGAGTGCACTTATCCAAGTCTTGGGCTGAGAGTTTCTGAAGGAGAATGCTGCGGGAGACAGTGCCAAAGGCTTTACTGAAGTCTAGGTAGACAATGTCCACAGCTGTTCTGTCATCCACTGGGCAGGTCATCTTATTGTAGAAGGAGATCAGATGAGTCAGACAGGACTTGCCTTTCATAAAGCCATGCTCACTGGGCCTGATCACCTGGTTGTCTTGTATGTGCCACATGATGGCAGGATGACCTGCTCCATAACCTTTCCTGGCACCCAGGTGAGACCGACCGGCCTGTAGAATAGAATGAAGGGGGAGATTTTACTAAGATCTGTGTGAGTGAAGCTGGAGAGAAAGATAAAGTATGTTTAAGGTCCTTCCAATGCTTGTAAGAACCTACTAATAGGCTTTTGGAACAGTTAAAAAGTTACTATGGTCTCCTGCAGTGCTTTGTGATCCTAAACCTTAACCACCTGTTAATCTACCACCTGTTCCCAAAATGGAACATTTTAACTTGGCACATGGATAAAAGTTGCTTGCAGAACAAGGCATAAAGGGGAAGAAGTGAGGCCAGAGAATATTTAGATTCACAAAGCTGAATCAGCCATCATGGAAGCCACTGCCCGACTCCTTAAAACAGAAGACAGAGTTTTCCTCTATTTGCTCTTTCCCAAGCTTGTAAATTACTTTCATTTTAAGAAAGCATCCAGTCTCAGTTTAAAATGTTTGTGATTTACACTGTCTGTAACTTTTATTCCAGTCTACCTGTTTGTTTCTCATTGTATTTTGGAGTAGTTGGAAGTGTGGCACACATTTGTTACGATCACTTTGCACATTGATCACAAACAAAAATCTTAAAATCTGTAACATTCAAAATCTAAATCTACACATTTTGTAGGCTGTGCATTGTAGTTCAGGTCTGAATGTGGTGTATTTAAATTGGTCTCAATGCCAAAGGAAAGCGACGACAGTTCTTATAAAAGGACTGTGACCCTGAGGACTCTGTATTGGTAAACCTGAGTCTGCAATTCAATGTATTTATAAGTACTTTGAGGTGTTTTTAAGGCTGTCACAATATGAAACAGGTGATAAATTGACAGTGTCAGTAACACACGTGGAGAAAAACAACCTCAGTTATACTTGGAGTGATGGCCTTTGAATGAAGTGTTTAGCAGTCAGGAGAGTGATGCTGTGAACCATTTATGAACAATTCCCTGAAACTGGGAATTCAGTTTGGTGCTTCAGTAGTAATCAAAAAATGACAAATCAGATGTTAGTAATTATTAGGGAAGGGATCAAGAAGAAAACCCTTTTAGATCTGTGGTGTCTAGATGTATAGCATGCCTGCAGCTGATGCACTGGTCACCTAGCTTCAGGACATCTGAGGGTGTCTGTACCCTGCAGGTTAGGCATGCTGCTACCTAGTTCCCCACTGCCCAGAGGTTCCCTCCTTCCCTTCCTATGTACCCCAGTTGCTCTCCAGACAACAGTGTGTATTGAGTTCTTGTGCCATGTGCTGGGATGTCGCACAGGTGACGTGAATAGGGACAGTGAAAAGGAGTACTTCAATTGACAAAGTATTTTTGCTTCAATAACAGACAAAAGAGGGTGATAGAGCAGTTGTCCTCATATTCATGGATGTTTTGTGGAGAGTCAACAGGGAATGGTTATTATTTTTTATAAAACCAGACAAGATGCATGAAAGGAAATTACCAGGCAGCAAACTGAAAACAAACCTGATGAAGCTTTTTTTAATTTTTTTTTTTCCTAAGTACTATGTTGCTATGTTCAAAACCTTGCTAGACAAAATAAGAAATTAAACATTACCAGTTTTGAGGAGGGAACTAGGCAAATTGATGAAGAATGGGCCTACCACCAACTATTAAACATTAAGATCCAGATGGAGATTTTGACTCAGAAAATTCTAGAAATATGAAATGACAGAAACAACTAAGGTGAGCTGTGGCCAGAGTCCTCCTGTGTCTGCCCTGACTTTCTTGAAGCACTGGTAGGAATAGAACACTAGGAAAGGCAGGCTCAGTGAGTACAGTCCATTTTGCTGTTTAAATTTGCTTACAGGAAATGGGAACTATTAAGAAAAAACTGAATCAAATTTTTCTTTGTTCTGTCAGTGACAAAGCTATCAACCAGGCAATTTGTCTGTAGTACTCACACAGGCACAGGAGAAGCAAAGTGGCAAGAAAATGACTGTCACTTTTATTCTCTGCTTTTTTTTTTTTCACAAGCACATTTTCAAAGATAAAATCATCATAATTCACAATTGCTATTAGTGTTCTAGGATTTGTTTGGGTTGCTTTTTCACATCCACAACACACAACCTCACAACCTGGGAAATCATCAGCATTAATTTTCATGAATGCTCAGTGCCAGCAAGCTTTGCCGGATCAGATCTCAGCCTTTCTTCTATTTCCAAATCACCAGAGGATCTTCCTCAAGGATTCTGTTGGGTGACAAATCCACAGACTGCCAGATGAGCCAGTTCCCTCCCTGTAGGCTGCTAAGGTTGGCTGGTACTGACCAGACAGAATTATTTTGCCTTCATAGCTTACAAATAGGAAATAGCTGATCAGTAGCAGAGATTGTTAAGGTTTAGGCTCACAAAGCAATTATGAGATGTTACCACCTGAGGCTGATTCAAATAGCTACAGCAGAAGATTTCTGCTACTGCCCTACAGTGGGTTGGTGATGGCACATCAAATGTAATCAGCCCTCAGGGAACATGCCCTTAAATTTACCCTTTAGTGACAGCACCAGCAGCACTGCTGCAACACTCAACTGCTCACTTTCAAATCTACTTCATATTCCTAGATCAGCATTTCAGAGCACTCCTTCCTCACAGGCAGAACAGTGCTTTTAACATTTTCCTTTGTATTTCATCCAATTCAAATTGAGCCCCATCCACACTTACCTTATCCCATATGTAATGAAATGGATGATCTAGTGCCCTCTATCCTGAGGGGGTAGCTTCTGGCTTACATTCTGATTCACCCATATTCCTCATAGAGCTTCAAGGGACAGCAGAGTGTATATTTAATGAATATTTAAGAAGGAAAGATGAATTTTCAATGTGCAGTGGAAAACTGCTGAAAATCTTTAAGTGTCCATTTTTAAGTACATGCATAAAAAGCCAAAGTAGACACCTTCACAGTTAAAGTGTAGCACAAGTCAGCCTTTAGAGCTCAGAAGGGATTTTTGTGAATTGCTGCTACCATAGCTCCCACTCCACGGACCACAGGGCTGGACTGATCAGCTCTACAGAAAAGCAATTAAAACAAAAATCACATTAACATGTATGAAATCAGCATGGTGGTACCTAGAAACTAGTAGCAGTTTGTCAGCTAGGGAAAGCACATGGAAGCATGGTTTTGGTGTTGGTTGGTGGAAAAGTCACTCCTATATACTTGTGGTTTTGCCCATCATCCTGGCACACATACAGGTGAAGGTTTGAATTCAGAAACTTCTCTGTAACAAATACAACTGTTGTAACTGATTACATTCTTCAGATGTCAGAAAACCAGGAACAGCAACACCAGCTTTAAAGATCTTGTTTGCCCTGAGGAAAACAATGTATTTTCACAATACACATAGTAACCAAACCGACTGGTACTTGGGGATTGAACCTGAGGCTTTTAATCCATGAAAGGATACCTTGACTGTTAGAGGGAGTTTACCTATACATAGCAAATTAGTTTTAGTAATTCCCTGTCACACGGTGACAGCAGAAAGTCCCAGATCTAGATGAAACCAAGTATCACTCCCTGAAGCCTTGCTGAGCACAAGTGACGAATCTGAGGGACTTCCCAGACAGTCAGAGACTCACAAGTTTTTGGGTTTGGGAATTTTTTGGTAATAATAAAGTGCCTAAGAACATTTCCCTTGGTTGTACAGCACTGAGACAGCTAGAGCTTTGGCAGGTGGTTTAAGCTTTAAAAAGAACCAGGTGATCCCAAACACAAATGTGGCTTGCAGAAAGGAGCAGAATCACATAGAAAGGTTTGGGTTGNCGCGGCCGGCAACAGCCCGCCCCGCCCACCGCCTGGCGCTTGCCGCTGCCGCCCCGCCATTGGCCGGACGCGGCGGGGAACGGCGGCAGCGGGCCGGGCCCGCCATGCCGAAGCGCTCCTGCCCCTTCGGGGAGGCTGCTCCGCTCCAGCTGAAAACACGCGTGGGGCTGCGGGAGCTCAGCCGCGGCGTGCGAGGCGAGGAGTACCAGCGGGAAGTCTTCGGTAAGGCGAAGGGGGAAGCACTCTGACCGTCGCCCCAACTCTGGGCCCGGCCTGCCTTCCCAGGCCTCCGCCTTCCGGTGGCCGTGCCCCCTGGGCCTAATGTCGGGCGGAGAGGGGGTTAAGCCGCTGCTCACTCTCCTCTTCTCCCTTCGGCAGAGAGAACCCGGCGGCTGCTCTTCAAGGGCGCCCAGGCGTGCATGGCGGGCGCTTGGCCCGCCAGCCCCGCCGACACTTGCGCGGTCACCCGCTCACCGGAGCCGGCTGGGGAGACCCAGGACGGCAGTGCGGGTTGCCGCTGGAGCGGGCAGCTGCTCATAGGCCACGACGGGAAACTGCTGAGGCGTCCGGCTGCCATGGAGAGAGGTGAGGGGCTTCTGTGGGCTGGGGAGCGGCGCTGTTGTGTGAGGCGGGCTGCGGGTGCCGCTCGTCGCCCGTCGCGGGCGTTGTGGGAGCGTGCGTGTGTACCTCTGTAGGTCTGTATTGCCGCCGCCTTTGTTTTTGAACGAAGTGTTGGATTTGAGCTTCACTTGCGCGCTTATAAACTGCTGCACGTGTGGGTTCCTTAAGGATCTCTCCGCGGTCTCACCACTGAGTAGAGAAAGAACCAACAAAGTTATAAACTGAGCGCTGTGTTGCTGCCTGCACGCGTCCTGTTCTGCCAAGTGCTGCCACCTGTAGCTGTAGTGCCGAGCGGGCTTAAAACTTAGAGGTGCTTTCTCTGTTTCGCTGTAAAGTTCAGCCCTTTTAATTGCATCTTTTCCAAGCAGTTCCACCCGTGGGAGTCTCCAAAGCCTGTTCATCGTGTGTAAGAACCGCTGATGTCAAGGAAGCATGTACACAGTGCGACCAGTTTGTCTGCCAGAACTGCAGCAGGCTCTGCAGCTGCTGTAACACAATTACCTGTTCTTTGTGCTCCAGTGTTGAGTAAGTGCCTTTTAGATTTTTTACGCTTGTTTTTAGTTCAGTTTGCCCTGAAAATTTGTTATAGTGTATGAAGACTAAACAGATATCTAGATCATCCATGTAAAGGAACTGAGCTCATGTTGCTTTAGCAGCAGTAAAACTATCTGAGACATGGAAAAATAAAATGTCTGTGTTAAGTAGCCTAAGCAATCTTAGGGTAAGTCAAGTTTGCCTTCTAATGTAAATGTTTTAGGAGGTAGAAATTCCTCTTACCTTCCTGCCATTAGGAATGCACTCCCAAGGAGTGATGCTAAGTTTTTGACATCATTGCTAACAGTTCCATGATATAAATAAATATTGAGTGTGCTGTGGTGGGAATCCTGTACTTCCAGCTGATAATGGAGTAGGATGGCATTCTTTGTTATCATCCAGAAACAGTACACACACTGATATTTTTTTCTTTTGGTTTTCTTTTTTTTTTCTTTCCTAGTTACGGTGATGTGGGAGAGCAAGTTCTGTGCAATGGGTGCTCAATGTTCCAAGTCTGAAACTTGATAATAGCCTTTATGGCTAAGATGTCTGTAAATTTCATGAAGTCTCCTGTTAGCATGTGAATTAAATATGGACTTTCTATGTTTTATATCTTTATATTGTGCTTTTTAATATTGTAGCTAAATAAACTTTTCTATTTTGAGGCTTTCTAGATTATTTCAAATCAGCCTTCTCCTTTTCCCTAGTTGTGATATACCTATCTGGAAGGGACCCCTTTTTGCTTTTATATGGTGTTTCTTATGTGATGCAGAATTTAGAATGTTTGTCCAGGGTCTCTCCATGTGTTGCACCTATTAGCATGCACTTTTGTGTGATAAGAAAAATCAGTTGCTTGTTGTGTACTTTCAGGTGAGTGTAAATTTTTCTGGACACACAGTGCTTTTTGTGATCTGACTAGAAAAATTGGCCAGGCCTGAATGCTCTTTCAATCAGAGAAGTCACTGATTTCTGGTTGTTTTTATTTTTTTTTAACTGCCACAAACATCTTGTGATTATTAAAAACTGTGAGCCACNTTGGGTTGGAAGGGACCTTTAAAGGTCATCTCGTCCAGCTCCCCTCTAGTGAGCAGGGACATTTTCAATGTAGATCAGGAAGACAAGTCTAAAAACGGGGAAAAGAAGGCTTCCTGACAACCCCAAGTTTGTTTTGCCTTGCCTCACCGGGACACACGGAAGCAGGTTACTTTCAGTCGGCGGGAGGCCAGAGAAGCGGCGGGGCCCGCCTGGCAGGGCGGACAGCGCCAAGGGGCGGCAGCGAGCGCTCGGAAGGCGACATGGAGATGGAGCGACTGGTCCCCTGCTCGAAAAACCCAGAGGCCCAGGCTTCAGCATACTCCGAAGAGGCCGAGGGACGCCTTCGTGGGCCGGGCCCGGGG
Organism: Ramphastos sulfuratus; assembly: GCA_013399055.1. Lineage (NCBI taxonomy): Eukaryota > Metazoa > Chordata > Aves > Piciformes > Ramphastidae > Ramphastos > Ramphastos sulfuratus. The sequence goes on along the minus strand of WBNM01031665.1, from coordinate 139,697 downwards.
CGGCGCGGCCGCGGCCGGCAACAGCCNAAGTGTTGGATTTGAGCTTCACTTGCGCGCTTATAAACTGCTGCACGTGTGGGTTCCTTAAGGATCTCTCCGCGGTCTCACCACTGAGTAGAGAAAGAACCAACAAAGTTATAAACTGAGCGCTGTGTTGCTGCCTGCACGCGTCCTGTTCTGCCAAGTGCTGCCACCTGTAGCTGTAGTGCCGAGCGGGCTTAAAACTTAGAGGTGCTTTCTCTGTTTCGCTGTAAAGTTCAGCCCTTTTAATTGCATCTTTTCCAAGCAGTTCCACCCGTGGGAGTCTCCAAAGCCTGTTCATCGTGTGTAAGAACCGCTGATGTCAAGGAAGCATGTACACAGTGCGACCAGTTTGTCTGCCAGAACTGCAGCAGGCTCTGCAGCTGCTGTAACACAATTACCTGTTCTTTGTGCTCCAGTGTTGAGTAAGTGCCTTTTAGATTTTTTACGCTTGTTTTTAGTTCAGTTTGCCCTGAAAATTTGTTATAGTGTATGAAGACTAAACAGATATCTAGATCATCCATGTAAAGGAACTGAGCTCATGTTGCTTTAGCAGCAGTAAAACTATCTGAGACATGGAAAAATAAAATGTCTGTGTTAAGTAGCCTAAGCAATCTTAGGGTAAGTCAAGTTTGCCTTCTAACGTAAATGTTTTAGGAGGTAGAAATTCCTCTTACCTTCCTGCCATTAGGAATGCACTCCCAAGGAGTGATGCTAAGTTTTTGACATCATTGCTAACAGTTCCATGATATAAATAAATATTGAGTGTGCTGTGGTGGGAATCCTGTACTTCCAGCTGATAATGGAGTAGGATGGCATTCTTTGTTATCATCCAGAAACAGTACACACACTGATATTTTTTTCTTTTGGTTTTCTTTTTTTTTTCTTTCCTAGTTACGGTGATGTGGGAGAGCAAGTTCTGTGCAATGGGTGCTCAATGTTCCAAGTCTGAAACTTGATAATAGCCTTTATGGCTAAGATGTCTGTAAATTTCATGAAGTCTCCTGTTAGCATGTGAATTAAATATGGACTTTCTATGTTTTATATCTTTATATTGTGCTTTTTAATATTGTAGCTAAATAAACTTTTCTATTTTGAGGCTTTCTAGATTATTTCAAATCAGCCTTCTCCTTTTCCCTAGTTGTGATATACCTATCTGGAAGGGACCCCTTTTTGCTTTTATATGGTGTTTCTTATGTGATGCAGAATTTAGAATGTTTGTCCAGGGTCTCTCCATGTGTTGCACCTATTAGCATGCACTTTTGTGTGATAAGAAAAATCAGTTGCTTGTTGTGTACTTTCAGGTGAGTGTAAATTTTTCTGGACACACAGTGCTTTTTGTGATCTGACTAGAAAAATTGGCCAGGCCTGAATGCTCTTTCAATCAGAGAAGTCACTGATTTCTGGTTGTTTTTATTTTTTTTTAACTGCCACAAACATCTTGTGATTATTAAAAACTGTGAGCCACTCACATCCTGGACTGCATCAAGAGGAGTGTGGCCAGCAGGCTAAAGGAGGTGATTCTGCCCCTCTGCTCTGGTGAGACCTCACCTGGAGTACTGTGTCCAGCTCTGGAGTACCCAGCACAAGAAAGACATGAGTCTGTTGGAATGCATCCAGACAAGGGCCATGAAGATGATCAGGAGGCTGGAGCACCTCTTGTATGAGGACAGGCTGAGAGATTTGAGGTTTTTCAGCCTAGAGAAGGTTCTGGGGAGACCTTATAGCAACTTTCCAGTACTACAGGAAAGACAAGGAGGGGCTCTTTATCAGTGGGCATAGTGATAGGATGAAGGATAACAGTTTCAAGTGTAAATTTAGATCAGATGTCAGCAAGGAATTCTATGCTGTGAGGGTGGTGAGTCACTGAACAGACTGTCCAGAGAAGTGTGTATTTCCCATCCTTGGAGGTGTTCAAAGCCAGGGTGGATGGGGTTTTGAGCAACCTGGTCTAGTGAAAGGTGGTTCCTGTCCATGGCAGGGGACTTGGAATTAGATGATCTTGAAGGACTCTTCCAACCCAGTCCATTCTATGATTATTGACAGCTTGAATGGTTTTAATTGTTATTTTCCATGGTAACTTCAATAGACAGGACAATTGGAGTAAAAAAAGCTTTTTCTCAGTAGCTAAGTGTCAAAGACTAATTTTCCTGTATACTTCCTGCAAAGTCTTTCTTGGAAAGTGACTTGTTTGTATAAATGGATCATCTACACCATAAACTTGATATTGTCCTGAAAACCACTCTAAAATAGCTTGTGAGATGGTCTAAAAAAGTGGTCAGCATTGAAGTGGTGCATCTCATAAACTAGCTCATTCCTCATTTTCATATCATGGTGGAGACCAGTGTCCTTAGTATTGTTTGTGCTGCAGGAGTTAAACTATTGTTAAGTAGTACTGGAAAGTTCCTCAAAGTAACTTTCTTGTACTATATTTGTTGTGTTTTTAAAAATTAAAACCACTAAACTTGTGATTTTCTGAGCCAACCATATATAAGACAAAAACTACACTGGTCTTCACCTGAGGAAAATGATGACTTCAGTGGCTGGTTTCAAACTGTAGGGAAAAAGGAACAGATTTCAGAGAGAAAAGAAATTCTCACAGCACTAATAGCTAATCTGTTTCCCAAATTATTTGTCCTAAATTCCCAAAGCAAAGTCTGCCATGCCTGCTCCCCAGTCCTCTCAACTGTAATTAGTATGGTTTGCGTGGATTAACTTTTTTACCCCTTCCCTTCCACTCCAGCCATTTCTGTTTGAAGAAACTGACAGGCTCTTGCAGTGCAAGCTGAGAGAATTCTCTCTCGTGGGGACATCTTTACTTGCTGTGCTGAATGGGTGTTTTTACATTTCTGAATAGCACAACTGACCAGAAGAATGAATGCTTTAACAAAGCGTGAAGTGATAGCGATTGCACTTCATAGCTGCACCCCTTGAGGGGGAGAGAATCTGTTTGCTGCTAGGGCAACCATCTGTGTGTTAGTCTAGTCTAACTGATGGATTTAGTTGTTTCCCTGTTTTGCATACTTTGTAGTCAGTTAATGTAGTCAGTTAAAATGGGAGACCTCACTAGTTCTTACTCCAGTCTTGATTTTGAGCAACTCTAAGATGTATCTTGTTCCCACTTGGAAGCAAAGTCGAAGTCAGTCAGGTGAGCTCACAGTGAAAGTATTATTCAGTGTACAGTAATTCTGCTGTATTATCTTTTCAAAACTGTAATACGTTGTCAGGGTGATGGCTGATCTCTGGTGCAGTTCTCAGGTGGCAAGTATCACAGGGCAGATAAAGATGTTCCTGCTGAAAGTCTCTAAAACTGAGTTTTAAGGATGGGAAGAATCTGTGGGTTACTGCATTTAAATGCTAGTCTTAGGAAAGAATTTTAAAACTCGACTTTGTGAACGGCAATGTTTTTCAGTCAAGCATATTTTTCAGACTGAAAACTTTAAATATGTGCCTGCTATTTCTTGTTGCCTCCCAAGGGTGAAAAATGGAAAACATTATTTTGCTTCTAGGATCCTGGAGAGACAGACATGTTGTTTACAAATGATTTGTGTTTCAAAGTAGTTGATAGATATGTTGTTTTGGTTAATTTAGTCACTGCTGTATTCCATAGGAAGCTGTCCTCTGTAAACAATGGCTTGTATTTAAAGTTCTCATTTGTTATCCTCTGGTCTGCCTGTTGAAAGATAGTTGTTTGTTAGGGCAGGTACCCAATTCAGAGTGAAGAGTTAGGAGAAGGAAAAAAACACAACAGAAGGGCTGGAAAAGAAAAGTCAGAGGCTGTGAGAGACAGAGCAGGAAGAGCACAGAACAGTGTGGTCAGTTCTCACATAGGGGTGGTGCATCATACATCTAACAAACTATGTGCTATTTGTGCTGTCTTTAGTTTCCATCTGGATTCCAGTAGTGCTGACTACACAGGCATGAAGTCCTCAGTGCTTGGGGAACCTCTATAGTTATTATAGAGTGTGGCAGTGTATCCCCACAGGTTAATCTGTGCATCTCAAGCTTGTCCCCTGTTCTATGCAGTGGTTTACCACTGATTGTAAGACTAAGCTTAGATCTCAAACTACTGTAGAAACACATGAGGCTTTCCAAGCAGAGGGAAGAAAACTTCTAGCCAACTAACAGAAGCACTCTGCCAGTGGGCAGAACAAAGTTGAACAAAGTTGAAGCAGCAGCACGAAGATTGCATAGCCAAACTTTGTAGCATAACACTCATTATTACAGTTTTGCAAATGTGATGTGAGAGCTTGGTGGGAAACTCTTCCAAGAGAGTCCTTCCAGCAGGATTTTGTCTGAGGACCAATAAGGCTAAAAAAGACCATGTGTATCCCAGTGCTGAGTTTCCTTGTGCTGTTTCTTCCACTTCATTCAGGGATTTTCATTACTGAATACTGCAGGAGAAGGTAGCAAAACTTTGAATATTCTGGGTTTTGTTCATATTGAAGCAAATTGGTTAACCTGTTAAAGGCAGCCAAAAGGCTTCAGAAAATGTTAATGCTATTGTAAAAAAAAATACACAAGAGTGCTATTTGAGTCAAACCAACCTGCTTGTGGATAGAAGATGGGAAATAAATTATTCTAGATCTTTATATTTTAATTAAACTGCAATATAGTGAAAGCAATCAGACACTGCATGTTTCATAACATTTTAAAGACTCTTACTGTTTATACATCTTTTCTTTTGTATTGACACTTTACTTTAAAGATACTGAAATACCTTACTTTTTATAGCTGATTGCCTTTTGAACCTTTATCATTGCAATACCACTGAGTTTTAATGATATTTTTGCTGGTGTTGTGCATTCTGGGCTTTTGGTATTTTGTTTTTACCTTTAGGAAAAGCCTTGTCTGGAAACACTTGTAATAGAACTTTTTAGTTCTCATGTTGTGATTTCACAGTATCACAGTATAAGCAAGGTTGGAAGAGACCTCAAAGATCATCAAGTCCAACCCATTACCACAGGCCTCAAGACCAGACCATGGCACCAAGTGCCACGTCCAAACCCGCCTTGAACACCTCCAGGGACGGTGACTCCACCACCTCCCTGGGCAGCCCATTCCAGTAGCGAATGACTCTCTCAGTGAAGAACTTTCTCCTCACCTCGAGCCTAAACTTCCCCTGGCACAGCTTGAGACTGTGTCCTCTTGTTCTGGTGCTGGTTGCCTGAGAGAAGAAAGCAACCTCCTGCTGGCCACAACCACCCTTCAGGTAGGGTAGTATTGCTGTCAGGTAGACAGCAGTAAGGTCTCCTCTGAGCCTCCTAATCCCAGCTCTCTCAGCCCCTCCTCATAGGGCTTGTGCTTGAGGCCTCTCACCAGCCTCGTTGCCCTTCTCTGGACACGTTCTCCACTTGGTAACCTGCACAGTAATGTCAAAATCCACACAGTATCACCAGGTACTATCTTGATCTGTTCTACATAATTGCATGCTCTTAAATTTGCACTGACTTTCTGAAAAGTGAGGGGGGTTCTTTGAGCAGAAGTCCACTTGTAATCTGATTGGAGATGCAAGATCAAACAACCATTTAGCCTGCCTTCTCAGTTGCAGTTTCATGTTACAGCCACTTGGTGGCATCACTGTGTTAGTTTTGTGGGGATTGTCAACCAAGTTCTTGTTTTTTTTTTTCCCCCAAGTCTTTACAGCTTGGTTGAACCTGCTGTAATTGGATTGCTAGTTCGAGAGGGGAGGAGCTTATTTTAAAATATCCTCCTCATAAATCTGTAGGCCCAAAACAAATGAACCCTTTTATTAATTGAAAATAGTTTGTGCTTTTCATAAATTATAGCATGGATTCAAAATGGATGATTTAGGCTGTCTGCAAAGATGAAAGCAGAATCACAGGATGTCAGGGGCTGGAAAGGACCTTGAAAGATCATCTAGTCCAACCCCCCGTCAGAGCAGGATCACCTATACCAGATCACACACGAACACATCCAGGTAGGTTTTGAATATCTCCAGAGAGGGACACTCCACACCCCCCCTGGGCAGCCTGTTCCAGTGTTCTGTCACCCTCACAGTGAACAAATTCCTTCTCATGTTTGAATTAAACTTCCTATGCCTCTGCTTCTACGCATTGCCCCTGGTCCTGTCATTGGGCATCACTGAGAAGAGCCTGGCTCCATCCTCCTGGCAGTCAACATCATGTAAATACAAATCAATCACATTAGTTTTGTTTTGAGTTTTAAGATATCAGTATTTTTGTGCCACAGGAAAATACTCTTTTCCTAACCTCAACAGAAAAACCTTCAAGCACCTACATCTCACATTTTGCTGCAAAAAATTAACATATTGCATACAGGTTGCTTCTCAGAAAGATGTGAAAGAATACGGTGGTCACCACAACAGGACTGTAAAGCTGGGCTTTGAAGTGTGTGGAAGTGTGCTGAGCAAGCAGGCTAACATCATGAGAAGGCCACTCTCTGTCACCACTGAATGGCAGTGGCCACTGAGGGATGGTCCTGATGGCTGAGAAAAGATGAGGGTTATGCAATTTGAAGAGATTAATTTAAGGAGTTACAAGCTGGTTTGTCTTACCTGAAGTCCACAGGAAGTTCATAGTGGGAATCCTCATAAATACCATGTCCAGCACTACATCCAGGCATGGGAAGGGCAAGAACATAATTTGGAACAGTTAGAAAAGATCAATCAAGAGCAAATTATCTCACCAAACTAACTGCCTTTTCTGATGAGATAAACAGCACTAGGTAAGAGGAAAGAAATGGATGTCATTCACCTTGATGTTAGCAAGGTGTAAGGTGAGTAGAAGCTTCATTGGGCTGTGACAGGCAGGGCAAACCCAAGCAGTAACAATGCTCTGAGGTTGTTACTGGAACTGATGCTAATGGATGTTGTTAATGACTTGGACCATGGGGCAAAGCAGGCCCCTAGGTGGTCCGTGGATGATGCTGGTTTGGAGGTAGACTTGGCACCCGAAGAACAGTACAGGAGCCTCAGCAAGCCATGGAAGTGGACTGGCAGAGGGACTTCTACATTTGGTGAGGGTAAGTGCAGAGTCCTGCCCTAGGGACACAGTCATGCCATCCATAGCCCATGCTGGGTGCTGACTGACTAGGAAACAGATTTGCAGAAGAGGAGCTGGGTGTCCTGCAGGACAGGTTGGACCTGAGTCAGTGTGCCCTTTACATGATAAAGGGAAACTGCTAGGCTTCATTAGCATGAGCAGAGGCAGCACAGTCCCCCTTGGGTGTGAGGTCCAGAGGTGGTGGTGTCACACATGGAGGCTCTAGCTGTCCTGAAGACCTTACAGTGCAGAGAGAAACTATGGGACCAGAAGTTTGGCAACTTCCAGTTCACAGATGAGGAATGGTTGTGGTCCACCAAAAGCACGAGTTTAATGATTTTTCTCGGGATTGCAAAGCAGTGTATTCATGTATCATGCTTCAGAACACACTTAGGAATTTACAGTACTGTTGGTACTCTTCAGCACTCCTAGACCTGCTCCATTCTTCTGTTCTCTTAAGCATTGATTGCTGCTAGCTCTCAGAAATGAGGAACTGGTAAAAGGAGATGTGGTCTGAATATGTCCACTTTAACATCCTGTTTACTTTGCTAGAAGTACTGATGTGATGAAACTTACTCATATTCTTAAGTGTTTTAGTGAGCTGTGCCGCAGAATGCAGCACTTCAGAGAACACAGATCCCAGAGCCTAAATAAATAATCACATTTTCAACCAAATAGCTTAAAACCAAAAGTTAATGCACTTTCATGTACCTCAGCCCCAGCAAGTTTCAGTTTAGGAGCTCGATTCTCCCACGCTTTCTTGCACTGAGTAATACCTTGCTAAATGAGTAATCTGATTGTTCTGATTTCTCTTTCCGTGATGGCAAGATTATTTACTGCCCCAAATGAAATTTTAAAATATTTTTAAACTCGGTAAAAACAGGCTTAGAGATGTGGGACTGTAGTCCATTTGGATGCACAGTATAAGGAATGAAAGTAGGGTAAAATGCAAGTCTGGAAATAGATGATCAGAGTGCAGATTGTCACAGTCTCCTCGCAGAAATGGTTAAAAAAGAAAGCCTGCTCAAGCATTTCCTTTGTAGCTTGTTTCACCTTCTGCAGAGTGGTTTAACTCCAGGTTGTTCTGGAAGCCCTCACTTCTCTGAAAATTGGAGAACTTGGTCTCTGATGTAGTCACATCTGTTGCTACTTACTAGTGGCTATCTGTGCTGGTTTGAGGCTAATTGGAATATTTTAATAGAGAAAATTATATTACAGGCTGAGGAAACAATGGTGATGTCTACTTCACTCATAGGCTTGCTGAGACGTTTAAGAAAAAAGTACTCAAAGATAAGTCAGTCTCGGGTGGTCTAGCTTCTGGCTTCTCCTCTCTGCTGAGTAACCTCACTAACCACTTTTTCTTCTAGTCCCCCCTGGCTGATCCTCAAAATTCTCCTTGTACGTAAGGCAAACCTTGGGGTAAGGTATAGGGGTGGGGAGAAGGTGGAAGGGTGGTTGGGAGCCCCTCCTGGGGTCTCTGATTTCTGGGAGGGGTGTGGTGTTTCTCTATTACCTTTACCTTGTATATTTCTGTAAATATTCCTGTATATAGTGTATATATCTGCTTGTATATTGTGCTGAGCTGTAAATAGAGCTTCATCTAAACCTTCCAGCCGACTGAGTTCTAGTCTGGGTCATTTTACAAAGTGTGGGGGGGCAGGGAACTCCCAAACCATCACACTATCTTTTTAAGATACCTGGTAGAAGATATCTGTGTCTTTAGGTCAGATTTTCACATGAACGCAAGAACTTCTTGCTCACCCATTGCAGCGAGTGAAGAAATGGCTTCACTCATGTGAGTTCATATTGGCACTGCTGAACACAAGCCCATGTAAACCCCAAAATATCTTTTGTTCCTCACCTGTCCAATACTGGAGTGCCCCATCTTAGTGAGACCAAGAACTAGAAATTACTGTAAACTAAGTCAGGGGGATTTTCCCTCTCTGCTGGTACAGATCTTCCTGTTTACTTTGTGCACTTTCATATATTCATGTATTTTGTGGTTAGGATCATTGCTGTAATCTTTTTTCTTACATCTCGTACCAACTTTGTCTCTTCTGTACTGATAGAGATACGGCAAGAGCTTGTGCACGTCTCTTCACCCTAACACTACAGCTTTCCATTTGTGTACTGCTGTCCTTGCATTGCTGAAGAGATCCTCAGAGTTTACAATGCTGTCCCTTCATTGCTGCTGGCACTTGGTAATCCACTGCAAAATGACATGAGTTGGGGAGCTTTCATCTTTTCCTTAGTGCCAGGGCTTTGGTTGTGTTTTACGCTACAGGTGTAGCTTTGAGCTGTTCCTGAAACATCTGTGGCACCAATTCACATGTAGTCTCTTCTACCCAAGTGAAGTGAAAACTTTCATACTAATGGGTGCTTCAGAAGCACTGTCAGAAATGATAGCCTTTTACAGGTTCGGGGCATGTATTGCCAGGACATCAAAACTAGTTCAAACCTCAACACTTGTTCTCTGTATTCTCACAAAGATTGAAATTCTTGAGAAGCTTTTAACTTTATTCCTCCACTCAGAGTATTTTCTTAGTTTGCTTAACTCGTGCTACCATCTGTTGTTCAGTAACTTCTCAGAGCCAAGGCAGCTGATGGAGATCTGAGTTCCCTTAGATCAGCACTTGGCGCTGTGAGCTTTTTCACAACCCAACAAGCAGTTCCAACAGCTGCATGCATGAATCACTTAAGTTATAGTACCCTGCAGCACCCTGTAAGAATGGGTTATGACAATCTGGTCAGATGCCACACAAGGAAAAGTGCTATGAACTGAGCTTCTTGGAAGGTCTGACATAAATTTAAGATCATTATTGTGATACTTCTTTTAATGTAATGTGCTCTGAAGTTTCATTTGGGAATACCTAGGCTGCATTTAAGCATTTACCATTAAGTACCAAAGAAATCCAGTACGCTGGAGGGCGAGTGTGCATTTGTTAGAGCAAACCATTCTGACATGTTCCCTATGGCATTTAATGTTACTGAGAGACAGTTTGCCCCAGCAGCAGAACTGCTCTTCACATGCTTTTGAGTCAGTCTATATTTAAACCTGTCTCCAGCAGTATTTTATTTCAGTTGTTTTAGTCTGGTTTGCTTAGCTGTGGATATATTCTTGATTATGCTGTATGTTTGCTGAAAGATCTGCTATCATAGAATTGCTTAGGCTGGAAAAGACCTTTAAGCTAGAGTCCAACCATCAACCTAACACTACTGAGCCTGCTGCTGCACTATGTCCCTCAGCACCACATCTACACATCTTTTACATTCCACCAGGGATGGTGACTGAACTATTCCTCTGGGAGGCCTGCTCCGATATTCATGTACTGCTCTGCAAACACTATGAAACAGCATTTCATTCTGGGGACTTTCAGGGTTGCAAGAGGATAGTGTGGATTCCTTATTGGTTTCATAGCAGATAGCTGAACCTAAAGGACTGCTGTAAATCAGCCTAGGACCATTGGGCAAACTCAGCTACACAGCTCAGGATCTTATCCTGCATCTAATGTGTGTTATGGTCTAGTGTTGTCATTATTTGTTTAACAATAAGTATTGCTTTGGCTGAGCATTTAACACAAGGCCATTCACAGAAGACTGTATGGAATCCATATGTTTGTATTTCACTTAGCTGCCTAAATAAGGTGGGGAGGGAGCAATATGGAGGTTATGTTGTCTTGATTTTTCTTTTGAAGCTGCATCTGCAGACTAGCTGGAGCCAAGCAGGGTAACTATAGGATGGGACAGGAATAGGGTGTTGAAACTTCTTGGGCAACTTCCACAGAACTGCCTGGCAGGACTTCTCCCAGTTCTAAGAAAATTGGATCAGTAGGTACCCAGGGGATAATGAGGGATGGGTGCCAGAGATGGAAAGTGTCAGTTGTTGTGCAGAAATAGAATGGGAAAGGACATGATTAAGTCTTGTGTTCTAAGAGTTTAACCAGTTTTGTTGACTTGGATTGGAAACCTTTCACACCACTAGAAAAGTGGATTAAACAGGTCTCAGGATGTACAGGCTGCAGGCTGAGGTGGTGGTCTTGAGGATGCTGAAGAAGTTGGTATTCATTTCCCACATTGTAGAGTGTTAAGAGCTTGTAAGAGTTATAAACAGAGTATGTAAATATCTTCCATCAGCAATTTTCAGTTAATGTCTTACCAGAGATTTAACTGTTTAACTCTGGATAGGTTAAATTTGACAGCTCAGACCACAATGAAGAGATAAACTAAAGGGCATAGAAACAGTCTGCTTTGCTTCCCTCAGGTTTCTAACTTTTATCATCTGGAAAACCACACAACTAGAGGGATGCCCTGGAACAGAAATGGATGCCATGCAGTGAGGGATAACCAGTTGTTTTTTTTTTTAAGGCAACCAACTCCATTCTGACTCTAGTAAATGAGTGGGCAGTTGCCTCTTCTTATTCCAGTGATTTTCTAGTTATGCTTCTGCAGCAAAACTGGTATTAAAAATATTTAGAACTCAATGGAAGACATGTTTTTTTTCTTTGGTGAGGTCAGTATTCATGCCTAAATACATCAGTCAAGATTTGCAGGAAATGTGAGGTAGTTTTACAACATATGGTACCATGGGTTTGGGTCAGATGGCAATGGTTACCTTGCCCAGCTTTGCCACATTAAGGAACTGTGGCTGCCAAAATATGATTTCATAAATAATGACATTTGATAAAATACTATTTGATAGAGTACAGCTAATACATCCATCCCTAAAGTCAAATACTTGACTATTTTGACTATTTTATATCTTCCAGGAAAGTCACCACACCCAGACCAGCAGCATAGTCCTGACCCACACTGGAGGCTGTGACCAGGACTTTCTCTTAGTTCATGTGCCACACCAGACAGTGCTGACAGGAGAAGGAAGGACTACACTACAGGCTTTAACTATCCTTCCTCCTTCTGTTCATTAAATCTGCACTTGTCTTAGACAAGGAAAGAGAGTCTTGCAGCTTCCTTTTACCATTTAAGAAGAAGCTTAACTGTATATTCAGTGTCTGGAGTGTCCACAGTGACCCAAGAGCATCCAGCAATGAGAAAGCAAATATTTAAAGGTATTGTAACAGTTCATAACACACCAGGAAGGACTGCAGAAAATGAGAAACAGGCTAAGGCAAGTTAAAGAAGAATGAGAGAAGGCAGGGGAGGAGGAAGAAATCTATTGTTTCTTGTCTGCTGGGAAGAGATTGGGGAAGGAGGAAGGTGTCATAAGGAAAAAAGCAAAAGGCAAAATAAGAGAACAGGAATTCAGACAAAACTGACTGAAAAAAGAGAGGACAGAGTAGAGCAGCCTAGTCTCTACAGGTAACACCCAGCAATCTGTATCCAACCTCCATACAGCAGGGAAGTGAAAGGCCACCTCCCTGTGCCAGCTTTTTTTCCTGCTCCCAGGAGAGGAGATCTGCTCTGCAGAAGAGACAGATGGCACTGCCATTGCCTGTGCTCCTGTGGGGGATTTTTCCAGATGGGGAGTTGGAAGCTTCTTTGTGCCTTCTTCTCCAGCAGCCCTTAAGCGCTCGGGGCCTCCACCAGTCTGCGTACCCATGTCATCTGCTGCTCAGGCGTGTGCACATGCAGCTCAGTACTGTGAGCATGGTACAGCTGAACCTGTTAGAAAAATAGCTCCATTTATATCTAGGGGTTTCTTCATGTTTGAAAAGTATCCTTGTTGCCTTTTCCTTTCTTGTAACACATGCCAGTGGTTTTTTTTATTATCAAGAGATTGATAATAAAACCTGAGGTACCAGCAGTGAGCTGAAAAGAAAGATGACACAACTGTTGCAGAGAGCAACTCCAGGCAACACTGCATCACTTCATCAGGCTCAGTGCTTCCCAACATTGTTTGCATACCTCTCCTACCACAGGTGTGACAAGGTTCTCAGTTATCTGGCAGATCTCTGGGCAACCCAGGAAGCATTACTCTCACCACAACTCAATGAGCTGTTTACTTGGTGTTTGGTTTTTTGGTTTTTTTTTTAAAGTCCATTTCAAATAACAGGCAGCCACCTCTGATCTCTTCCTGAACAGCTGAGAAAACCAGCACAGAAAGTAAAACTTTGGAAAGGTAATGTGATTTCAAGTTTTTAAAAAAAAAAATAAGGAAAGTCCAAGTTTAATCCCTTTCTTTTACACATTGGATTTATGACCACTTCACCTGTGTAAGTAAGTAAATCTTGTTCTCTTATACTTCCCTTCCTCTACAACTTTCCAGTCTGCAGTTGCACCAAATTACCTTCTTCTTTCCACTTTGTTTTTACTGTTTCATTTTATACTCCTTAGTGGACTCCTGCCTTCCCATTTAGTTTCATTTCCCCCAGTAATAGCAGAGTGAGGAACAACTGCAGCAGCTGAACCACATGGAAAGCTTCATATATGCTGCAACATTCTTAAGACTAGTGTCACTCCATTTTTCTACTGTTAAACTTCACTAAAGGGCTTACATTTTCATCTTTCTGCCATGTCCATAAAGCCTTTAAAAATCATTGTAGCAATTTGTCAAATACATCAGAAAAGTTCATCAGCTATTCCAGAACACTCAAATGCTGTATCATCTCCAGGCTTTTGTGTGAGATAAAGGTGTTGCAATTCATTTCCAAAGTCAGATTCACACTTCACTGAATTAAAAATAAAAAGGCAGTTTCAGTGTGGGAAGCCTGTAACAGCTCAGATCTTGCCCTCAAGCCATGCTGGGACTGCTGACATGTGGTGAGCTGCTGGATTCAATTCTATCAGGAGACCCAAGTCGAACTGGCATTTTCAACAGCAGTCAGCAAACTGGGAGTGTATGCAAATCCACAGGGCACAGCTGTGCAGCTGCAGGTAAAAGCCACCTAAGGGAGCTGGCAGCTCCAGCCTGTACTAGAAACAACTTCTGAGTGACTTGTGTCAGGCAGGTGAAAGGAAAGTTAAAGGAATCTATTTTGGGCATGACACTGTGGAAAGGAAAAGCTGCAACCACCAAAACCAAGGAGAGATGAAAGTGCCCGGTGGTGATGCTGTTAATGCAGCCTTTCAGAAACAGCAAAGGATCCTGTTTGAGTGGAAACCCTCATACAAGGCAGACACCATCCTTCACCTGAAACAGTAAGTATCACTTAGAGTTTTCACTCCTAGTCATGCCAACAGGATGTCTGGCCTCCGTGCACCCATCTCAAGCAATCCAAGGCCAAATGCTGGTGCTCCTGCTAGAGGAAGGCACCAACAATGTCCAGTTCATTAAGTGCCAATACACTAAACTAAAACATGCTCTGCAGTCCTGGGGGCATCTTGCTGACCGCAATAAAACCTGTATGGGTCAACAAAGATACTTACTGTTTTAAGCAAAGTATGTGCAGTGACTTGAAATGACCAGAGCCAATGACAGAAAATGAAAGAATGCAGGATGTGTTGTTACCGGAAGCATCTCGAAGCAAGGCTGGTGCTGAGTCACGTTCTGTGAAAGTAGTAGACAGGTTGTCTCAGTCTGGAAGTACATATACATACCACAGAGGACAGAAAGAAAACAACTCATGAAGAACCTTGTCTACTCAAGCACAGGCTCATATATCCAGGACCCAAACAATGAAATACACTCGCAGACAAGGTTTGCAGTGACTTCTGGATGTTGTTTAGCCCAGTGCCCCTGCTCCACGTATGGTCAGCAAGGCTTCCCCAAAGGAATCCCTTTGTTCCAACTGCTGCATATCAATTAGAAGAAGGAAGAACAGTAGTACCAATTTTACTTTTTTTTTCCCAAAATAGTATGTTTAAGCACATATTTTATGATTGTTTTAATCCAGTTTCGATGGATTTCCAGGCACTGCTGAAGATCACAATCAGTATTTTTCATTCTGATACTGTTTTCTCAGTACTATACAACAGGTTTTCTGACTAACAGCATCAGTACTGTAAGAACACAACATAACAAGGCAATAGGTATGGTAGAGTTTACAAATAGCCAAAAATCACAACATTCGTGGTAGGGGTTGCATCTCCTCTGTGAAGAATTTCACTCTTGTACTCAAAATAATCATAGTTATCTTCTGCAGGGTACAAGTTATGTATTCTTTTCAAAATGTGAAAAATTCAAGAGACCTCAAAATTCAGGAAATACAGCAGCTGCTGTCTGCAATGCCATTGTTCTCTTGAAACAAACTCAAAGAGCTGATGAAGATGCAAAATAGAAGCACTTAGGGTAATATGAGAGAAGATATGAAGAAACATTGTGAAGAAATTCATAAAAATAGGATTTTAGCATAGACAGGTTACACTTAATAGGAGGAACTTTGTAAGGTCTGTCGCTTGAGAAATAGGTAATGAGCAGTAACAGGCAGACAACCACTTGAAGCTTCAGCAAAGGAGAAACTGAGAACTGAGCTACGAGCACAGTAAAAAAAAAACACAGAGGGAAGCAGTGTTTTCACATATCAAATCCTTGACTGGGTTCTCAAGAAA
This sequence comes from Ramphastos sulfuratus, assembly GCA_013399055.1. Lineage (NCBI taxonomy): Eukaryota > Metazoa > Chordata > Aves > Piciformes > Ramphastidae > Ramphastos > Ramphastos sulfuratus. The sequence continues at coordinate 124,206 of WBNM01031665.1, read as the reverse complement.
GGACTGACCAAACTCACAAAAGCAGGATGGTGACCAGCAGTTGGAAAAATTAAAGTGAAAAAAGTGGCATGCAGGAACTACTGTAACAAAACGGTCTGGTTTAAAATGATTTCAGACACAGAGCAACTAGTCATCACCTGATTAGAATGCAACATATGTTCCATTAGGCAGAGCTACCAAACGTCTGTACACTCAGCTGCATTGGGGATAATAAGCTCCCATTTGCTATAGGCACTGTGTGTTCTTTTCGTTTTACTTCTAGTGGCAATTAACCTCCCTGTTATTAAGAAAATTGAGCTAAAAGTGGAAGACAAACACACTCATTTGCAACACTGAAGAAACAAGATTCTCTTACATTCACCCATTTCTTCAAACATGTTTTCACCTCTGAAGCTCTTTTAGATACAATGAAGTAAATCAAACCTTCCTCCTAAATTATTATTTTCCAAACGTCCCAGGCAGAAACCCCACACAACTCCCACAGCTGCTTTACGTGTGTGGGCTTCTCTTCTGCAATTCTGTCTCCTTGGAGTTTGCATTCCCCACTATAAGCTGTGGCCTCTGATTTGTGACCACCCTCCAAAATCACACTGATGGAGATTAAAGGGGAAAAAAAAAATTCTCACTTGGCATATGCTCCCTAAAAAGGAAAGGTATTTTCTGTAACAAAGATTTTTAAAATCACACACACACTGAAAAGCAGAGAGAACACAGCACTCTTGTACTGAACATTTAAATGCACCTAAGCAATGCAAAGTAGCAGACCCCCAGTTAAAGCAAGGAAAGTTTTTATACCCTCCAACCTTGAAAAAACTGTCATAATTTGCTTCTCAGGTGGAAATGGGGAACAAATTCAAACAGCAGCTGAGATACTTGAGGCCTGCACTACAGCTGTGCAGCAGCTGGAGAATATGGTGGTTACCTGACAGAGGGGGTGATGGTGTAGGAAGAAAAATGAAGAATGAGCAGTTTATTTTACAGTAAAGGGTGAGAGGTCACAGGTTGTGCAGAGCTGGGAATGCAATAAACCCTTGTGATCTTCGCCCAGTGTAAAGGCAAAACAGCCTCCCACATCCTACTGGGATTGTGCTGGATGTTCTATTTACACAAGAGAATACAAAATGGAATTTGCACAGTCACCTGGCTTTTGACAGTGTCCCTTAACCCCAAAGAGCACAAGCAGCAGTGTGTCTGTTTCGACCAGTGCTCAGTTGACCTCATCTTCTGACTGTCGTCAGAGGCACGCAGAACTGGCAGTTACTTAATTTGCTCTTGCAAAGGTGGTTTTTTCCTCTATTTTTCTTCCACCCTGAGTCTACAACTGAGTTCCTGGGCTGTGACATACCAGTGGTCTGCAGTCTAGATGCATCATCTTTGCTGTAAGGTACAACACCAGAGCAAGATGACATTTGTCAGAAGGACATATGCCAGAAGGAAGAATGAGGTGATTTTGGCTGTACAGACAGAAAACTTCAAAGTTTTCAAATGAAAGAGCTGAAAGTACGTGCAAGATTTAAGCAGTCTCTGCATACATGATACAAAAGAAAAATCGAGGTGAACCCCACTCAGGTCACAGACTTCTGTGATAGGATCTTCTGAGCTAAACAATAATCGAAAGAGTATCTTTTACATTTGCTGGTAGACAGCTGTAATGCTGGTAATCATTCAATTAGAGATGATGGGCAAGGCCTTTTGACTAATCACAGGTGAAATATCTTGAAGACCCTGCATAGGTGTGGCCCCCACAGCTCACAATACTAAGATTCCCAAACATTTTTGGCAGCTTTTTTAAAGTTCCAGTTTATGTAAGGGAATTAAACCAAAAATCCATTAGCAACAACTGGCAGAAAAATACTATTCAGAGACATAATCGGCCTCCGCTGAACAACACGATCCCTGTCTGTTCCTGCATTTGAAACAGCAGATTTTCCTGGGGCAGATTATGGCAACCTTTGCTCATTTGTGTTGCCTATATTTGGATGCATGAAGTGTGTTAGTTCAGAACTTGTTGGGGCTTGTAGAGTTGCTGAAGAGTTCTTTGGACTTCGTCCCTGGGCTGGCTAGGAATTCAGATGAAAGGCTTGGAAGCAAAAGAAGGAGAGCAGTTAGGAGATCAGACTTGCAGAATGGGACAGGGTGTCCAGCATCAGTCTCTACAGAGACACAAATCCCCTTCTTTCCAGCTTTTCTCCTTTCACAGAATGTGTAGTGAATTGTACTGGGAAATATAGTTTGGATCTTTAATGGCTTACTACAGTTGCAACTTCTGTGCTTAGTTTGAAGCACACTGCATTTTTCTTGGATGTTCTTTTATTTTTCTCTGTATCCTTGTTTTAAGAGGACATTCCAGTCTTGTGTAACTACCTCTTAGAAGCAAATAATATTAGTCCTTAGAAAGGAAACACAGTATTATACATTGTACACTGGCCCAAGTGACTGGAATAGAAATACCTTTAAAGATTAGGGCCTGAGTAACACAATCTCACGGGCAGCAGGAGGATAGCAAAATGAGGCCTGTCCTCATTCACCTCAAGACAACTATTTTTGGCACAGGGTCTTATTCTTCCAACATTTTCCAAAATCATCTTTGCATAATTATCAGCACAGAGATGAACAACTGAGGAAGGGCAGAAAAGTCCGCAAGTCCCTAAACAGGCACACTGAACTCAAGAAACTGGAGCTGTTGCATCTCCGCAAATTCAGAAGGCTCCTAGCACAAGAAATAAAAACCTAACTTGTTAAAGCGATTTTTATTTAAGTATTGGGAGGGAAACTTTCATATCATGAGTAAAAATTCTAGAGTTGAACGTCATTTAAAAAAGTCAAGATGATGGGCTCTCTGTGCAAAAGACAGCAGTTTCTGATGGAAAGGGGAAGCGAGGGTTTTCTTAACATACTCCCTTTCAAAAAAAAAAAAAATTAAATGCTAGTTAACTGCAGTACATGTCATCATTTTTTATACAGTCAAAAGAATGAAAAAGAAAACAACAACTAAAAAAAAGGCAAATTAAAAGAACACAACCTACAATGGAATAAATTCATTCGCAGCAGAGACAGAATAAGACTGCTTTTATGAAAATTACAAAGAAACATGATACAACAAAAATAGGATGTGGGGAAATTTCCACTAAGATTAAAAATCAAGAACAAACAAACAAACAAAAAAAAAAAAATTCACTTTTTGAACACCATTATTATTCAAACACATATGAAGTTTCAACCTAGGCTTTTTTCTTATACATGGGAAACACTGCTAAAGTGAATCTTCAAGAGTGAGAGAAGGCACCATGAATTGCCGGGTGACACCTTTAATGCACACTCAAGAATAAAGAAATGGTCTGGCATGATCCAAAAAAATCATTAAGTGTTTATATATATTCATATATCTTTTCATTTAAAAAAAAAAAACCAAAAACAAAAAGGCGGCAACAAGTCATTACTTCAGTGCCAAAAATGTACTTTTGTCTGGCTGACTCACTCATTAAGATAATTTCTCACTTAGATCTGTATGGTATTTTTTTATACAGTGGTGCAAGTGGGTGATTTTGTGTCGCTGCATTTCATATTAGACTGGTAAATCAAGCATTTTCTAGGTTCTGAGAAGCCAATTCTATGAAGTATTCCTAAACCCTATGCAAATGGAACAATTAAATGCACTGTCTAGAATGGAATACTCATCTGTACAGTGTGGCAATTCCACTGGATTCAGTTTGATATGTAATGTCTTGTAGCAGATGTTATAACAAAAATAACTTTTGCTTTTTTAATTACCTCACTGAGGCCATTAATGCTGTTCTAGAGTTGGTTTTCTGGAGTTGGATGACACTTCACTGCTGTCCAAAATGAGTTTGAACCTTAACCCTCCAGAGTTTGTTCACTTTGTTGCTTATATTATTGCACTAGCTACTAAAGTCTTACATCTTCCTATATAAATCTAATTGTTCAGAGTGCAGATTCTATATTTAGATAATGAACTGTATGAAATAAATAAAATAAGGGGATTTTCTGGTCAGAGTTGCTGATATGTTGAATATCTTAATTATTTCTAAAGCAAACAGTTTTGATGTATATTCTTAGAAACCTATGGTCATTCAGCATAAAAGCCTTGACGTAATACTTTAAGAATGGATCTGTTTTCCTTCTCAAAAACGCATCGAAGAATTGGTTTAAATACAGAATCTGTGAGGCTTCCTACAAATTCATCTAAATCGTAATACAAACACAGTTTGTAATTCAGATAATATAGAAAGTTCTCTAGTGTCCATTGAAGTAAGGTCCCCAAAATGCAGTCTGTTTTGTTTCTGAATGGGAAAACATTGCAAAACATTAAGCGGTTCCACTGGCTGAATAGGAGAACTGAGGAAAATGAGGTCTTCTCTCGTTATCTACACAATCCATGCTGTCATCTGGAAAACAAAACCAAAAACCTAGTAGGCAACACTTGCTTAGCTTTTTCATTTTCAGTAAACAGTTAAGATAATGCATGGTAGAATTTTTTAAGAAAAATTCAATGTCACCTTCTTCCGCAACACAAAAGGACAACAGAATAGGAAGCCTTGAATCTCACCCCATTCAACAGGCATCACAGAAGACCCTGACTGTTGTATGTAAATAGTTGTTCAAATGTCCATTTAAAACTGCTAGGAGTTATACTGTGTAAATCCATATTCAGTGTCCTGAATTTCTGGCAAATGCTATTGCACAGCATCAAACATGAAAAGAGATTTTGATTGAACAGATTCAGCCCCTACTCAATTGACTCCTTGCTCATACACAGTGTGTGTACAGATATATACACAGGCAAAACTCAAGGACAGAACTATTTTCCAGTCATAATGGGTGGATTTGGAAAACACAACAATACAAGTAATTCCACTGTCTTCAAACCAAGTTTTTCATTTCCCAAACTAGAAAGATACATGGAAAGTTTCACATCAACTTACCAACTTCTTGGTCAAACACATACATAGAAACCCAGCCAGTTTAAACTGGTGGGGTTTCTTTCACATGGCCTACAGAGACCAGCAAACTATTTCTGGTGGTCTAGAAGACAGAATGTGAAACATTAGGGAAAACTTTACCTTGGTCAGGAGGAGTGATTGTTATCATCTGTGCTGTAAATTCTTCATCAAAATACCTTGTATCTGTTTCAGATGTAACTTGTGGCTTAAACAGAGGTACAAGCTGTGAAAAACAAACAAAAGAATATACTGTCGGTTTACAGGTTCTTGCAGTACTGTCTGAAACAGGTAGAATTTGAAACAGTTTAAGCTACACTGCCTGTTCCTACATTCCTAATACAAGTTTAAAAACCATTTTACTATATATGGTTCCTTCTTTATGAAAAGTATTTATTTAGGTGTGCATTTCCTATTTATGGGGCATTTAAGGCAATTTGTCTTAAGGCAAATTTTACAAAGAAAAAAAAAAACTAGAATCCTAACATTTCTTCAAATAATAAGTAACATACATACGAATGCTTAAAAATAATTATACAGGTTCCCCACCTAATTATATGGAAATTGTCAACTGCGCCTAGTCAGATCTTATGCTTCAGGAAGATGAAAGTGATTAAGAAAGATACTTAGTGAAACCAAACTGATCAGCTAGACTTGACTATCACCAGAAGGGCTGTAATGTACACCAAAAGCATTCAGCTGCAAAGCTCCTGTGTCCATGCAGCTCTGACTGCAACTTGCTGTAGGTCTAACCAGCCTGGAAGAATTTAGGATAAGGCAGCAGCTTTTACATCAAGCTTTTATACTCCTAGTCCCCCAAAAGTAGTTTGATATCAACTCTGAACTTAGAAAAATCTGGAGTGCTTGAAGAAAAACCAAGCACACTTAGCAGTGAACATCCTCCTTGTGTTATATCACAAGTCACACTATTTGGGTTTTATTCTTGACACTCGCTTGGGCAGGCAGGCTAGAAATCATCCATTTGTACCTAGGCAAGCTCTGGCAAGAGAAACTCCAGATGGAGCAGAGCTGCTTGACTGGGGCTGGAGGAGGAGCGCGCCTGGAAAGTGGGGTAGGAGAGCTGGCTGCATACAGATGCACAGAGTTGGAAGACGTACAATTTTGGAGGGCAGCAGAGCCGGGATTCAGGCCTCACCTCCCGGCTGCAGGATGCAGCAGCAAACAGAATGTAAACACTGTCCTTCGGCCTCCCACAGAGGACATGTAATAGCCCTCAGCACAGGGCTTCAGCTCGCCCACCACTGGGGTTAAGCATGGCCATCTTTTAATAGCACAGAGCCACACCAGGCAACAATTTGGGAGGGTGATTGAGGAAGTATATGGTTTCCAACCCGAAACTGCAGGGAAACGTTTATCAAGGCAAATGGTAAATTGCTCCAACTGGAATTAAACAGTGACCTCGAGACTGGAACTTCTGCTCTTACAGAAGTAACAACACCAAGAGAAATCACTACCTGGAAGCTATCAGCAAATTTCGAATGTACAAAACACCTCTTCCCCACCCTCGTTTTTAACTCCAGCCTAGATCTAAAGAATCATTTGCTTGGCAATCTGGTAAATAAGAAAATCACTAGGTTCAAGCTCCTTATCACCAGGATCACCTTTCAGATCTGTTTTGCACACCTAACAGAATGTTGTCCTGTCTTAAAAGCAACAATCCATCAAAACTCCGTTTTTAAAGACTTTAAGAAATGTAATCTATGCATATGGCACTATTTCCAAACACGAAGAAACATTTACTGTTTAATGTCAATCTCTGAAAATTAAGGGACATAAAAATTACATTTATTGTAAGACAGCACAATTACAGTATAGATTCATCATCAATTTTAATTACTATTGATCCCTTGTGCCCAAGGATGGCTTAGAGGACCCTGGCAAATGTTCCTGCCAAAATAATGAGGTCTTTAGAAGTGGTCTTTATGTCCTGAATTTAAAAAGGAAAAGGAAACCGGATATCCCAAAGTTGAGTCACTGTAAGCCTCACAGCCCTCCTGGAGCTACTGAAGAGCAAATGATCACATTGCAATGCTAACAACACTATTCCAAATCAAGTCACACCAGTACATTATATGTAAAAGCCCTGTGTAGGATGAGCACTCCTTTCCCATTTTATCTCTGTTCTGTCTTCTTATAGCAGGTTTCTGCACACTCCTTAAAGTAAACCTCTGTTTATTTTAGACAAGCTGTGCACATGTGTGTGAAGTTCTATCTGTCCTTTTAAGCTAATGGTGGTTTTGGCACCCACAATGCTCCCAGTTGCTCTGGCTTGCTGCGTGCAGCACAGAGTCATTTAGGACCTGGGCGCTGCAACAGACACCTGAACTATGCAAGTCGGAACGACTAGGAGCAGCAATCCCAAGTCAGAACACATGTGTAATGGGCTCGCATTGCCTGCATCATTTTACTTTTTATTTTAGTATCTGTTAAAAGCAACTTGAGACAGGTTATGATGCACCCACAAGACTTTTTCCCCCCCCCCCCGGCTCTCAAATTCAAAACATCAAGCAGGAAACAGAGGGGAAGCCACAGAAAGCTCTAATGTTGGCTTTACCAAGCAAATAGGTTGCTTTACTGAAAAGCTGTCACTGCAGTATCTCTGCAGTTCAACTAGCAGAAAGGTGCCACTTGTAGCCTCCCACTGCTGCAGACCACCATAGTACCTGCAGGCTCACACTGTCTTAAGAGACAAAAAAAAAAGATCAGAAAAAACATGTGATTGATGTCTCTGCATATGGCTTGCTTGTGGATGGGTGAAAATGCAAACTAAATTGCACCTTTCTTTACACCAGAGACAAATAATAACACTTGTCCAGGAGAGTCTAATGAATATTTTAAATTCTTGGGACAACCCTAGTTATTCAAAACTTGTAATTCACAGCAAAGCTATAGTTCCAAAAAGCTTAATTGCAAAGTGTTATCGATTAGCCCAAGCCTATACTCATAACCATTTACCGTTATCTGTAGATAGTAACAAGCCGAGCACATGAACACCTCTAGGCAGCTGACAAAATTCAGCTTTCATCTGCCAGACTGCATTTCAGGTAAATGCTGCAAGATCCCATTTGGACCACCCAGAATGCAGGCAGCAATTACTCACAGGCTTTCTGAAATCTCTTCATTTGCACAGTGTGGCTATTTCAGGTGCACACACTAACAGGACAGGAGCAAAACCAGAAGCTAGCCTCCTTGGCTATGCCAAGGTCAGAAACAGTCTCAATTTGCACACTGTTTTCTCCAAAATATCTAACGTTTGTAATTTCCTGGTTGTTTCCACAACAATCTGAGTCAGTACTCTGATGGGACAATTTATGAAGGCTTTCTCAGTTCTACAGTTAAATAACTTGCCTCCAGCTTGTAGCTTCTCCTCCGTTCAAGGAACCAGCACTACCATCAAATAACAATTACTGAAGAACATTTGAACCCCATTAACGACTGTTTAAGTTGCAAAAAAAAAAAAACCAAACCAAAAACCCCAAGTATTCAGCTTGTCAGGTGGGTGAAAATGGGGATAACCTCCCCATAGGAACAGTAATTCAGATAAACTTTTTACATTATACCAAATGAAAAAAATTCCGTGCAACTGCTTCCTGCCCTCATGACCACACATCTCTCAAGGGATGCTCTGAAAGGACAGAAGTCTAAAGTCTATCTACACTTTCAAGACACAAAAAACTTGGTTTATGATTTTTTTCAGTTCCCTTTAGCCACACAAATCTGTGAGGAAGCAAAAGAAGAGAAAGAAATAGAGCACTCAACAGTACAACAGTACGGTACAACAGTAGTTGTACATAGGCACTGGACAATCCTCCCACTGAGGTGGAAATCAGAGGTGTTGGGCTCTATTTTTCTAAGGATATAAACACTGCTAATAGATCATCACTGTATTAGTTTTACCAAAAGAATCCAAATAATTACAACTCAGTTTCTGCTATATTTCTTACCTGCCACCACCAACTGGAGAAAGAACTAAAGTGTACTTAGAGATCAAATGAGATTTGATATCACAATGGGTTGCAGAGAGGAGAAGAAAAAATTGGGAAAGGCTGGGATTGAGCGAGTTCATGTGGCCAGTACATGAGAGCCTTGCAACGGACCCACACTGTGCTTAGCTGCATTTCATGTGAGCCTTATGGAAAATGTGACTGGTGAGAATCAAGAGGGAAAGAACAACAACAGATTGCCCTAAGAACACAAAGCAGAGCATCCTGGAAGAGTGGAGTAAGTTATCTGAACAAACGGACTGTGAGGCACAGACAGATGATGAAACACTCGTACCAAAAGGGCTGGGCTCTTTGACTTCAGAGGCTCTCACTGGAAAGCCTAAAAACTCAGTGGGTCTCAAGGAAAACCAGTGACAAACGCCATGAAGTACAGACACTTCACATGAGCCTTCTGTCTCTGAAACAAAAAATGCTAGGCTCAGATTGACGTAAAAGCCTGCACTTCTCTGCACTTGCCCATTCAGACTAATTTAATCATCTGAGATAGGAAAACTGCAAAGGGAACAAGCAGCCCATCTTCCACTACTGCTTCTAGGAAGCTTTGTTTCAGATGCTCAGTAATCAACAGTAACTCCTGGGCTCACGAGGGACATGTCAGTTAATAGCAAGGAATGGCAACAAGAATTACAGGAAAATAAAAATTAAAAGCTTACATACTGTCTAAATATGGAAGCAATTTTGGTTACTTCTTATTTATCCAGTCACAGAAATAAGTATCTCACTGAGAGATACTCATTGTGAAAAAACCTTTGGTTCTGAATTAATCCTATTACAGTATTTTAAGAAACATGAAGCAATTTAGCATTGTTAAAAACAATGGCAAACCTTTTCTGTGGAGGACTTCTATGTACCTTACAGATGGCAACACAATTTGAAACATTCAGTATACGCACAGCTACAATTCACCTTGGGACACCTCTTGTATAAGTACCTTTTTCTCGTATACGTCTTGCCAAACAATGCCAGCAAAGAATTTGTGATGCATAATCTCCTTGGCATCATCAGGACCGCCACCTAACCTGTTTGGGGCAAAAGAAGTAATCAAATGTTTGAGCACAGTTATTTTACTCATACAACTTTTATTAAATGGTAATGAAGAAATTCTGAGTTTATACAATACATTTGGGAACCGTTCTAGCATTTCCTTCATATTTGTGCTTTGTGCAAGGACTGTGGGGTGGTCTACTTTAGGCTTCCACGCAGTTCCACAAGAAGACTTGAAAATATGCTAACAAACAGAATTAGAATAAAAGTCTCTCTGAAACTAACCAACAAAATAACAATTCAAAAGACCTGTCCTTCTGTAAAGATGCTGACCTAGACACCACAGCAGATCCTGCAAGTAAAATGTCTGAGCCACACATCCTTCCCTCTTGCTAAATTAACAAGTGACTACCCCATACAATTTTCTAGAGCAGAGTGATGCCAGCAGTAAAACTGAATTTGATTCTGAAGTGTAAGAGAGGCAAGGATTTTTAAGACAAACTGATTTATGCAACCTGATTTAAATTTCCATTAAAGAAAACAGTTGACATCTGCAGTGATAATATCGTGTTGTATGCAAATCTTTCCCCCTCCTTGGCTTCAAGAAAGCACAAAGGGTGGTTTATTGACTTGAGGTCTATCAAGATAAAGCACTTTTATTCCAAAATAAAACCGTCCACACAGCTTATAGATGCAATCAGTTTAGTTGCAGTCTTGAGCTAACAGATGCTTAAATTTTGCTGTGGAGGCTAAAATGTTCTCTAAAAGGCTGAACCACATCTGCAAGCAAAGGCATGCACTGAGAAAACACAATATATACACCAAGTAATCGGCAGGAGACATACTTTCGGGTAACAAGCTTAAGATGATGATCAGGGTTTTAACTACAAGAGGTGCCACCTTGTTCATCCAGACTGACCTCTAGAATCTGCCTCGTCTCTGATTCTTGGTGACACTGGCAAATGAGGCATTATCCTGATTTTAAGAGCCTGGAACAGTAGCTCTACATGATCAAGGCCAGAGCTATACCACTACAGGAAAAAGGGCCAGGGACTGTTCTTTGAACCTGAAGTCAAGTGGCTTGGTCAGGCCTCATCTGTGCTGCACAACAGTTGGCCCTGAATCACCTCTTGGCCCCATGTGGTAACCCTGTAGCCCTAGCTGCATCATTATTTGTGGACAGAGGGGAGAGGGTTGGTTCAAAATATCAGAGATAATGCATAGGTTATGCTAAAACCCGAAGTGGGTTTTTTACAGGTTGAGACTGAACTGCATGCTCTAGCATGTAGCTTGAAGGCACAATGTTATTAAGACAGCATTGGATGGTTGTTTAGCACAGAGAGGTCAATTATGGTGACACATTGTCCATACTGCCCAAGCAGTGTCTTCAGGGCTCCCAAGCTGGGAGAGGCCACAGTTGTACCCGAGAGATCAAGCAGCAGAGATGCCTGGCAGTTCAGGGTCCATGCTTGCTTCCTGGCCCTCTTCCATTTAGTGCCACAGCAACCTAATTGTTCCTTTACATTCCCTCAGGAAACGTGCAGTTGAACATGTCCCCAGTCTCCAGTAGCAAAGTGTTGGGTGATACTCTCCTTCCCCAGGTAAGCTCTAAGACAGATGAACTTAGGTTCATCCTAGAGTCCCACACGCCAAACCAAGCCAGACGATGGCTCTTCTGGCTGCATGGCAGCATGTTACACAGTTGCAGAGCTGCCTGGAACAGAGACAAACTCCAGGGCAGCCTGGGAACAGAGACAAAATCTGTGAGTAGTCATCTCTCAGCTAGCTCCCCACAGGTCTAGAGGATTTTCCAAGTCTCTACCAGGCTCCTTCTTGCTTCCCCAGTCCCCAGATGACAATGAGTGGTGAAGAGGGTGGAGTGGATCCTTTTTATTCACAGATGTCAATAGACTGCACTTCTGCACAAGAAGATCAAGTGTGACTCTGAGCTAAGAACCTGAATCGTGCAGGAAGGTTGCTGGCTGCAGCCACGTATGAGCGCTTTACAGAATGTTACCTAATGCGAGCCTTTGGTCCATGAAGGGCAGACACACACTCAGGGAAACACCAAGAAAAAAAACAGATGTTTTACTTCCCTTTTAAAAATACTATTAAACAAATCTATTCAAAGCAAGTGGGGAAATGACAGAAACCCAGTATTTTGGATATGGACTTCTTCCAAAATACATTCTTGCTTTTCTGGATTATTATGAAAGGACTCTCTCAAGGAGTACAAAATTAAATCGGCACCTAACGTAAAACTCAGAGTTAAGCACCACTGAGAAGTGAAAGAGGAGCAGTCCTCTGTAAGGACATGCAACAACCAAAGAAAAATATTGCAGGAACAAAAGTCTTGAAAGGATTCTTGTACCTGCAGATACCTTGTATCTGCATAAATTATATGCATTTAAGTATTCAGACAGAACTAAAACTAATTTAAGTATATATTAAAAGGAAAAGCTATTGAGATATAAAGGGAAGTAGAAGAGAAAGTGTGAAGGTCAAAAACCAATTAAAAACAAACAAACAACAAAGAACAAAACCAAAGACCACACACCAAAAATCTCTCTAAATGGATCTCCTTAAATAATATCTGCCAAACAATTCTGGTTATTCATTTAACTACCAGGGCCTTTTGTTTCTGTATTTCAGCTAAATCCCAAGGAGAAAATTATTACTGAAGTGCAACACTAATTTTAAAACTGAAACCATTTCCACATTTTTAATTTTTATGAAACTGTGTATTGCTTGGGAATTCCTTTAATCACTTAATGACAAATGTTCTACTCCAAAATCAAGGGCAATTATGTAATAATTACAAACATAAATTGTGCAAATATTTTAAACTAGCCATATACTGTAGTTTTATATATATACAGTGTAAACAGTCAACAGTGAAAGTATTATCACAGGCCAGAAGATTGCAATTAGCAGATCACATAAAAAATATTCTCTACTTGTCCACATAAAAGTAAACAGCACCCAGATCCATTCCCAGCTGTTAAAGGAGAAATACACAAGCTTTTAAGTTTTATGGTTTAAAAGTTTCTACAGTCAGGACAACCAGGCTCTAATGAAGGAAAGTGGCAGCTGCCCTCAATGTGCCCTGCCAAATAATCCCATTCATAAGCTCATGCTTCACCATATTAGGAGCCACAAATTCTGACTGTGAGCAAACCCTCAGATGAAGAGACAGTCAAACTTCTAGATGACAGATTTCTGTTGTTTACAGATTTGTACCATCCTCATCTGATGAGACAGTCACAGTTTTAGGCACCACTTCTGTTGCCATTCTGTCTTCACATGATTTCTCTTACCCTTCCCTAGCCCCAAACCTGGTTCTACAACAGTGCAGATCTACCTGCCAGGCTCAGAAAATCTGTTCAGCAAAAGTTACTCACATTCACCAGCTCAGAGCACAATTTGCCTTCTGTTTTCCTGAGCTTCAGTTTACATCTATTATGGTGAATTGTTCGAGTTTATCCAAACTTGTTCTCAATAGCTTTGGACTGTATAGATTTTGACTAAAATTATCACACACGGAACAGCTAAATCTCAGTCTACCTCCAAACAACTAGTAAAACTTATAAAGACTAGATGAGCACTCTGCAGTTCAAGTGATACTCAAGACACTGGAGCTGTCTGGAGAACTTTTGTACTCGACACATTTCAGAGCAAACATAAGTCACTTTCCACGTGTGGTTTTAAAACTCTAGATGCCCACAGAGCATGAACTCTGCTACCTGATAGAACAAGCTATTCAGGGTTACCTTCTCCCTGCCATCGGCTAGCTGGGACCACCTCCAGGCCCTGCAGTCACTATGACTGTCACCTTTACCTCTTCCAACTCCAGCAGGTCTTTTCCAGCCTGGATGTTTCTGTGACTCTTTGATAGGCTGCAGAGCTAGATCTGTCTGAGAGGAAATCTGCTCAAGGCATCTACCTTTCCCACAGCAGATCACTGCAGACATACACCTTAAGTACAAATCGCCTACTTTCACAAGGAGAAAAACACAAGGAGCTTGGTTTTCGTGTAGGTAAAGGCTTGACTGACCCTGAGATTCCTTGAACATCTGGATGTGGAAAGAAACACAATCAGTTCATTCTCTCTACATCCTGTGTGGCTGCAGCAAGTGATCACCAGTTCACAGTGACTACTTTCAGTGTTCCAAAGCCACAGCTACAACTCTGTGAAGTCACAGAATTTTTTAACAGCTGTTTGTGAAATGCTGTATTTTCTTCCTCTCATTCTTCCTGAATGGCAAGGTCCAATAGCACTGCAGATATAAGTAGATGAGGCAGCTTGTGACAAACCCCCATCTGAAAGAGGCTGAACAACCCTGACCTATGACAGGGCACTAAGACAAGTAGCAAAACCACACAATCGAGACTCAGATGAACCCAGTCTGAAGTTCTCTCAAGTTTAAAACCTGACATGATTCAGAGCCTCTGATCCATGCCTGCTTACATGGAATGCTCTGATCCATGCCCACTTTGACTGGCCACAGAAGAATAATGAAAGTTTAAAATTTTGCCTTTTCATATGTAAAAAATGCTCTGGTCACCTCCTTCCATTTGATACATGTCACAAAGCAGCAAAGAAGAATTTCAGGTCACATTAAAGGGAAATACTTACAGAATAGATTTTTTCCTTCCTGGGAAATTTACAGCTCACATGACAAAATTAATAAACATTGAATCCCAAAAGAAATTTCAAATTTCCTTTTCTCTTACAAAATCAATTTTACATAACCAAATTTAGAAAACAGCCATGATTAAAAGCAGAATGCAATTCATTGTTCTTCACACTTTCCCCATGTGCCTGGAAGCTTGAGACTGAACTGGTATTACAGGGTGTTAAGACTGCTTCTATGTATCCAGTTCAGGTACAAGAGGTAATTTTTAAGGTTTAATTCACTGATGCAGGTCCCAATTCACCAGCATCTTGATATCTAACTTAAAATATCCTCATCACTGAGCTTCATTATATCAGCCTTTTTATTGTTGGGGTTTTTTTTGAGGGTCAACATCTCCCAGTTTCATTTTTGTTGTGTTTTTGGCCATCTCCCCCATCCCACTCCAAAGTTCATCAGAAGTTACTAAATACTATGAATTTTGATGTTTTCTGCCACAGATGTTTCAATGACACCAACTTCTGTTCACCACTAAGCTTTGTGGAAGAGGGAATTTCTGTTGAATTCTGCAGTGGCTCCCCAAAGCATCATCAACAAGTTAATGTCAAACAGACTACTGCACCTTATTTAACTTTGAACTGAATGTATTTTCCTAGCTACCTGACTGTTTCCCATCAATATGGTTCCATAAACTCTGAGTCAGCCACCAGTATGCCAGGTGCCCACTTCAGGACACAAACCACAAAGTGGTTTGGACATAAAACATCAAGGCCAGGACTCAGGACATCTACCCTTAGCGCTTCCAGCTCAGTTCTCTTTACTGCCTGAAAGGCCATGAAGTGCAGGGGATTTGCGGAACATTCACAACTTCAGTTAAAAAGTTGGGTGAATGATGACTGGCGAGAAACCAGTATTTAAGAATGGTCCATGATCCAAAAAGCTCGGGAAGCACCCACAAGTGCAATCAGCAAGCTGCAGGCATGTGTGTGGGTTTGTCTGGTCTATAGTTATTTCTATCAGCATCATGAAAATCATCTGTCCAACAGATCAGAACATCAGTGGTTCCAAGCCTGAAGAAGATACATGTGAAGAAGCGTCTATTTGTATAAAATGAGCATATTGCGGAGTAATTATTGGCATTGGGAAAGCCTTGTAATTAGCACTAAGTGGGCGTTCTTTGTTTGTAAACAAATTGCATTTTGGTTCATCAGAGATGCTCCTTTAAGAATAAAATACAGCAGATGCTGCTTGTTTTCAGTGATTGAAAGGCCCCACCTGAATAAGCTACAGAAGGGTCACAATTGTATTTAACCCAGCACTTCCATGAACAGGAATCCTGTTGGCAGGGGCTACAATGCTTGCACAGCACAGTGCCTGTGGGGGCTCTAATCAATTACACAACCTTCTCCTGGAGGTCCCCTTGCAGGCGTTGGGTTCAGGAGGGGTGTGCAGCTGTTGCCACCTAGTATAGAGCTGGCCATGTTCCTCACTACGGCAGTGACATAGGGAACTGAGAACAGTTAAGTTGAACCCTCTGGCAGTACAAATTGCAGATTTGCATTACAAGACCTCTCAGAAGAATTTTAATTTTCCATCAAAAAATAGTGATGGAAATAGCCTACAGTAATGACAAAAGCCCTTGCTAGAAGTATCCATGTACTGACAAAGCCCATTTTCCTGTTACACGCATGCACACACACACATACAGACTAAACAAACATCAGAAAGCAAGTTGGAATACTCTGCTTGCACCTCACATGAAAGATTTCCTATTTGGGGCCCATTTACGGTGGAAAGTTCAGGACAGGAGATCAGGGGCAGATTCACAATATTATTTGTTTTTTTAAAGTGTCTGGGTTGACACAATGGTAGGTTTTAAAAGTGATGTTTATCTCTGTGCAAAGGTCAACATCGTTTTTGGATCTTGTTCTATTTTCTGTTCGTCAACTGCTAAGCGCTTGGGATTTTTTTGTTTTAGTATTTTTTTTCTAAATCAAGGGTTACTTTTAAAATAACGCAGTATAGCTAAACAAAAGGAGGAAATAGGAAAAGTAGATGAGGCATGCAATAAACTCCACCACAAACACGGTACAAACAACACCACCTACTGCCCAAAGCGGGATGCTAAATCACTGGCACAGATTTAAACAGAAATTCTGAAAACTGATAAACAGCCTGAAACTGGGATAGAAGGTAAAAGCACTCAGCATAGAGCAGCTTGTAACCCAGAGCAGCCATGGGACTCATTATGCCCAATGGCAGGGCTAATGCACTCTGTCCTAGGCTACAGCTGTGTGCTAATAGCAGCCACCACATTCTGAAGTTCTGCCTTCTGACTGCCAAAGCTGCCACTATCTGTGGTGTCACCTCATGTCAAGACCTAAGCCAAAAATCAGTAGGTCCACTTGCTGCATTCCTGATGGACAATTATTTTGAACGGACTAGAAACAAAACTATAATTTTGCCTGAAATACTTTCCTTAACTTTAAATAAATGGCTGCCACACATTCATACTAGAGCTCTCTCTGCAGCACTATTTTCAGCTGTTTTTCAGAGATGGCAATATTGGCATTTCAGAGAAACGGTCACTTTTAAGTCATTAGTCTTCAATGCAGTTTCCTTTCACAGACATGCCTCTCTGCAGCACAGTTATTCTCTGTGAAGCCTTTAACAGTAAACGTTTTCCTGCCTTTTTTTTTTCCTGTATTTCTGAGAGCATGAGTGCTCAAAAGTGCAACTATTCAGCAACAGTCTCACCTTTGCTTAGGATCTTTCTTCAGCAAACCTGACAAAAGAGATTTTGCTTCAGGTGACAAGGTACGTGGAAATCTAATCTCCTCCATAAGGATGAGTTCAAAGAGCTTTTCATGGTCCTGATTGTAGAAAGGGAGACGGCCACACATCATTTCATACATCACAACTCCTAAACCCCACCAGTCCACTGCACGACCATAGTCATTATCTTCCAGCACCTGCAGAAATAGAAGGAAAAAAACTTTACGAGACATTCCTAAACCAGGCATGAACACAGAACTTGTGAGGCAAAATTTACCACCCATTTAACACACTACAGCCAAATCTACTGAAGTATTTGCAGAAGATCCATTTGAAAGGAACCGGGATCCATGTCATGGCACTAGGTGTGAAGAAAGGAAAAAAGGAGACAGCAGGTAGGTTATGGCAGCTTCCTTCTCTTCTTCCTCCCATCCTCCCCCATATTATGGTCATGATAAGCACAACCTTCAAAAGTCCAAAGGCCAAGAACTCTTCTCACATTACATAGCCGGCTGTTAAAATCTCACATATTCATTACAGACTGTTCCAAACAGGATCCTTTTTTTTTTTCAAAAAACCCCAAACCAACAAAGAGCCAGTACAGGGAGAAGAGATCATCAACCTGTTACTTCACAAGTGACAAATCAACCTTCCCCAACACCTTCATATCAACCTGTACCCTCCAAAGGGTGGCTCTGACCAATCACAAATACTAAATGCCTAATCCACATTAAAAACTAAGAGCCAGAATGCCAGTTCTAACATTTGACCATCTGTAAGGCTGCAAAATGACAGCCAAATTGTCTGGAAATGTTTCCCCTCCTCCTCTCTGCTCTTCTCCAAAGGCACTTTCGTACTAGCACTAACATTCCTGCCTCTGCTTAGAGGGCTGCAAACTCAGGAACTGTCAATGGGGTGGACTTGTGCCAGGTCACACAAATGAAGAAGCACAGTACAGTTCATTCTTCTCTTACCCTGGGCACTTCTACCTAACAAAGGTTTGGCTGGTGCAGAGGACTTGGGACCCCAGCAGTGGCCTCCATCCCTCCTGCTTGCTCTGTAGAAGCCCTGTCATAGTGCATTTCTGATCTTCTACACAGAAGGTTGCTGAAGGGAGTTGTTTTGTGGCTTGTGGAGTGGATGATACAAGGACTTCTCTAGACTTTGCGTCTCCTACACAGTTGTCTGTAGATGATGCCAACGGTCTCATGTTCCAGACTCTGTTCTCAGGTTTTAGTTGTCATCTTCACTCTTTTCATGGGTATCATTGAACTGCTTATTCTTTTTAAGAGCACAAACCATGACAGTACCACTGCTGCATTTTCTTGCTGCATGGCATCTGTGTGAGTTCTACATTGCTACAGTTCAGAATACTTCACACTCAAAATTAAAAGGGTGAAAAAGCCAAATCAAGCTGGTTAAGTTTAACAAAACCAGGATTTGAACCTCTTGCAAACCTTGATAAAGTTTTGCACGAAAAAAAGGAGCACTGAGACACTCCACACGGCAACTGTTTGCATTCTGTCTTCCTTTAGTCACTAATTATTCCTCTTAATTATCTGAATGAGGGAAAGGGCCTGCAGTAAAAATCAAAAGGGTGCCAGGTATTAGATTACCTCACTTTGGTCTATTTACAACATCCCCTGCTGTATGATTCACACCAAACGACAGCTGGCTGTGCAGCTGCCCCGTACATGTATACAGTCGACACAGCTGCCAGCCGGACAGGATTCCAGGAGTCGGCCTCATCCTTCCCGAGGCATCGCAGCCCTTCAGCTCTCAGGAGATATTGTGTGACATAGCAGTTAACACTCTGAGTCACCTCGTTCAATAAGCGCTTCCTGTTTGCACTCCCCTACACTTGGGTTACCTAAAATAAGAGTCATGGGGCCTCCAATTTTATTTTTATTTCTTAAACTGCTGCAAGAGATGCACTAGTAGAGATTCTAAGAAAAAGGAAACCACAAAGGCCTTTATGTGTATCTACCAAATGATATGGGTGCTTTCGAAATTCAGCAAATGTTACTTTAGCCAGTGTATTAATACTCTGGATTATAAACTGGCTTACTAAGTACAACTCTTCACCTCCATTAATTCTAAACAGAATATAAAATGCTTATCTCTTCTAAGTTAGTTATCACAAAGAGCATACACTTCTATTACTGACTGCACAAAACACAGCCACTGTCTTAGTATCAAAAATACACCATAATAAAAAAAGTATTGCATGCATTTATTGCAACACCCAGGATAGCTGGGGAGAAGTAAAGTCGCAAGGTCATTTCACTCCAGTAAAGGATCATTTCCTAATGAGCAGCTCTAGACTGCTGCAAGACAGAATCTGAAAGAGAAGGCAGAACAGCTGTAAACATCACAGCCACCGATGCATTTGACACATCAAAGTTGACATGGTTCAGTCACTGTCATCCGTGCACAAGATTCCAGTATGAACCTAAAAACAACAACGCAACAACTGTACAAACACACTGCTGTGCCAGATGCAAGTCACAAATGCAGACAGGACTAAGTCCCTGCTTTTAAGGATGTCTGACCTTAAAGGTATGGAGCATCGCTTGCATGCAATTTCCACATTTTTTGCATGCTATCAACCAGATGACAAAAGCTTCCAGAATTTAACACTCCAACCCATGGATAGGATTTGCAAGTAAAGGAGATAGCTGGGTTAATTGAAAGGATTTCAGGGTTTTGGATAAGGCAACTCATCATAAATACTAAAAAGAAAAACAATAGCAAATAATATAACAGAAACAACATAACACCTGCAGAGGGAATCCCCACATTCCAAGTTAGGAAAAAACGAAACCAAAACAATAAATATTTTTAGCCTCCTCATAAAACCCTTGATGAGAAACTAAAGCTCAGCAATTGATTTTAAGAGGGAAGCTAAAATAAAAACCATGTTTATGGAAAAAAAAAAAAAATCTGTCATGATAATAGTTACTCTCTGCACCAGTAAATCTCAAATTGTAGTGCATGGACCCCAGTTTAGATTCACTGAACATTTCTGGGGATCCACAGAGAGCTGGAGCTATCATGAGACTGGCTCCACCTCCTTGCTGCAAGAAACTTCAGCAGGTGGCCATGTTCTTCATTATTATGAAGAGACTGGAGGCTCTTGAAAGCAGTTGAGTTAAAAAAAAATACAAAAACCAAGAGCATGCTGCCACCACTATGCAAATAGAGACTGCAAGAGTGCTGATGAGCAAAGACATCAGCTCACAGTAGAGATATTCCTCCTTAACTCTAGTTTGCAGTACTCTGTACTCCCACATACTTCAACCTAAGAAAGGTTCGCAATGCCCAAGTCTCCCGTTTTGGAAAAAGGCTACATTCTGGCTGTGCCAATCATAGAATTGTTTCAGTTGAAAAAGACCTCTAAGATCATCATGTTCAAACACTGATCTACCACCACTATGGTCATTAAACCACATCCCGAAGTGCCACTGTCTACACATTTTTTTAATTCTGTTTTTTTACACCTCCAGGGACAGTGACTCCACCACCTCCACAGCAAACCTATTCCAGTGCCTGACAACTCATTCAGTAAAGAGTTTTTTTCCTAATACCCAATCTAAACCTCCCCTGGTGTAATTTGAGGACATTTCCTCTTGTTCTGTTACTTGATACTGAGGAAAAGAGACCAAAGCCCACCTCACTACAAATTCCTGTCAGGTAGTTGTGAGACCAATAATGTCTCCCCTCAGCCTCCTCTTCTCCAGACTAAACAATCCCAATTCCCTCTGCTGTGACGACCATCTATAATTTGCTGGCAGCCCAAGACTTGCTCCTGCCTGTGGTCCAAGCTGGATGGAAGTCTTAATGCCACAGGCAGCAAAGCAGCCACCACAAGGCAGCCAGCCCTACTGTGAAGCACATCACATTAGCTCAGGCTTGGTGCCCTACTAATACAGGCAGTCTGCTTTCAGACAGCTCCAAGCGTGGGCAGCAAGAACTAGTGTCTGCCTGCAAAATACCATGTACACATCTACCCTCTATCACACCATTCTGCTTTTGATCTGCATGTAACTAACGCAGCTGTAACACCACCTGTGTTACACAACTCGCAGAAGCAACATTTCCAAGATAAAAGTTGAAAGCACACATTTGCATTTTACACTTTTTAAAAAAAAGTTAGTGAAAAAAGTAATAAAAATCCCCAAAACACAGAGATTGGTGACGAAGATCCCCTGTTTGGATTTATTTCTCTGAAACTGAAGAGTTTGAATTAATATTGAGAAGTATCTCATGGTCTTAAGCCATAAAACAGTGGGCATTTTTAACGCACTCCATGCTAAATACTACAGAAAAAGTTTGGTCTATCTATCGTGTTTCTGAAAACACATCCCCATTATACTGTCTTCAAGAAGTAAAAGGACTGGAGAATGCTTTTGCTTCTTAAGCAAAGTCCCGTTGATAGCTTTGAAATAGGCAAACACACAGCAAACAAACTGCAAAACAGACACTAACCCATCATGTAGCATTTGAAGTGGCTTTAGAGGTTTATCTTTAAATTAGATTTCTGACACAAACAGCAAGCACAGTTCCAGTAAAATGTAAATATTCCCTGAATTGGAAGGAAGACACTACTTTGCCCAAAAATTATCACATATCATTACGCTAAAGTTATGTCCCAGAACATAACGAATAAAAGATTCTCAGTATGTGTTGTTACATAATAGCAGTCACTGTATGAACACAGTATGGCACAGGAACTGTTCTTCCCATCACTACTGCTATCATGGATGGCATTTAAGAAGATAATTTAGTACAATAGCCAACAAAAGCATACCTCTGGTGCAAGATACTCTGGAGTGCCACAGAAAGTCTTCATTGTTGCTCCATCCTTGATGCCTTCTTTACATAGTCCAAAGTCTGTAATTTTTATGTGTCCATCTTTATCCAGCATAAGATTTTCCAACTGTGAAGAAAATCCAAATGGAAGACATCACATATGGCATACACTGCTTCTGAGCAAGGCAAGGAGAAACATGAATTTCTGCAGATCAGTTTTCAACCTCCTTCTTGGGGTCAGAACCACAGTAGCTGCCAAAGCACGTATGATGTCCATATACATTTACATCACTTTCTCTAGATCTTTAGAGAACGTTAGGTATGTAGACGTATTTATGCTTCTACAACATTACTACCAACAGAACGCTAGTTCTTTTAAGTATTCCCTCTCACACAACACCTCTGCTTTTACTCTAAGTGATTTTAAGAAATATCCTGTACCAGTAGAGAAAGCAACTGAAACAAAAATCAAATGCAAGGCTACGGAACCACTTCCAAAGAGACCCTTTACATCAGAGTTATTTTACACATTTACTCAGTACATGGTATTCAACCTAGCCTGCACCACTGATGTTTGAGAAAGCCATTCAGATTTCAGGCTATGTACAAAAGAAAGCACACTTTCAAAGAAATCATGGTGATATGGGAGACAAAAATCCCAGCAGGAATCCCGAAACTACTTCGATGCAGCCTGAAAACATTACACAGCATGCTTTATTTTAGACTGCTCCTAAATGAACTACCTCTATCCCCACTCATCCTGTCCTGAATACGCTTCTCAGGACAAAAGAAGACAAAAAAAGAATTTCCCAAGTTTGTTTGCCCCAAGGCTTCTTCTTGTATTGTTGCCTTTTTTTCCCCCCGTTCTGCGCTCACCAAACAAATAAGTAACTTGAGCCTTACCCAATTTCTAACTGAAAGGAGGTGCTAAGAAGATAGTGCTGCACAGCACACTGCAAGGAAGAGCAACATCCACACAGTATGAATTTATGTCAATCTAGTGAGACCTGGGATAAAGACCCCAGGATAATGTTCTACCACACAGAAGAGCCAGCGAAGTTTCTCTTAGAACACAAGCAGGCAAATGAAAACAACCCAAGTAGCTCAGCACTCCCTAATATTCTCCAAAATGCTGTCTGATAAATGAATTATACAACCTCTTAGATTATAGAGGAGTTTAGGACGTCCTGTAAAGCCAAGTCCAACAGCTGCAATAACTGCTATGTTAAAGTTCATTCAGAAAAGGCATCCTTAGAATCAACGCTCATTTGTTTTTGTGACTAAAAAAGCCTCAATCTCAAAAGTCTATGACATTTTTCTTCGTACCTTCAAATCTCTATAAACCACGTTCTTCTCTGAATGTAGGTAATCCAGTGCTGAAACAATCTCAGCTCCATAAAAACGAGCCCGGTCTTCAGAAAAGACACGCTCTCTCGACAGGTGGAAAAACAACTGCAAGAACAGTAATTTGTTACCTTTACATTGCCCATGTTTGAGTTACATCTCACGCTTTTCAAGCCATCCTGCTTGGAGTGTGATATTATCTAAGAGAAAACTCCTTCCCATCCTCACTCAGCTGTGTCCCCAAATGTGTTTAAAAGCATCGTAACTTAGACAACTATATGTCATAGTCACAGATGCACACTGATGACCAGTTTCTGTGATGCGCATTCTTCTATATAAGGAAAATCAAGGAAAATAATTTTGATTGAGCTACAATTACATAGAGAACTACAACTTAAAGCATGTTTTAAAGATGTGTTAATATTTCAGCTTTCCCTTCTTGACTATCTAACAGCAGTTTGCTGTTTCTATTTATCCCTCCAAAGTAATATGTGCTCACAACATACACTAAAAAGCATTAAAAAATTTCTGAAGAGCAACTAGAAACCAACCTTGCCTTCTTGAATTTCTAAATGTCAGGTTACAATATGTTGCTGTCATGTAAAATATGAACCTACACCCAAGACCTCTCTCTATTCTGTAAAAGTAGAGTTAATAGTCTTAATTCTTAATATTAGTTAAACCTGCAAACAGCTCTGTTTAACTGGGACAACTTGGATTAATTAGAATTGAAAATGTGAACCTTAGCTAAATAATGTCAAGCAGTATTAGCAGCAGTACAGGAAAATCCTAAAGTATTAAGCATTGTTACATTTTCCTTACCTCCCCTCCATTAGCATACTCCATAACAAAACACAAGCGATCATGTGTCTGAAAGGAATACTTTAAAGCCTGAAACAGATTTAAGGCAAAACTCAGAAGACAGATCACACTGATTTTATAGTTCTACAGACAGACATGAAATTTTCTATTTTAGTGGATTTTCCATCCTTAGATCTTATATACTTACACATCGTATCTTGCATACTTACATTTAAATTCCTGCTGCAGATGAGGACTAAATCACCATCAATTTACTTAATTATATTAATTTAATAAAACATTTTTTAAAATCCCTTGTAGAAGCTATCAGTAACACTTACAATGCTCTGAAACAAAATTCTGGCCTATTGATACAAAATATACTGATAGCAGCTCTGAAATTTTCTCCCCAGGCCACAAGCTCCCGCAGTATCATCTCACAGACAAGAGGCCACAACCAAACTGCAGAGCACAAGGTTATATCATACTGATTACAAGCCATCTTATATGAAACACACATATATTCACAAACACCATCTCCCAGGTCTCTGTCCTGATGCGTGCAACAACTTCTTGCTGACAGCCTGCCAGAGGATTGAGCAATTTTGTCAATATCAATTTATGAGCAATTCACAAAAACAGACTGGACAGGAGGTGTGATGGAGCATCACAAGGTGCCTTTGTGCAGTCCTATCACATATATTCTTGCGGCAAGAGTAACATCAGTTTGTTTGCCACAGTTTTAAGTTTTATGGTCACAACCCAGTCTCATAGCTGAATTCTCAAGACAGTCCTTGTTTTGGATATTTGGGTTTAGGAAAGCCTTAAAAAGAAAATCCCACATATATCATCATTACCTTCACTGCTAGGGGTGGCATTTATAAGCAGTCATATTTTTGCAGAGTAAGGGAGTATCGGGTTTTAGGCGCATCAGTATTTACTGATTATAACCAATACAGCCAATACTTATTTTCAGAGGCCATGCTTCAAAAGGTCTAAATTCCAGCAAAGCCCTTATGTACCTGGACAAAGGAAACAACTGGGATCCAACACAGGTCTCTCATAAAGCTTGTGGTTGGAAATTATTCAGAGTCAACTTGTAATAAAGACAATAAACAAAATCTTAAGGTAGAACTTCAGTACCTAAACTCAATTCAAAGAGACTGCTGGCACTGGAGGTCTGAAATGAGAGTATGGTTTGATTTTACAGCTAAGCCAAACCAAAAAGGAAAGCGGGGGATAAAGCAAAGCCCTGCTCTTCCCTGTTCCATCCCACATCCTTCCACCACTATCTTTTTGGCTACCATAACCAACATTCTGACTCCATAGTGACCTGCACCTGGGAACTGAAAAACAACAAAGAAAAGCCAAATTAAAGGATTTTTCCTTCACTGTGTCTTCCTGAACTTGTTTGTCACATGACCAGGGTCACCCTGATCTCTACTACAGAGATGACCAAGCATCTGGAGATACCAAGCCATTAAGTGAGCGAGCCATAAAGTCAAGCCACACCCTGAAAAGAGGTTCTGAGGACCTGCTCTGCAAGAATCAGAATTTTTAAATTTTAATTTGTGCTTCCCAAAAATGGAAAGGTATAAAAATACACAGCCACTCTGCAAACCCAGATTATATATAAATAACAAAAAATAAGCCAAGTTAATGTCAAGCTACACTCAGCTGAGAGAGAGATGCTTACTGTTAGGAACGGATGCCGTGAATTCTGTAAAACACGGTTTTCTGTCAGCGTGTGCGCTACTTCATCCTGCAACAAAAGCAGAATGAAATCAACAAAGGGATTCCCCAACTGAGGGGTCCATTTCAAACACTAATGGATTGATTACTTACAAGTAGTGAGACAATCCTTGGTATGACTTTTCCTGAAGGCTGTACCAAGGGTAAATGACAATCCCAAGTTTCCCATCTACTCACCTTTGCTACAATTACTTCCTTCTTCAGAATTTTCATAGCATAATACCGTCCAGTTGCTTTTTCTTTGACTAAAATGACTTTTCCAAAAGTGCCTTTTCCCAGTAGTTTAAGGTATTCAAACTCATTCATGGTCTGTTAACAACAGAGATAAACAAGAACTGAATTACATGAACCAACAAGAAGTATATTACTTACGGACTACGTTTCTCGTTCATGTGACAATACATGGCATCTGTGTCTTTTTCTAACCCTTTTGCTTAGTAGCATACAGCACTAGACATGATTCTTCCATGGAAATGAATACTAGTGCATTTCCTAAGATAATCAATCAACTATTTAAGGAAAAATGTAAACTTTCAATTACCAGATACCCTTTTAGATGACTCTACACTCAACTGTGCAAATACCACTCAACATATTATTACTAATCCATAGACATTTCAACCACTTGTCTTTGCAGACACTCAACAGAAGGCACATGCTGCTCTGATACCAGGGATTAAACCCATACTTTTTTTTCTCATGTTGCCCACCTCTCTAAGAGACCAGTGTTCTTATATTTCATGGAACAGCACCAAAACTCAGAGGCAAAAAGACTGCCTCACAGATGAGTGATTCATCTTTGTTTTGTCATTAGGAAAAAATATTGGGTAAAATGAAATCTGTTGCAGGCTGAGAGTAGTCTCTGTACTGTCATATCAACGACCACTGTCAACATGGTAATAGTAAGATTCATACAGCCAGAGGCTACTGCAGCCTCGACTAGGGATTTTAAGATGCTCCCAACAGCAAACTTCCTCCATATGCTTCCCTAGAGCTGGCTGAGAAAGATTTCTGCTAATCGTTCGATACAGCTGATGCCAGGATCCCAAAATCGTTTTGGTTATCTTCACTGACATGCCCAGAGAGACAGCCACTGTCTCAGAAGAATGTCTTTATTTTACTAAGAAGGTGGTTCTTGCATTTCTGTGAAGAGTCACTCAGCAAGAGCAGTATCTTTCTCTTGCTGAGCATCTATGTTCAATCAAGGACACAGAAGCCTAACAGCAGCCTAATTCAGAGTGACATGTCAATAGCCACCCACATCAGTCTAAAACCACTGATATGACACAAGGCTGGCACACATACTTTGCAGTGGATGGCTTTGTGCTCTAAAAACTTCATTGGTTTTCCCAAAACTGACACATGCTCAAACACAAAGAAACCTTCATACAATCCACAGGGCCTATGTCATGTCGCCATTCACATTCTTAAAAGACCAGGTGGGAATACTTTGGAAAATGGAACTCCAAACAGGAGACCACAATGGGATAAGAGCAAGCAAGGTTGAAGACAGATACCTAAAAGGGTTCCACAGAACAAAGATCACCTCTGGTAGATACTCGTTTAATAAAAGGCCATTGCTGAGATGGTCCTATGCCTTCAGACAACGCTGCACCTGATGCAAAAGCCCAAGCTCTAGGAGCACTATGGACAGACACCAGAGCAGCTGTCTGGGAGTTAGCCTAAACTCTATCCAGAGCATCCATCCTAAATCCTGAAAATCTACTGAAATACTTCTGCACCAGCCGGCAAATAATTGAAACAGTCACACGGTCCATCAGGAGCTATGATTTCAGGCTCTGTACAACAGGAAAATAGGCAAATCAAATCCAGATCCGAGCTGGCCTGGAAAGCCATCCAGTAGGGACATGTGGACCCAGAACTTCAGGAGACCTAGACAAGCTTTATCTGGTACCTGCTCAGCTCAGACAGTTGTTTCCTCCAGAAGCTGCATCTACAATCAACTGTGTAGTTATTATGGGAACAGATGTGTCCTGATGGCTATTTCTTGTCTACCTTTGCAAACATCTAAAAAATACTGTTATTCCTGCTATGCTCACTTACCACTTTGTGTTTTGGCTTTGTCATTGAAACCTCCATTTCTTCAGCACCTGAATTATCACTGGGAGAGCCGGATCTAAAATCCATCATCTCTTCTTCTTGTTTCTTGAGGCTGTCTGCTACTGTTTGGATGGCTTTTGTCCATTCTTCCCTGGCAAAATACAAGCAAAGACATTCATTACTTATGATTTGATTATTGCCTACCATGACAATGGTTGCCAAGGAATACAGAGCAAATAATGCTCTCTGATGAATCGGTGCCACATACAAAGAATTAAGTGCATTTTCAAGCACTGTAAAATGCATTTTTAAGAGCACTTCTAACATATAGCTTTATTAATCATACTAGAAACAGCGACAACTGATGTCCTCCCAGTCTGGATACAATACAAGGCTTTTCAGACAACAGAATTTCTAACAGGCATTCAGTCAACAGCTCAAGATATGACCCGGTGATACAGAGATCTGCATAACAAAACCAAAAAGCAAAAGGCTCCCATGCAACACAAAGCAGTTAAACACTGCTCCTTCATTCCTATGGTGCACTGAAACACATATATCCAACTGCTGGGGGCACTATGACACCTCTTCATGCACAGATCCTGAATCTTAATGACAAGGGTGTTCTAGGCAAAGCTATTAAAGCCCAGGATACTTAGGTTATTCCTCTCTTGTAAAGATGATGACAAAATTACAGCAATTCCTGTGTGAATTTTAGTACTAAGTCAGCAAAAGCAGTGACATTCTATCCTAGGCACAGGTCTTAGTTATGATAAAGCTTTCACAGTTGTTTCAGCAGTGGATGCTCTAATAGTGACCCCTTGGACTCCCATGGAGACCACTTCCACTCCAGTGTCCTTTGGGAAATTTCACACCTTTGGAAACTACTGAAGTGGAAGTTCTTGCCCTTCACTTCATATCACTGCAAATTTATCGAGCAGAACACATATAACTTGTAAGGGCTTACAGGGTTTTGGGATGGACTTTTACGGCATAGAGAAACTGATGACGCGTTCAGCAGACTGTGTGAATTTACCATATTTTACTATCTCTTGTTACCTGTAGGGAATGGGACATAGTGGTTTAGTGGATATTTTCTGGGTGCTGGCTAATCTTTTCTCCCAGGTAAAATACTTTGCTACTGTGGCAGGAACAGAAATAGCCAATGCTAAAGAAACCCTATGCACAATATGCAGTGAAGTCATGTCATCCCAGTCAATTTCACTGGTTCTGTGAAATTATTAAAGATAATTTTAAAATTGTATCTGAACACACGAATTTCACTTTGTGGTAAAGAGGCCGATCATTCCCAAGAAGAAGCAAAGTCTACAGGAAAAAAGTACCCAACGTAAGATTCTATTAAAAACATCGCAAATTGCACATAAGGTCTTCCCTACCCTGTGCATTTTTTGGTCTGGGTTTGGTCTGAATGTGCACTATCCAACCCTGTCTAGGGCAGTAAGATAATGCTAAACATTCTGAACATCCTCCCTATACGCTCAACAGACTATTTCATCCACCACTGCAAATACATTCCTTTATTTACTAGTCATTTTTCATATTCAGAACAACTACGGAAAGAACTTTCTCTTCTGTATTTTTATCTCTCCACCTCTCTCAAAAAAATAAATGCTGGTTTTAAAAGGCAGAGAGGAAGATAAAGGCAGATCTATGTATCTCTTTTAAGATTTGCTACTGACTTGGTTGGGATCTTGGCCTTCCTGAAATGAGTACCTTTGATTTCTGGGAGACCAGAAATTCACCCTCAGCTTTTAGGTCTTAAGTGTACACAACAGAGGTGACTAACACTCCGAGCCCTGAAGTGTCACAAAGCTGACTTAATTGGCTAGGAGGGAACAAAACGGGACTGAAATACAATCTTCCCCCAAGTGGAAACTGTTATTCACTCCCTTTAGGGTCACTGACCACAAAGCTACTAGAAAAAACAAGGATCAGTTCCTTTTTCTTTGCTTTTCATTTGATTTTTCCTTCTTCTGATCATTGTAATAGAATCAAAAGCTATGAACGAGAACCTTCTTTAAAACAGTGCATGCAAACGCTACAGAAGAAAAAAAGAATATTAGGTAGAATTTGCTGATCTCAAAAAAAACCAAAACTCAATAAAAAATAACCGACAAAAAAAAAAAAAAACAAAAAAAAAACCACATTAAACATGCCAGTATCACACCTAGGGAGGACAAGGGTTTACAATACCACTTCCTCTAGGGCAATGGTACTGGAATAATTCAAGTTCAGCTCCTAAAGATCAAGTAAATATTTAAATACATGGCAGTTGTAGAATAGCTGTGCTCAAAAACTGTTCTCTCAGGAGGTAAGAGATCAATTCTCCAATGATGAAAACACAGGATGCATGTTCTTTGCTTTTTTTCCTAACAGCTGAAACAGAATCTGCACCTGCAGCAGATAACTATCACTTTCATTATCTCATTTGCATAAAACATTAGCAATCAGCAATGATACAACTAACTTATTTTCTTTAAAAACAAAGCGCCTAAAGACTTTAAAAGGTCAGCATTTTGACAACTCAACCTTGCCCGATTCTCTTTTCCACTTCTGTGTATCTTCCCAGAAACTCTCAGATCAAAACCCTTTCATTTCATGTTCCACAACATTTCCAGTGAGAAATGACCCTTAAGCTTCCAGAAATAGCTACCTGAGTGCTGGTACACACCTGCACCTGTCCATTTTGGATACCCAACTGAGCAATGCTTTGTTGACAAATACTACCCAAAATCCATTCTCTGAAACTCCCCTTTAAGGTATCTTTTATACGGCAACAGGCACTGAGATGCTCAAAAATTATCTGTTGCTTTTCAGTCTTGACGTACATCATCTGATAAATAAGAGCTTCAGCAAAGACTCGCTATTAATGCTGAACACTTGCATCTGCTTTTGCAAGTAGTTTATGTATTAAATATGAATGAAACATACCGCTCCTCTGGAGTCTCCACATGAAATGTTCTTTCAATTACTGTGGTCCACTGGAGGCATCTAATGATAAATGTGTTTGGTTTAGGTCGTTCTGTCTTCATCAGCTGGCACTCTACCACAATCAAGGAAGAAAGAGTCATGGTACATAAGCAGGTTTAAATAATCATTTGTCTTTATTCTTATCTAGCAAACTGTTGTGATTAATCAGCCATAGAAATCTCTGTAAGTACTTCTTTAGAAGACTTGAGACAATTTACTGTGTTGATGAAACCAATAAATAGTCTGAAAGACAGTCATCTAAGCAGCACTGAAATCAAATTCTGCTTTGAAAGGCTCCATGTTTGGTTGGCTCATAGAGGTACACAGAAACGTGATGTGATGACACAGAAGCCATTCAAGACTCAGGTACTACACTCCAAAGGTCATCTAGAGCAGAGCACATGGATGAAGTCAGCTGATAATGCAGCAATTACACCCACTGAAATTTTCCTGACATAAAACCCTGCCTTCCCATGGCTTTCAAGGAGTTGCTGGAGCTTGTGTTTGGTCATTTTGCAGTGATCTGATGAATATCAGACTCAACATTTCCAGTTCTCAAACACTAGAGGGAACATCACACTGCAGAGGCACCCTCAGAGAAGACCCCCATCCAAAACACCTTCAGGACAGTTGCTGCAGAGTCAGATGCTATACAGACATGCTGCTAACAGCTTCCATCTTTGCCAGTATGAAGCACAACCTAAAGAAGCACAGCTACATCCAACCACCATTTTCTTCACAAAAATTCTATTGAAAGCTAAGCCTTTTTTTTTTTTTAAAATCACATCTACTATTCTAAGCTTCATAGGATACTGAGTGTTTATCCTTCAAATATGGGCCTATAAATGCATCTGATTAAAGGTATACTAGCTATACTAGAAGAGAGGATCTAAAAAAACAGAGACTATCAATGAAGTAACACCTGAAGCCAAAACTACACATTTTTCAGATCTAAATGAACAGAAAATCTAATGCTTATTAAGAAGTTCCTATGTTAAAGGAAAAGCAAATTAAGAAATTAAGTAAGCAGAGGGGGAAGAAAAAAAACACCAAAAAAAAAAAAGAGAGAGATCATTGGGAATTTTTTTTTCTTACATTATACTCTTTCTTGCTATTATTTGGCCTTCAGGTTCTTAATCAACCTCCAAGTAAATCAAAAGGCACTATGAAGACAACAAGAAATTTCTGCTTACTGCTAGAGCTATGAATATCCTTCACCATCAGCACTGTGGAAGTTGAGGATAGAATCTGGCCAGAGCAACAGTGCACATTACTTCAGCTACATTGGCACTGCTGGGTTAATTTTATTACTGTGAAAATTTAGAATGCTCAGTTTTAAATTCAAGCTCTTAATTAGCACCAAGATAAAATATTTAGCACCAATGTTTTTGGGTGCTGTATTTTTGGCAATATATTTCACGCCTCATTTGCTACTGGAATTATAAGCTTTTCATTGAATAAACTGCATTTTTCACAACAAGAAAAT
Source organism: Ramphastos sulfuratus (assembly GCA_013399055.1). NCBI lineage: Eukaryota > Metazoa > Chordata > Aves > Piciformes > Ramphastidae > Ramphastos > Ramphastos sulfuratus. Next base: position 91,583 of record WBNM01031665.1, on the reverse strand, counting down.
CTAATTTTTCTTTAATAGCATGCTGAGGTTATACTGCATCCTACTAAAGCAGTGAAATCAGATAAGAGAAAGTTTATTAATGAGTCATAAAAAGGTTTTAGTGTGATTAACAAGACTCCTTCATTCACCCTGATTAAAGAACTTCCACATTGTGCCGCCACCTTGCTCACAGATGGATTTAGCCTTCCAGATACCTCCATCCTCCTTCATAGAATGGTAATGAAGGCCATACACATGAGTTGGCTCAGCTCAGTAAATCTGATTCTGATTAACTCAGCTCAAAAGATCTTACTCCTGTTTCCAGATTGCTCACCTTAGCCTAGCTGCTCTACTTTGGTGGTGGTATTTGGCGTTTCTCATTTTTGTCTGTTTAATGTGATTACATGAAGGTCCTCTGGGCCTGCACAAAGCAGCCCTAACCTATACTGAATTGGACTGAAAACCTGAAGAAGAAAATTAGGCTATTTCTATTCTATTTGTGCTAATCCAGAACTGTTCTCCTATACTTATGCAGAAGTGCAGCACTACGAAGAAATAAATGGAGAGGTTTTGCTTACTTTCTAAACCAGACTTCAGATTCATATTTAGTGTCTCAGATTATCTAAGTACTCTGAAGTAGCAGGACAGACATTTAAACCAGCCACAAAATCTAAACTGTTGAATTTCAGTGTAATAAACTACACATGGCATTTTCTGTCATAGAAAAGGACAAGCTAAACTTTTTCCACTAAAATCAGCACTGTCCATTGATATTTGTTAAACTTTGCTGATCTAGCAATCTCTAAGGCATACAGCAAGATGAATAATAGAGATTTGTCAGCTAATAACCACTATAATTCAAGTATGTCACATAGAAGTGTTTTGTTTAGAGAACAATATGCTGTCTAATTACCCTGCTCAATCATAACAGCACATATCAAGAAATACAGAAGGCTTTATTTTTAAATTGCTTTACTAAAGTGCTGTATTATGTAGGTTTCAGAAGGTTCCTTAGTTCTCCCCATATATGACAATCACATGGATTTTATTAACAAAAGCATGGTACTGTAGGGTTTTTCCTACTTTTTCTGTACTCTTTACCATAGTTGGCAAGCTGGAGAAGCACCAAACTTGTCTTCCACAATTGTGTACCACAACATGCACCATGATGGTACAGCACAGACACAGATGCTGTATGACATTAGGTCTGACTCATAAAGCGTGTTTGGGGGTTCTGATATGAAAGCATTCACATTCCAACTACAGACTGAGGGTCACTTACCCACTTCAAAAACGATTTTTCCTGTCAAACAGGCCAACCTATGTATTTCTCATTTTCAACAAAGTAAATAATATAAACAGCAGCCTGTTAAAAATTATTTAAATTGCTCTAAAGAACCCCTTGATTCTTTCCTGGCACTTGGTCTTTTAAAGTAAGTAGGACAGAGAAATTGTTCCTAACAGGAATAGACATCAAGGCATTCAAATGTAAATTACCATTTTGTATTTGAAAGACACTTAGTATTATCCCAGTGACTTTCTAAAATGTCACAATATTTTGCTTCCCCAGCACTTAAGCTAAAAGGCAGATTACCTGCTAGGAAAGTGTCAAAACTCTGCTCCCTATATAAGGGCATCACACCTAAAACAATCATGTCAAGGAAGAGCCCTTCCCATTCCTGCTTTGGTTTCTTTAAGGAAAGCAATATGGAAGAAACAAAACAAAAAACCAAACAAAAAAAAATATCAGGCAAAAAGAATGATGAATAAATAAAACTTTATAAAACCAAGCAGGAGTATTATGTTGAGGTTCTCCTTGTTCATTAGTACCACTGCTTAAATTTGCCCCCCAACTCCTCAACATGGCAGAAGTGAGTTACAGACCTGGGCTAAGGTGGCCCCTAGTAAAAGTAGACCAAAAAAAAAAAAAAAAAAAAAATCCACCCACTAATTTGGCCATCCCATGCCCTCTCCTAAATGATTCACTGCAGACAGGCAGTCCTGTCCCGAAAGGAGCATTCATACTGTTGAAAAATTAACGTTGAAAAATTAAGCTGTGCAACAGAACCACCAGAGTCCACCCTCCTTTTTGACAGTGGGAGAAATAATCCCTTCTAACATGAACAGCCTCTCTCTCCATGTGGTTTTTCACAATATACTCTTCTCAGCTATATGGTTTTAAAGGCTTATAACCTAATAGGCAGACATACATGATAATCCGAGATTACAATCAGTATGAGGGCTACTTATCTCCCAGATTTACAACACAGGCTCTATTGGTTATTTATCTGCAGGGTCTCTGGAGCAGAACTATTTACAAGGAATATAAAAGCCTGTACCTGTCTTACTAGTGGTGAACACAAATATGACTCAAAAATCACAATTAAATGCTCAGGCACCACCGCTTGGACATTTTGCTGTCTTTTTTTTTCCTTTTAAAATCCATCAGCAATAGAGAACTCCCAGAAAAAATAAACTCATTAAACCTATCATTAAATTAGAAATATAGATATATGGCTATTTTAAGTGGAATACTGCTTTAATTAATTTTTTTTTTTTAAGTGAAGCTCTTTTTACCTATGGAGGACCTTAGAAACACATTTTCAAAGATGTACAATCAGAACCCTCAAACTGAAAGAAAAAGACTAATGTACAGAACGATGAGACTGTCAGTCACATAGAAAGCACATTATTTATTGCTAATATTTCTTCATATCTGTTAATGGAAAAGACGGCAAATTAAGTATTTCCTACCTCTCATGGGTTGACAAAAATCACTTAATATGATTTTTACACTACCAGTAAGAATCCCCTAGTAATGAAAAAAAACCCAAAAAACTCCTACTTACAAAGAATAAAAAGCCTACATTATTTTACAGCAGAAGAAGGTAAAGATTTTAATCAGAAACATGGGACCACTTCCAAAGAACAGACTGACAGATACAGCCTGCCACCTCATTAACAAAAAAAGAAAAGAAAAAAAAAATCTAGTCCACTAATTAACAAAAAAAAAAAAACAACCAAAAAAAAAAACCCAGGACTATCAGAGTTTACTGGAAAAAAAGAAGGGAAAAAAAAAGAAAAGAAAGAAAATATCAGTTTTTTTACAAAACATTTAAGCTGAATTCTCCCCACCTTTCACTGGCACAAGGCTTCCACAGACTACCTCTGCAGCTCGTAGCTGCATTTAGGCCTGAGTCCTCTCCACAGGCGTCTCAAGTTCACTCCTGCTAACTCGACAAGTTAACCCAAATGAAAGTACCAGGCAAGCAGGTTCAAAGTGAAAACTTGTGGTGCAAAACACATCCAAATGATACAAATGTGGAAGGTACCCAAAAGGGAACCACACATCAGGTGCTGGCAGCAATGCATGCCAGTGCCTACATGAGAAATTAAATCCTGGTGGGGCAACAGCTGCTTCTATAAACCCAAAACCACATAATGACTTCTAGTAAAGAAGCCCTCCCCTAATCATCAAGGCCTTCCCAATCTGCCACTGGTTCACCAGGGAAAAGCCACTGCTAGGGACATATTTCCACCCACCACCCTCGATGCCACCCCTCTTACAGGGGTTACACCTCACTCTGGAGCTGTGTGTTGCATCTTTTTCAACAATGCTCTGATGCCATGGTAATAAATAATGCCAAGATGGGCTCAACCTGCCAAAAAGAGTATACCAAATTCTTGTTGTGAAGACTTGTTTAAGTTAACCCATTTTGAAGGCAGCTTGGACAAAGCGAAGGCAATGGGCACATCATATCACACTCTTTAGCACCAAGCTGCAGTAAATAATCTTAAGTAGTGCAGTTAGCAGCAACATGATGGAATTGTCCTGCAAAATGTGCATTTGTTAAAAGCCTCTGGCTACAGACCAAGTACTTAACTAATTTATGAATTAATGGCTTTCTGCTGCTTTTCTTTACCTTCTTGATCCACAAGGAGATACCAGTCTAAAGAGGAAAGTAGTGCATCATTACTGAAATTAAAACACTACAATAATTCTCTCTAAAACAAGACCAAAAAACCCAAAGCACTCTTGGCATCCTGCACAGTGGCACTAGGCAACAGCATGTCCATTACTTAATCCCATCATCAATCAGAACAGGTATATGTTGCTACCAGCAGAAAAAAAAACACACCAAAAACCAAAAAAACATCTGCATTAACTCCTAGTGCTCCCCAGCTCTCTTCTGGGCCCTGGGTTTTGCAAAATAAATCTGCTGGCTTAAAGGTCAACTACAAAGATGAACCTCACATATTTCAAGCTATCCTGTAATGAAGAGGGAAAGCCCCTACCCTTCTCTCTGTAGAACTTCACTTCCACTAGTGACACAGAACAGATCGTTGTTAATAACAGGTGCCACAATAATCTATTTTAAATGGTGGAACAAGACACAGGCAGATCATGAGACAGGAAAGATTAAGAATAGGAGAATATAAAAGCTGGAAGTATACAGTGAAAGGTTAAAAACATGAGCAAGGAAAGGAAATTATCTTCAGAGTCTTCTATCACATCCTGTGCCGCAGCACCTGAGCAAAGTCGGAAATGTTTGCATAGGACAGAGTGCAGAGGTTAGGAGATGTTATTATTTCCAAACCCTTTTGTTGGCTCCACTGGGAGAAAAATGGGTTTGTGTTCAAGATTAAGAAAAAATGAGTGTGTTTCATTAAAACCACTGCTCACTCTGCATTCCCTCATGCTAACAATCCCGTAACTTTGATCTATGTCAATACCACTTGAATCCAGACCTGGTAGCAGAACGGACACTGAAACAATTCAACTGTGCCTACTTGCCAAGTACCAAGACATGCGCCTGGGCTGATTTTTACTTTAAAGAAACAACTTGCTGGATAACAGACATACAAAATATTAACAAATAAACTTGTTTTATTCTACAACCAGAAACAGTAAATTAACAGAAAACTGCAAAAAAAAGTAGAACATCAAACCTCCACATTGCAGTCATTCCTGAGAAACAGAGAATGGGGATTTACCATCTCACATTTAGTGCTCTGGGCAGATTCACTTTACTGATGCAGCTTTAACAGCACCTCAACCACAAAGAGACATCGACCCCCAAACTGGACAAGGGAGCAGGTAGAAACACTTACGAGCTACTGAGAAGTTATTTAGAGGTGATTCCCGCTGGTCAACATCTTGGGGTCGCTCCTTGTACCCAATAAACGTGCCATCGTTCTTTAAAAGGAAATACCGTGGCCTCCATGTTTTTATGTATTCTCCTGCAAAGAAAGGATGGGCAAAGGAAAAGAACATCAGAAAACACCCTAAAATACTGACTCATCATTATTTTTTTATAACTGAAACTATATGTCATCCTGACATAGCAGCAGTTGTAAGAACATTTAATTCATTCCCATACAAAGAGTGGAAAAAAAATATAGGCACTGAGTCAGATACTGCTAGTGATCCTAACCATAAAAATGTGACTTCACAAAAGGTAAACAGCTATGTTTTGTTCTTCCATCCACTCTGATTTCCATTCAAACTCTGCAACATCTGCCTTAAATGCATTTTATATTTTTTAAAAAATATCAGAGCAGATGTCCTATGTATTATTTTTGCTATTGTCATTTTTCATACTGACAAGTGAAGAAATTTTTTTCATTTACATTTTGCAATGCAAGTATTTTAAACAACAATGGGTAATTTACTAATTAGTCAACTGCTTTATCAAACCAACAGTCACTTTTAGAACATAAAAACATAATTCTCTGCTTAAGTTACATAACATCACTCACTCCTCTCACAACATTTCAAGCACGAAACACAAGATGATATATAACAATATGAAGGGAAAAACACTGGATGATGTATAGCTACCACAAAGAAGAAAAAAAACAAACATCTATTCCTTTGTCAGCAAAAACATCCGTAGTTCATAACTGCTTGCTCATCTGAGTAACCTGCACAGGTGACAACTCGTGTGACTGTTACAGCCATGCTGAAAATGTCCAGCAGCAGAAAAAAATAGGAGCTGATCAAAAACCTCAGTTACTTACTGGATTTACTCAGCTGGGCTTCAGGAAAAGACGACAAGGGTTCTACTTGTAGCTTTTCTAAGTTCACGTTGTCGTTTTCTCAGATAATCTCTCCAGAAGCTCAAACAGGGCTGAGGTGGCCCTCTAGGTACTAAAAGGTACTGCAGTAATGTCTCTATTCAGCTGAATAACTAAAGTCTCACTGAAGGTGCTATTCAAATCAGGCTACCAGCCACACTTTCCCAAATTTGCACACCCCAAGAATAAGTGATATTAAAAAAGCAGAAAGGAAAAAAAAAAGGAAAAAAAGAAAAAAGCGGTCACTACAAAACACCCTATAGCTGGGCAGCAGCCGTATTCTCCTCCCTTCATTATGGTTTCTCATTTGTTTGCTCAGCATCAGGGAGAGGACAAGAGCGCCAAGTTTTCCTCTGGTCTGCTGGAGCAAGAGCAAACCTGCGTATCCCATGATGCTGTTCTTGCAGTGGCTGTGTACTCAATGCTCATGGTCTCATAAGCTGGTGAGCTCTTCAAACAACCATTGAGAGTGACGAGAAGAAAAGGTTCTCCAGATGTATATGGTCTGACAACCCTCTGCTGCTCTCCTGTTCTCCCGACCTGAACCCACACCCACTTTTCCTGCTGCTCAGCTCTCCTCTGCTAGTAATTTCTCTCCTAGCAATGTGCACTCTGTCCTGGAAACTCCCCTCTTTGCCTCTTTCCTCTCTCCACAGACCTCCTCTCCTGTGGTGCCATTTCAACCTACTTCAGGCACCAGCTGTGTCATTTCTTCTCTGTTTGGATTCATACTTCTCTCTGTTGCATGGAAGCATAAGGAACTCCAATAGCTCATGTCTGTGCACCCCAGACACTGCTTTCACCTGTTTAGTCCTTGTTAGTTTTTAAAGTAACAAACCAGTGAATAGAGTCACACAGAGCAACCTTTCCAATGACATCTATGTCTGCAGAAAATACCCATTTGTACTGATGAAACAGGGTATGGGGCAAGAAAGAAGAGAGGAAAAGGAATGAGCACAAATCTTCTCAGTCTTTTAGAGACATCTGTTATAGTTGTGTTATCCTAACCTATAAGGGGTTTACAAAAATGTCATTGCTGCTTTAGGAATTTCAGAACCTGCCTATAGCTGTCATGGCTTAACATTTATAAGCAAGGCAGTAAATGTAGAAGGTTTTGTCGTCATCATCTTTTTAATTCTGACCTTAATTAAAAGCTGAAAACTTTCTGAGATGAATAGGAGATTATGAAGCCTTTCACATTTAAATTATCAGTCCAACTCAGCCCAGATCAGTGAGATTACTTCAATCTCATTAGTATTGCACCACAGATGCGACTACAGGGGCAAGAAGACACATAGCACACTCAACCTCGCTCCTGACTAGAGGTTTGACAGGTAAGTGAGTCAGGAAGGCAGCTGTCCAGACTATTACAATTTTGGAACACACTGTTACATACCCAACTCATTGATATTTTCTTCTCTTGCACAAAGAAGACCCAGAAGACCAAGGAATGATCACACATCCTTTATTGTACCTGTATTTAGGACTTAATTCATATTAGACGAGACTAAAGAGAGGGCAAGGCAGAGTTTCCATTTCTCTTACTCCAAAATCCATGCTACATGCCTTCTCCATTGATATTTATAGAATTTCTATTTTTTGCAGATTCTGAAATTATCTGGTTATTTTCAATGAAGTATACATCATTTTACACAAAATAACACCGTACTGTCACAAGAGACTCTTCCTGTTAGATCAGATGCTTATGTTTGGCTCTCATACTTCCTGACAGCTTTATACCACCAGTCTATTTCTCTGTTCAAAACACATCATCCAACAGGATTAATCACACAGTCTTTAAAATGGTGGATACCACCACCTCCTCCTTCCACACTCACTTTCTTCACTCTGTGTGAAAAATTAAGGATTTCATTACTGACAGGCATACTGCAAAGACCATTCCACTTGGACTTTCCCTTATTCATTGCTTTACTTGGTTCTGGTTCCTGATCCATCTTTCTGATTTGCAAATAACTTGATTTTCAACTTATTTTTTTCTTTTTCCACATCTGGAGCTTAATGAAACCTGTAATACGACAAGCATAGACATTATTGATTATTGCTCTTGCCAAGTGTAGTGTGAGGCACACTGCAGCATCTGTAGTATAAATTTTATTATATAACATACTTCTGCATCTTGCAGCAAAGTGGCAAGACACAGCCTGGTGTGTTGACTTCCCAATCAGATAATCTCTACACATAATTTTATATTCAAGCCTGAGCAAACTACCATTCTTCTATAGAACTTCTGAAACACAGATTCATCAACAAAACAGACAGTGTTTACTGTTGAGAAACAGGTTTATATTTTTTGTGATTATCTAAAACACTATACACTTCCTTCAACCTGTAAGGAGAACCACATTATCATAATAGCCAATTTGAGTATTTTAGGCAGAAAAGGAGTTTGCAGTAAGGACAAAAAATTATGTGGATCCTCTGGGACAAAGCTAACTGAAAAACACTGACACCTTTTCCTTCCTCCAATATTCTCAGTAAGCTGTCATGACTGAAGAGTGAACTGAGCTGTTTCAATTTTTGCCCTGTGCTATTTGTTTCTGTTGTGGTTTTGTTTCTAAGAACCATAAGCAAAAAGTTACTTGAAGTCATCAATGTTAGTAGTTATGTAGTCACACTAAGAAGACTCGTACCAAGTACAGTAAATGCAAGCATGTGTGGCAAATTCTATTAGACACTACCAAAAAAAAAAAAAAAAACCTCCGCCATGGAAAAGTGAACAATTTACAAAGCAAAACATTTTTTCCTCTGTGATTCATTGCTTGTGTAATGCCCTGGCAGAGCCTTCTTTGTTTTCAGTAACAGAATGCTAACACTGCAGAGACAGGAAAGCAGAAGCATGGGTTATAAATCCTACATATAAAATCCTGGAACCAAATAGACTCCTCTGTAGCTTGCTAGTGTTATTATTTGAAATCTTTATGCACCATTTTGTTTACTCCAAACAATTTCCAAATTGCAAAGATTCCCAAACTGTATATATCTGGAAACACACATGAAGACTGTTAAAGACCAATTTCCCTTTATTGCCTTGTGTCAGCCCCCACACACTGCACATTAAAATACTTAACGCACAGTTAGAATGTAAATCCATCTAAGGCCAGAAAAGCTTTTATGTACTGCAAAGTACAGTTATGCCTGAATATTTCAGAAAAAGTTAAACACAAAACTCTTCTGGTTCATGAAAAGTTAATTCTGCTAAGGATTTACAATAATGCAGGGCTAGGTTATTTTCCTCTTCTCCCCACAACAGTATCTCACCGAATCTGGAGCTGTCTACCACTGATAGAGTGTCTAACATCAGAAACAGCTGCCACTCCCTGGGAAGCTCACGGGGTAAGTGGAGAATAATGAGCAGCAAGCACCAGCAGAACAAAAGAAAATCCATCTTTATTTACCAACTGCTGCATGCTTGTTGCTGCATCAAGCTCATTCAAAGCCAACACCACACCCTTTAATTCAGAACAGCCTATATTTAAGAAGCTTCTGATTTTTTTTTAAATCAACTCATACATACCAATGGTTTGAAGGAAAAAAAAAAATATCTTTAGGTTAACCAAGTCAGCATCCAATGATACCCTTGATATTTAGAAAAGCACTGGACCAACTATTAACTTTCTTACACCCCAAAGTAACCAGCACAAGCCCAGGAGCACCATCTGAAAACAAGGTCTCAGTTATATGAAACGCACTCAAGTGGCTACCACAAATCCATGGAAAAATAATGCGCTAAACTTTCTACTCTGATCATCAGAAGTAGCAACATTAATTACACTTAAGGCTAGCACTCAAAATATTAAAGCTTTTCAGTTATGAAAGTCTTCTCTAAGTTCCCACACCCTCAGAAGATGTATGACATTCCTTGATTGTATAGCCCTGAATCGTCTGAGGGAAACACGAAAGTTATGCCAATCACAGCGCTAATGTGCCACCGGTCAAAGGCGGAATGACTCATTTCTGAGCCTTCAATGGCCGTGAGAAGTGGTCTGCATCCTGTCAGACTAATAAGGTTTTGGTGAAACAGATGCCAGCTTCCTCAAAGACTCGAAGCTTTCAGGAGCTGCCATCCTGTGCGTGCTGAAGAGCAGGCCATCCTGTGCGTGCTGAAGAGCAGGACAGGGATTTACAGTTAGTTTCTACTGCTTGAATAAATAGGGTAAGTGTCCACTTGCTTCGAGACCAGTTGAAATCAAAACAGATTGGTAAAAAAGAAAGCAGGGCTTGAAAACTGGCCTTTGCATTTCTAAAGCACTCGGAAGCAGGCCCTTTCCAAAAGCAGCAAGCTAATTCTGGATCTTAATTACTTGACACCAAACAATTAAGTCTAGGGTGACCCAAATGAAAACTCTGCAGTTCAAATATGTTGGGGCTTTTTTAAAATAGCTGCACAGACACCCACCAGGCTGGTGCAGCACTCTTCCCTTCCCTCTACAAACTGTCAAAACAAGATATTTAAGCACAGTGCCAGGTTTTTGGTAGCTTGGGGGAAGGAGAAAGAAAGAGAGGAAAAAAAAAAAAGAAAAAAAAAGGTTATGCTAATGTCTTTCTCAACACTTGCAGAAAGAGGAGGATCTCTGGTTTGTCTGCCTATTCAGAGGCGCAGCAAAGGGGGCTGGTTCTTTGATTATTTTTTTTGGCCCCTCTCTGGACGCCTCCTCGCCCGCCTCCAGCGTACAGCTGCGGAGGCGACGCCTATGCCCTGAATCTCAATGAGGCGGCTGGGCCTGCCGCCGGGGCTGCTCCCAGTGGGGAGGTCGACCCACGGCCCTAGGCCTGCTTTCGCCAGGCCAATGCTTCACGGCTCCCAGCCCGGCTCCTCTGCGCCTGTCACCACCCTAAGGCGGGCTCCCACGGTCGCAGCGGGCCAATTCAGGGCACGGCAAATCCGCTCCTCGCTTTATGCTCCCCGGGGCAGCTGGACGGTCGTGCGGTGCACCGGCTGCGGGCATGGCCGTGACTGACGTGACTGCCAACAGGTTAAGAAGAAATGCCGCCTCCTCCCTCCTGCTCGGCTCCAGCTTTTCTAAACCTGCTGCCTTTTCTCACGCTCACAGAAAGCTGCAATAGAGGGCACCTGCTTCATTACCATATCTTGGGGGAATTTGAGGAGGGAGGGAAGGAGGGAGGGAATGAAGAGGGGAGCTGCAGCAGAGTGGGACAGCTGAGCGGTCTGGCCTTCCAGCGACAAAGGGAGCCCTGCGAGGACTGCTCCCAGTCACCTGACACCCGACATCTGTAAATCAGCTTCAGAGAGCAACAAACAGCCTTGGCTTAGCGCCTTCCACAAAGCTCTATGGGCACGCTCTGTAGAAAAATAAGTGTACTGGAAGCTCAGTCTTTAGTTACACAACAGCGCAGATGGGAAACACCTAACGAAAGCAAGGAATGGGTGCTCTGATTCGCAAAGCTAGGCTCTGGGAGAGATCAGAAACCAGATTATGGAGAAAGAAAAAAAAAAACCAGATTCTCACCCAATACTTTCTCCAGGCAAGGGATGGACAGCTACCACGTACTCTGATTCCATCTCTGTCAAAGGGTTTGAGATCATCAGCTGCCACCACCACAGGACACCTCTGTATCTTTTATCATTGTATTTCAACTATATGGTTATGTAAAACTGAAACATGGAGGGGTTTTTTTTGTTGTTGTTTTTTTTTTTTATTGCTGAATTTCAGTTTAGAAGGTCAAAAATGTTGCCATACTGCTTACAGCAATCAATTTAAGCAATACCAAATATTCCCAAAGGAGTGAAAGGGAATTAATCAGCATGTAAAAAACTCCTTACTCCTACCTTTGGCACAGCTTAGTCAGGCTAGTCCTAACCTACAGCTGTCTCCAGTGGGAGAAGATGTAAATGAAGTTTCATTAAAAACAGCAGTTTTAAGGATAGCTACATAAATTACAGGAAAGAATAAAGCAATTTCTTAAGCTACGCTGAAAAAAAACCTGAGTGAATTGCATCTCCACTACCACACAGTGCAAGCAGAAGGACTCAAATCTACTACAAGGTGTCCAATACAGTTATCTTTTCTGTAATATGCTTGCAAGCAGCTATAGCATTTTAACAAAGGCAAACATCCCTGTAACAGAAAGCACTATCATAGATTCCTTTCCTTTTGAGAGGTGCCCAACTCTCCCTCATTTTTTATAAATAAGGAGGTGTCAGATTCACTGAACTGAATTAAGCTTGCTTGGAACAATTATTTCTCCCCAAGTAATTTTTACATTGATGTTATGATGGGAAATAGCAGAAGCAGCTAAACAAGGCACTTAGGCTAATAAACCTCAGCAATGTTTTCAATATCTTCCCTTAAAGAAGTGACATAAAAACAACTATTCCTCGAGCTCAATCTGAAGTTGATACAATCAGTATTTCTGCAAATCAGCTCTTAAATACACTGCATGTCTTTATATAAAGGGCGAGACTTAATCCTCCAAAGATCTTATGATTCCTACTAAAAATACAAAGAAAAATAAAACCAAAGAAAAAACACCATACACACCACACCCTGGTGTATTTGAACAAGGAAGGGCTTTTCTAGACATCATCTAAAAGCTGATTTAATTATTTTTCTTCTTAGCATAGGCATCCTTAGCTATGACTCTTGCACATATCCGAACACATGCCTTATTTGAATATGACATACCCAGTTTTGTTCAGTAAATCCTGTTTAGAGACTAACAGACAGTGTAAGAGGAGACGATACAAAGAGAAGCACATAACCCAAACCTCTTACAGAGATTACACAAAGTAAGTCTGAAAGTATAGTTTTAGCTACTATTCTTAGAGCTGCCTAGACATAGAGGATGTTCAGGAAAAGCATCATTAATTGATTAGAATTTGATTTTGGGTCCCTTCCCTGACTCTGCCCTATTAAAAAAAAAAAAAAAAAGAGATTGGGAAAGCCAAAGACTTAGTCAAGAGTTATTTTTCTGATCCATTTATTTGCTTTGTGAACATTAAACCTAAGAAGTACTCAGCAGAGGCTCCCCATTAAAATCCCAAAGCTGGCAAAGCTGAGAGGTGAGCTGGTAACTTGAGGGGGGTGGGAGCACATAGGAGAGGAAGGACACAGCCACACAGAAAACATCTGCACCGAGGACCCATGAGTCCCTGACTTGCTTTTCTAGGCGAGATCATTGTGTCATTCACAAAGCCGACCAAAACCTCGGGGAATTGTAAAGAGATGGTGAAAAAAAGGCTAAGGGACATTAGGGGAAATTTATGGAAATAACAGCTTTTCTAAAACAGATGATATGGACCAACTTCAGAGGCATTTTGAAAGAGGAAAAAAGGCTGTTTGTAAAAACTAAGCTGCAGAACATGGACTATTTATAAATAAGCAATTTATGGAGCATAAGAACATTGTATTGTTTTTAACTTCTGGATTTGAGTCCTAATTCTCAACATAAATACACAGAGTTGTTTTAGGCTACTTACAATAAGAGCTTGACCAGTAATTTTGTGACCATGCTGCACATCAGGAAATTTCTTAACAGTGCCAAAGGAAGAAGGGGGAAAAAATATCAATGCAGAATTTTAAATATGTTTAAACAAACCATTACTGGGTAAATATTTCATAGAAGGATGAATAACATAACAGCCAAGTTAAGCAAATATTTCAAAGGCAAAAATAAGAAGCAACACCAAAAAAAAAAGGTGCACTGTTCATACAGCTGCAGCTAATTCAGATTTCCTTCTTCATTTTGTCACTATCAAGCCTGCAAAACTATGAAGGAGCACACAGAGACCATGTTAGTTCTAATAAAAAGTTTCATTTATCTTGAGACATTTAATGTCTATCAATGGAAAAACTACAAGTACTTCCCAGAAGGCAAGTTCCAGTATTTGTTATCATGGCAACCTCCTGGTTACACCTCCAAATTTAGTATTCCATAGATAACTTTTACTGAGTCACTACCCTAAACTCAGGAATGAAAGTCTTCTCCAGATAACTAGGGTGTTTGTGTCAGTTCAGAGGAATTTTGCAAAGTAACTTCATTGCATGCTGAGAATTTATTAAAAAAACTTCATCACTGGGTAACTTGAGAGCAAACAGCCACTGCAGCTCTGATGCTATGCTCAGCAGAGTAACACAGGCATAAGAAACTTTGCCAAGGATTTTTGTGCCTTGTACTGAGGTGTGTTATCACCATAAAGAGTAGCACAATTCATGCTGCTGCCTCAGCAGGGTTCCAGGCTCAACTGGACACACTTCTGTCACTTTAACCACTGTTAAAATTAATTTATTTTTACAATACACAGTAAAAAGACTGAGTCTCAGTATAATCAAATAGTAAAATTCGTTCTGGATTTCAGTGGAATCACAATTTAGCCCTGTAATACTGAAATGTATGTATGTACTACTAAAAGCACATACATGTAATTGTGGCTATCATTTTTTTAAATCCAAAGTCAGTTCATCTTAAGGAGAGGTATTCTGTCTAAGAGCTCCAGATCCAGGAGAGATGTATTCCAGGCAAAAATTCTGTTTCTTAAATAAGGAGAAATGAAATAAAGACCCATCTCAGTAAAGACTGAATGAAGACCCACCTACCTTAACATTGTTACCATGAACTAATTTTCATTTTGCAACAGCATCTTGGTATGCTAAAGCCAGTTTTGTTTGTTTGTTTTTAAAGAAAACATCGAAAATAAAAAGTATACACCACACAAACTAAAAGCAGATGGGCACAGAAAGACAGGAGCTTGAATTGCACTTTCCAGTCTGATGCCCTGCATTGTTGTTTTGGGAAGACATGGCAAAAAATTCCAATCTACCCTTCTAAAACTGCTCCGATTCCCAGAAGAAAACCAAACATTGTGCCCTGACCCTAGTCAGCCCTCAACTCACACCTGTTTCCATGGACATCAAAACTGCCATTTGTCCTGTCAGATTCTCAGAGGTTAGAGAGTGCTGCATCAGCCTCACCTTCGAACCTGGTTTTCTAAGCAC
Source organism: Ramphastos sulfuratus (assembly GCA_013399055.1). Lineage (NCBI taxonomy): Eukaryota > Metazoa > Chordata > Aves > Piciformes > Ramphastidae > Ramphastos > Ramphastos sulfuratus. Next base: position 76,551 of record WBNM01031665.1, on the reverse strand, counting down.
ACCACACCACAAAACTGCTCCTCACCACATACATCCCCTCTACCACTTGAATCCTAAAAGCCTCATCCCATAACTAAATACAATCTGCTCTCTGTAGTTCACCTTCACACTCTTACTAGCATGTTCCCAAAGAACAGAAGCAAAAGAAACACCAAAACTCATCCTTTGCCTAGCCCAGTTACAGCTACCTTTCAGATTTGTAGGAGAACTTAGAACTACAGCAGCTGTCCAGGAAACTTAAAGCACGAGAACACAAAAAGAGCTATAAATTAAGCTTTAAACTCATATGAGATTTTTGTTTTGTTTGCAAAATATTTTTCAAAAACAGAAAGATAAAAAACCCTAGAGGTCACCTGGGGTAACATTCTCGAAGAAGGTCATCTGGGGCCATGTTCATGCCTTAGGAACTTCTGCAATGGAAGGTACATACACATGTACAGAAAAACCTGCATGCAAACCCTGAATGCAAGCCCCACTCTGTCATTTGATGCTTACTGCATACTCTGGTTGCAGCATTTTCTTCCACTGGTCCCTGATCTGATGCTATCAGCTCAGACAGCAGCTGCTAGGGGCTCCTCTGCTGCCCCAGGGGTCAAACCATGCAAAGCCACCCTGAGAAACCTGCTGCTGCTGCCAGCAAGGCAGGCAGGGAGGAGGAGGAGAAAGGGGGAGGACAGAGGCACCTTGTGCCAAGGCACAGGACTGTGGTACACAGGAGTCTGCTGCGTCAGAGAGAAGTACGCAGTCAAATGGACAAACTGAGGCATCCACAGTACCAGGGCTTTGCTGGACAGGGAAGATGCTGGGCAGCTAAGAATGCAGGCAGTGCAGGCAGAGGTGGCAGCCTGACACTCATCCCAGGTCACACTAGCTGTTCCTGTGCCCATCATCAGTTCCAGTCCTGGTACTGATTCTGTCCCAACACCTCGAAGGGCAGGTTGTGCCCAGCCCATGGGCAGAGTATTGCTTCCCATTCAGGGCCTCATTCTTGAAGCATAGCCAAGTCCAAGCAAGTTTAAATAGCAAAGCTACATCCCTTAAGTACATGTGCACACGTACATACGTTAGAGCTAACAGAGCCTGGCCATGAGTACACAACATGACTTCACTGACTCTGCTTGTTCACAGGCAGTCACTGCCCACAGTGAAATCTTCTGAAGTCGCTGTGGCCAGAAAGAATGAGCCCACCCTTCTGGTCTGGGGAAGCTATAAAGTTTACAGTAATTCATCATACAAAAGTCAACTGCTCTGCAGATCTGGGCTCCCACTACAAGTTAGAATTTCTACCAAAAACTCTGGGGGTGGCAATTAAATAGCTTCATTTGCAGTCCTCAATTATTTGCACCTAATTCATGACAACACACAGGATGGGACAAAAGGTAGTTATGCCACTCTATACACTGTGCATTTCATCAGGTATGCTTCCTTGTTCTAATCTTTAAAAAGGAAACTGTAAATATTAAGATGCAAAAACATTGATGATGAAAGAGCAAAAGACATACAGGGTGGGGAGGAAAATAAAAGGGTTTTTTTTTAATGGGTTTAGCATTACAAACATCACTGCCTTTAAAAAGACAAGATCCAGCTGTATTTCCCCCTTCCTTTGTACTGAAGTTTAAAAAGCATTTTCTCCAAGTTACCAATTTTGAGAAAATTGCTGGATAAACACTTGTGTTAACCCAGTTACATGGCTTGGTGCCAAATGTAATGCCAAACTTCCCAGTTGCAAAACGAGCTGTTTTTACACACCAAAGTAACCACGCAGCAGGCCTGCCGAGCCTGAAGACAGCTGACAGAGATGACTGTTGCTGTCCCCCCATTGCACCGACATCCATCCAAATACCAACATCTGCTGCGCTACAATTTACTTTTTACACAACATTTAGCAAAACAGTGCCTCTGACTGCAACATCATTAAGGAAGTAACAACAAATAAATCGCAAAGTCCCATCAGACAGTTGTAAAATTAAAGCATAGTTTGTCTTGCATACACTGAGCTTTAGTTCAGATGTATCGGACTTCAGAAACAATAAGCATTAGAATCTGTTTTCTCTTATTAAACACACAAGACAAAATTCTGTAAACCATGGCAAGCGTAATCCATCATTACAGTGAAAATTACCATTTTGAGGATATTGACTTGATTCAATAGGCAGAGAAGCAGATGCCTGCAAGGCAGCCTGGCTTGCCCAGTACCATCACAGCAACTCAGACTACTAACAGGATTACACTACACTTGAAAGCATAAAAGTGCACTCCCAACTTGGGGCCCGCTCCTTTTCAAACACTGAGAGGGTGTATTTGTGCTTGCCAAGTAAGGAATTAACATTCCTAAAATCCAGAGCACCTTTTGCTTTTAAAACAGGAGAAAGCACAGGAGTCAAGGCAATGGGATGCCACTTCACAGAACTGAGGTGGCAAGGCTGGTTCCAGTAGCAAGTCCTGTTACAAATTGATAGCCTGGGGGTTCAAACTGAGATTTAAGCTTCTAAGTGAAAGACAAGTTTGGTTAGCGATTTCACTGCACTGCCCAACACACTTCACATCATAGAATTCCCTATATGAGCTCTTGCCCTTCGATTAGTTGCTCTTCACACCTGCATCACCCAGGAAGCTACAAGTCAAAATGGGGCAGCACTGCCATCTTATACTGCCACAGAGCTTGGGGTTTCATTGGCACACTGAGAAGAGGAGGAAAAAAGGATAATTTTTAATCTTTACCATTATGACCAGTTTTCAAAAACAATTCTTTCTTCTTTCTATCCTGCAGTATACGAATGCAAAAATAAAATCTAAAAAAAATTTAAATCACTTTCTTTTGAAAGGCATGAAAAATTTCATCAAGAGACAATTTGAATTCTGTTAAGCATCAGTTAAGGGGGTCTTCCTTCAATCTTTCTGTTCCTCATCACTTTTAACACAAAAATCACTTAAGCTGAAAAAGCAGCACAAATATTCCCCCCCCCCCCCCCCCCCNCCCCCCCCCCCCCCCCATCTCCAGACAGTATGTCTGTCAGGAACAGCAAGAAACTCAGCTCAAGAAACAAGAACTTGACAGGCTGCACCTCAAAGCACTTTCACCAAAACAATAGTTTCCCTCAAATCCCTGTCAGCTCAATAGTGGAAGACAATAATATTTCAGATAACACAGGCAGCAAACATTTTGGTAAGTTCAGTGGACATTCTTCATCCAATATGCAGAGAAAAAACAACCAACATCCACCACTAGATTAACAAGTGTTTAAATAATTCAGGCTAAAGTCAAGGGGTTAGGCACAAAAAATACTTCTGAGAGTTTCAACCCGTTGACTTTTGTCAGATTTTATGACAATTCATATAATGCCCATCATGGGACACAGAAAAATGTCTATGTGTAGATCCTTTCCCAACCAGGTATTTAGAGGACAGTCTTCTATGTGCTGGCTACTACGTATTTGCACAACAGGAGTCAAGGTCCATTGGAAACTTATCTAAAGAGCTGCTCCTGCGCAAACTAGGTTCAACCTCCAAGTTCAGAACTGAAACTCTATTTGTTTGTCCATTTATCCCCTGGCACGATTGGCTTTTTGTCAGACAGATGTATGCCACATTGCAAGTCATTTCCCAACCTCTCTACTCCACCTCCCTCCATGCACTCTGCACACACTCTGACCCCTCAGCAAATGTTGTAAGAGAGGAGGAAGTGTTCCTGACAGTTTGCATACTCTTCACAACAATTTTATTGTAGGGTATAAGTATTTTCTCCTGCCCCTCAATCCTACTTTTAAGGAAACAAAGCAAAATAAACAAAAAAATCTACCACTTCCAAAAAAACTGAATGTCCTAAACCCAACAGCAGGAAAGGGGCAGGAAGGGATGGAGAAAAAAAGAACTGAGAGGATGGATTACACTGAAGTTATTTTTGTCTTGTTTAAGTGAATGGGCAGAAACAACTAAATATAGAATTTATCAAAGCAGGTGAACAAGGAAGATGATGTAAGCCACACGTTTCAAGGAGTAAGCAATAAATGAAGTACACTCCTGCCTCCCCTCCTGGCCCAAAAAGCTTCCTCAAAACACGCTGCAATTTGCATGAGCGAGATTTGATTGAACAAATAGTCAACTCACCACAGCCTTCCCTTCGGACATGTGACAATGTAAATGCTAATAAGCAGATAGTACAAGCAGGTAAGAGACAGGAAATCTATGTATAAACAAGTGCTATGAAATCTATGTTAAAACAGAAAGAGGTTTGCATCCTTCTGTGGTATCTTCAGACAGAAATTCTGCTGAAGAAAGCGTGTTTGTATGTACAGCTGGGTAATTAAGTACCACTTGAAATCAAACGTTAAGGAATGTTATGTTGCCAGTGGTAACACAAAGGATGTGGTTTCTACGAAATTTAACCAGTTATGTCAAGGACAATTGCTTTCTTCTGGTCACACTGCAGTCCACAGCTTGCTCAGAGTAACTGCTACAGTAGTTTGAATTTCACAAGTGAAAATCCATTCATATGTATTTTTAACTCCTTGCAGGGTCTGAGTTAGTCTGTGAAACGCACTAAGCAACTGCTGCCAGAAGAACATACTCCATTCAGTCACTGTAAGCAGCCAATGCTGGCAAGCACATGAGCATCAAGTCTCACCCATGCTCTTGGGCTCTCAGAGCCTGCAGCCAAGGATGCAAATAAGAGCATCTAGCAAGGACATTAAGTGCTTTGCTGGTATGCCTGCAGTAGTGAGCAAGGAAATAATCCAGAAAAAAGACATGGCACCAGTCAAGCCATGAAATCAGTAGAAGCTACACTCAAATCAGTGCTGTAACCTACCACTGGGCTTAAAGAACAGTAAGCTTTTATGCAGAACACTTCCCTTCTTCCATCTGTGCTCCCAGTTACCACGGTATCCAAAAGCCCCACAGCCTGAGCTGCAGTTGTCCTCACAACATTCCTGAGAAGTAGGGAAGTGCTGTTATCACCATTTTACAGATAGGGAACTGGGGCACAGTGATATAAAAATAACCTTATCTAAGATGATCATATAGGAGGAAGTTTGTGTCAGAGCAGGGGTGGACTGGCTTCAATTCTTAGTTCCAAGATGGTATTCTAATAGACCTGCCACCTCTTCACCTTCTAGGTGCTCTGTCTTCACTTTGACCAACCTACCTATCTACCCCAGTCAAGTATTGGAATAGGCTACCCAAGTAGGTGGTAGAGCTATGCATCCTTCAAGAACTGACCTGTTCTGGAGATCACAGGCTATAAAACAAGGTTTTTTTTGTTTTTTTTTTTAATTCCTTTACAACTACAGCTATCTCATTTCAGACACGGGTCTAAACACAACTCCAGTGTAGTTTGATATAGAGACCTTGGCTCTATATCAAACTTCACACAACAATCTTGCCTCGGATAAAACAAATTCCAGAGGCTGGGGACTGCTCAAGGTTTCTTGTTTCTGGCTGAGCAAAACTTCAACCCTGCCTTCAAAGGCTCTTTATTCTATGTGAAATGTCACATGAGCTCCAAAATTTACTGTCCTTTGGGATTCCAGTTGCAGCCATCCTCCAGTTGCAGCTATCCTCAGCTCTAGTTGTGAAATAGGCTTCTACAACTTAAGGGCATTCACAAAAGAGTTGTGAATGTCAACTGTTTGAGGTGACTTTTACAGTGGAATGGACGGCAAACATCTATCACCCTTTGGATCACTGGTGTTATCAAGTCTGACTCCAAAAGGTGGCCGCTCATTGTAACAGCCAAAGGATGACAGAGCACTACTAAACTATCCCAAACAGGCTTGATGACATGGTCACTGTACCTGTTGGGACAAAGGAAGAAACTTGTGAGTTAGTGCTATCTGAAGGTACCAGATCAGCCACTCTTAGCTTCCAGTTTGCCTCTACTATCTGTAGGCTATCATGTCAATCATGGCTGACAAGCTGAACCTTATGGCTCAGGCCTCTTTCATGATGTGCTGTCACTGCAGACTTCGGCCACCAGCAACACAACGTGAATCTAAAGTACATTGTCTTCGCTGTGGTCAGTGTTGAGGAGCTACAGCCAAACTACTGCTGAAGGTGACCATCAAGGCACCTATGGTGACAAAGTAACTGTAGTCTTCCTTGGAGAGAACCAGAAAGAACAGAGATAGCCCCACACACATCCTGCACCAGGATTACAAAAGGATGAAAGAAAAAGGCTGGGATGAGGTTAAAAAACATTTCTACTATCTGACAGCAAGCCTTGCAACAAGAAGAGCCAAACAGACAAATGAAAGCAAAACTACACAGCTACTGAAAGCAGCTATACAGCAAGTTGGTTAGCCAAACGTTCTAGTAATTAATGCAAAAACCAACTTTCAATTCCAAAGCACAGACCCAGAACACTAACAACAAGTAGTAAATTAGTGACACGTTTATGTTTTTTCCACTCAAAGCAGGGCCGTCAAAAATGCTACAAAGAAACCCTAATACTGTATGTATGTAATCCAGGAGAATTAATAAAGGGAAAAAAAAAGAACAATAGACTATAACTTCATCAAACTGCAACTTTTAAATCAAATTTGAAAAAGAAAGCCTCAAGTCTGCTTGACCATGTGCCCTCATTTTAGTTTCACTACCTCCAGTAACTAACTGCTTTGAGGATTTTAAGAGTCAGCAAAACAATGAATGTCAATAAACACTCTGTGCATGTACTGGGCATAAAAGGATAAATTAATTCTGTGATCCTCCATGTTCTATTTCACCACGTGAATGATTAAAAAAAAAGCATAGGATTGTACATGGTCAAAAATGTATGTAAAGCCTCTGAAGCCTAGTGTGTACCTGTGACCACACATCCTGTTGTGTGTCATTCCACCTCTAAAACGGTGTCTGAATTGAGAAAAGTCTCCAGAAACATGAGGCTTTGTCATAAGCACACCCAGTCTGGCCATGGAAGTAAACAAACCTCTCCAAGATACCAAAAAGAGTCATTGTAAAGTAGCCCACTCTTAGATGCCTGAAGCAGTTCCTGAGAAGGATTCCTTAAAATGGGAAGAAAACTTCCTATGTACTGATTTTTGTACATTTCTGCCAGTAACCTGTCAGAGGATGAACAAAAAAAAAAAAACCACCCTCAACAATCACAACAAACCAACCCCACATGAAAACCAACTCTTAAAAATGCATAAAAATTCTCACAGTAAATCCAATCTTCCTCCTCCTCATTTTAAGATACAGCTTTCTACAGCATAATGTCTGTATTACTGCAGTACACTGCAACTTCAGATACACATCTGGGGGTGGATCACCTGCTGTATAAATAAAACAAATGAGGCAGTTTCTGTTCTACAGAGTTTACAGTCACAGGACAGGGACAATGGAAGGCCAGACACACAAAACAGGGCAACCAATACTGGGCATCACAGTGAACAGCAGTCACAGTACTGCAAGTTCATCAAAGCCTTTTGTAAGCAACACAAGGAGCAAGAGCTTTCAAAGAGGATAATAAAGCAGTACTGCAGCTGTTTACAGGGAACATTTCCCAAGTGTGAAAGGATAGCACAAGAAAAAGCACAGAAGTGTTTGCTTGTCTTCATGTTGCAGTCACAGTATACAGACACGCTAGGCTAAGTGGAGGCAGAAGTTAACATCTTAATAGCAAATTAGAGATGGTAAAAATAGGTATGAAAAGCAAAAGCAGCTGGGTTTGCAGCTCAATGCAAGAGGAACTAGTAGATAGCAACAAAGCAGCAGCCCAAAGAACGAGCTCTGCCCTGTTCAGAGCAGCACTCTGAATGGGACAAGGTTACATGCCAAGCATACAAAGATGCAAGATGATGCAAACTTTAGAAAAGTATATTCCCCTCCTCCATGTTTTGCTTTTGTTTTCCATTTTCAGGAACCACAATATACTCCAACAACTGCAGCAACTTTGAAAACATCAACTTCTTTGTAGATCAAACAATACAGTCTCAGCAGATGCTCTGGTTATAGTTGCTGTAGAGCTGAGACAAGTCACTATTTTAGAAAGAAATTTGACCACCTGCTGCTCTGAGCAGAGAAGGCAGTACATATGTAAAATCACTCTTTTCTCCAAAATTACAACTGGTATTACCCAGGAAATACGGACTAGACTGGGAAAAAATGCATTAACTCCAAATGGCACAGTTATGCTGAACTGAATTGTACATGACTGGCTAATAGTCTTCACTCAGCTGTCACAGGCTTGCTCATCTTAACATCATCTTGTATTACTCCCAATGAACAATGTATTACTTCCAATGAACAATGTATTACAGCCACTTTAGACCTCTGGCTTCCTTTCAAGTCAGAGGTAGATACCAATAAGGCCGGGACATTTAAAAAACTCAGGTATTAAAAAAAAAAAACACACACAACAAAACAACTATAACAGTTATTATGCAAGGATGAAACACCTACAGTACAGAAGTCTCCTACCTCAGCAAGAACAGCACACTGTAATTCAGTAAAAGCAATCAACCAAGTCTAGGACTAGAGCTCATTCCGGAACAGATCAGGCTATGACAAGATGTAACTTTCAAGTAACTGAGCCACCACAGCTGAAGAGAAGCTGCTCCACTGCATCTGTTTTTGACAGGGCTGTCCACTGTTATTTCAAAATGTGAAGGCAGATTTAGCTGCTGTATCTTTGCAGCCCCACTGTGTAAAGGAGAAGAATTAAACCAGCTTGTAAAGGCATCAGCCCAGAGGAAAGTGCCTTGTTTTACCTGAACATGCTGAATCTGGCATGAGGTGATGGTCAGAGAACACAAAGAACCCTTTAGAAATACGTATCATTTATTACACTAGGACAGCAGTTTGTGTTGCACAATCTAAGCTTTTGTTTCAAGAAAGAAAATGTTTTCTAAATATTTTGTCACCATGACAGTCTAGCCTTGAACTTGAATTCTGCCCCTGGTTATTTCAAAAAGTCAACCGTGTAGTCTGGCTCATGACTGCATCCCACAGTGTCAGAAAGCTTCACCTAGCAGTGCATCTACCAGCATCCTCTCAGCTCACTGTGCTCTGCAGGACTCACTCATCCAAAGATATTTTGCCTACCCACAACCTAAAACATTTAACACAAGATCCATGTGACAAAACAACATTGAAATTAAGAGGAAGACAGTTTTGCAGCTACAAAATATGAAACATGTCCCTGACAGGTTCAGCTTTATTTGAGGAATACAGGCAAAACAAAAACCATTCCCAAGACAGCAGAATTAAGTATTTTAAACACACAGGAAAAAAAAAAAAAAAAAAGATATAGAAAAACATCCTAGCTTTGAGGGCCTTGCTCCAAGTAAAAGCATTTCTTTCAGGGACATTAATTTGGAAAGCTAAATCTAAGCAGATACAACCTAAGTCCACTGCACAGCTCTGAAAAGAGCAGTGAAGCATTTCTGTATGACTCAGGAAGCTCAATAAAGGAAGAGTTCTGCAGAACAAGATCAACAGGGTTTATATACAGCCAGCAGTGTCATGTGAATGGGTGGTTTAGTTTGTGAAATAAATGTTTGCATTGTCATTTAAAAAAAACACAACAAAACAAACATACAAAAAAACCCGCCAACCAGCAACCAAAAAACAGCCTCTATTCCACACTTTCAAGTTTCCAACATTAAAAACATAGCAGGGGAAGGAAGCAAGGAAGCACTCCAGCAGCCAAAATTTACAAATTCTTAACATAACTTTGGCACAGTAAACTTCTCCAGTGTCACAAAGGCCTATTCTTCAGAGGGCTTGGTTGCATTTTTTGTTTTGGCGGTTTTTTGTTTGTTTGTTTGTTTGTTTCAGAAGGACTTATCCACATGTGAAGGTTATTAAAGAACACACAAAATGCCAACAGAAACATAAACATGCACACTTTGTCTGTGTGTTCTTTCAAAGTTTTATCTTTCCTTAAAGATACCTAGAAACAGCCTGGAGGCAGGTATTTCTGCTTTCTCTCTTCTAACTAGTGAAGCTCAATAAGCTTTTTCCTTTTCTTCAAAAAATAGCAGCAAGATTTTATTTTAATATATTCAAGTCAGTGACAAGAGATTCATCCTCATGAGTTGCATTCAGCAGCCAGGTTTGAAGAATTTAACAAAGAATGAGGATTTGAATATGAAGAGGGGGAATTGTCTGTTTGTTTTACTAGAAAATTAATTCCTAATGGCAATATTTTAATTGTTTGAGAGACACCTTACTAGAACCTCAAAGAAAATGCTAATACTCTAAGTTACACTTCTGCGCTGCAAAAAGAAATCCAAGCTCTGAAAGTCAGCACTTTTTCCTCTTATTATCTGAAGCTATATAAAAGCCCTACCACATATTTGAAAGAAATACAACAGAAAATCCTGCCTGATCTAAACACACAGAGCTAAATTTATCTTTCAGTTTTTGAAACACCGCTTCGAGATTGAGCATTTAGAGTTCTATTCACTGGCGAGAAAAAAAGCCAAATGGAACATTTTTAAAAACTGACTTTGAAATATTGTTATGAAAACAGGGACAAGCTATGTAAACCCTAAAATTCTCTGGGTCTTTGTATTCACAATTATTGTAGCAAACTAAAAGGCTCATATTCCCTACTAAGCAAACATTTACAATTAGATCCATTCTACACAAGGCATTTGCATTTTGAGATAGAACAGTCAGTTGTTCAGCTGCTGTGATTTAGATGGATTGGTTCATTATTGCTGTAGTTCGTTTTCAGCTACACTGTATAACAAAGGGGTGCCAATGTAGTCTTGAATGGCTTTAAAGCTAAGTATGCTGGTATTCTTCCATGATGATGTAATTTAACTATCTCTCTCTATCTTGCAGATCAAGATATCTTGACTTTACAGGATAAACTTCTGTGAAAACGACAAGAAACAAGCTGTCACCATAGTGTTCAATAGGCAGTATCTCTGCAAGTCAGCTGAAGGCTGTTGCTGGCAAGTTTGCAGTAATTCTCCATGTATGAGAAAGTACTTTTTCCTTAATTCCTATTTAGAATTAATGTTTTTTCTATCATGCAAGTAATAAAGCAGCCTCAACTTCCACACCAGGAGATAAATCTGTTGTATGTTTTCAAATTTTCAAGCTATAGTAAAAATGTAACTGTATCACAAAAGAAACCCTAAATATAAACACTTAGAAAACCTAAAATCATTAAGATCTGATGCAAATTTCAAGTTGAAAAAGCCATCTATGTGACATCTTCAGTGTCTGAAACATGTCCCCAAAGACAGTATTAAAGCAGCAAATAATTTTTTCTATGAACAACCTTTTTAAAAAAACTATTGAAGAGAAAGCCATGATGATTAGTGCCATTTAACTTTCCAGTCTAAAGAATGGTCTTCTCAAGACAGTGGCAGAGCAGCATAAAGAACACTTACCAGAAAATGACTTGATTACTGACTTCAGAGTGGCAAATGATTCTTACCCTAAGTCCAGAAATCAATTTTCACCTATAAAACCACTTCCAATCCCCAAAGCCAGCGCTGTCACAAGAGACTATCACAACTAGACTGGAATAATATAGTACAGCTAAACCTGTGGAACCAAACATTTAAGTCAAGTTTTTTTAAGAAATAAATGCCTTTTCTTCTCTTGGTGTCCCCAAAATTTTCTTTCTATTTACTGATGATAGGAGAGATTGCACAACTGAAAGTTAAAAATTAATAAAACAAAAACCCCAAAATCTGCATTATAGAGAAAACACTTTCATTTAGCAATGGAATCCTGTTTATAAAAGGTTTACAGATCACAGACAGGTGCAGGGATACGCACTACACACACACAGAGGAAAAAAGAAAAAGGCCCAGACAATCCATGTCTGGAAGTCCCTGAAAAGCAACCAACAAATAAAATGCTGTATTCCCACTTTGCAACTATAAAGCAGCCTGACAATGAATTTTGAACTGCTTAACAGTTTTGTTCAGCTGACACCCCAGCTGTGAAGCTCCAACTTAGGCTTAACAACAACACAAACTAGTGCACGCTCTTGTATTTCAGGTCATAAACCCTATTTAGTGCAAATATTTTCCAGCATTACATTGGCAATTGTAACATGGCCTGTACAAAGGCTCATATGAAAACACATGGCAAAAATCCTAAGGAAGCATTTTTCATCCTAAATCTTGAAACCTATTTTAACTGAAGTTTGATGGATAAAAAAACAGTTCAAATATAGTTTCATTGGTGTGTTTCTATCAAGCTTGTCAAGCCTCTTGCAGAAAATGCAAAATTTACTCTTTTATATTTCTAAAGCATTATCAGGATGCGTTTCTTGATCCCCTCTTTTAACACAACTGCAGAAATATCAGGATATACTGATAAGGCTGTGAGTTCAGAAAATAAAACCACACATTATGAACTATTTTACATCCTCAGTTATTGGAGATTTTTCATTAAAAGTAATTAAACAGTCCTTTTTCATCTTTGTCTAAACCGTGAAGAAGGCACTCGAGTTATACTTTTCAGTTTTTCCCTGCATTGTGAGGACTATCAAGGTCCTCCACTTCAGAAAGGGGCAAAACTTCAAAATTTTGTGATTTCTACAGTTTGGAACTGATTTATAAAGCCACCACAAATAGAAAGGCTGCACTTAAAATTTAAGAATTAGCAACGATTGCTATAAGGAGCCTTGACCACCTGAAGTCTTTCATATCAGCATTACAACACTTGTCTTTAAGGCAGCTCCTACAAAGAAAGTCTAAGAGAGTCATGCTTGTTCAGCTGGGAGAAGACACCAGGGAGATCTTACTGTGGTCTTTTACTACAGAAGTTAGGATTTGTAAGAGAGACTGAGAGGTGGAAGCCTGTATTAAGAGCACAAGGCATAATGGTTTTAAACTACAGAAAAGTAGATTTAGGCTACATATATCAGGAAAAGGCTCTTTACTTTGAGGGTGATGAAACACTGGAACATGTTGCCCAGGGAGGCTGTGGATGACCCTATCATTAGAACTGTTCAAAGTCAGGTTGGATGGGGCTTTGAGCAACCTCATCTAGTGGAAGATGTTCCTGCCCAGGGCAAAAGGGCTTGGCTAGATGATCTTTAAAGGTGTCTTCCAACCCAAACCATTCTAAGACTGGAGCTCCCTCCCAAACAGTTATCTCCTATGAAGGCCATGGTTCACGACCAACACAAAACCCACCTCTCCATGCTCTTCATTAAAGTACATTAGTAAAACAGAAGCAGAGAAGACTGATTTCATAGCCCGATTCAGACACTGCACTCAATGTTGGCACGAAACACCACTGTAATCATGCACAGAACCACTGACTCTGAAGTGTATTTCTACATGCAGTTCACCAAAGGCCTTGTTTTGGATAGCACTTCAAAACACATTCTCCCAACTTACCCAAGAGACTCAGGAAAACAGTAACTGGCTTGCCCACAGTGTGTGATCACTGTTTACCTCAGCTGTCCTCAGATATGACCATGCACTTCTGAATAAATTGACAAATTTCACAATATTGTTTGACCAGCTATCTTTTTCACATTTTTGGCTCAACTTGGAGAGGTGGGAGAATAATCCCAGAGTTCTGTAACTTTTCCGATTGCACTCAGGCAGTCTTCATTATTTCCCCCCTTCAGCTGCAGTAAATATTTCTCACAGAAGCACACTACTTCACACCTAATATGGTGCTATTCTTTCTCCATTCTTTTTCTTCCTCTTTCCTCACATAGCTTCCTGGTTTTTGTTCCCCCTTTAAGACACACATTGTACCTGCATTATAATGCATCTGAAAATAATCGTCCCTCTTCTGTCTTCCTCCCCCCATGAGAGATGACTTTTTAAACCAATTTGAACTCTTTTCTTAGTAAATCACTCACTCCAATATTTAAAAGGGTAAAGAAAACACAAGGTTGATAACTGTTTGCTTGTTTTCCACAATGCTCTCTTACAATGCATTCAAATGTTCAAACGCTAAGCAAATCCCCCTTTCCAACACATACTAGGGTTTGCTTTCTGGATGAGTCTGACACCAACCACCACTCCAATTTTTAAGAAAACTACTAGTAACATAAAAAAAATGGGTAAAAGAAGATATACAGTCTACATGTGACCATAGACTCTTCTAAGCACATCAGTCCTCACCAGCTTTTTCAGACGATAAAGTTCAGGGCTAAGAGTGGTAATGCAGAGCAAGTTTAGGCAGTGGCAAGGAATGCAACTGATGATGCTTAGGCAGGGAAAGCACCAGCAGGGAATGCTGCAAGGGAAGGACCCTTCTGGCACCCACATAGGGGCTTGCAGGGGAAGACATTTTCGAGTGAGGACAAGGTGCCAAATTTAAAAGGCATGGCACTGCACCTTGCCTAAAACCACTCCTGCAAGAACAATGGGCAAGATTTACTCTCTAAGTCAAAATAGCATACTCACTCAGTACTTCTTTCTTCCTTCCTAAAACTAAACCTAATGACTTCTCACTATGTCAACTGAGAGGAAAAAAAAGAACAGAAAACTACACGTGGACTTCTTTTTTGCACAGGCTTAGCATTTTCTTCTCAAAAATGAAGGAACCATGAAAAAGAGGATCAAAGACAAAGCAGGCAGTTTCTGCATGATCCACTGTATCAAGCATTCCCAGGCTCACTTTAACAGGACTTGCAACGTCCTAGATCATTCATTCTCGAATCTCTTTTGAAGACAAGTAACTGTAATTTATGATGCTATCCCACTTTCAGAGATAAAATTGAGACCTAGTTTGTTTCACGTCTGATGTACAATAAAACAGAATATGAAAGTTAACTTCCAGGACTGACATAATGTGGGCATCAACATCTGAGCTCTTCCTCTTTGCCATTTAAATAAAGAGCGTGTTTGGTGTCACCTGTACACAAGTTCTAAACAGGTAGTTTACTACATCAGAGAAAAACATCTGACCTAGCATGATTTCTCCAAAGAACTCAAAAGTATTTTGCAAAAATGTGAGAGAAAGCATTGGAATAAAATTTTTTGGGGAGCAATTTTTACTGAAAAAATTAAACATGTGGATTTTACCCTTAAAAAATGTGAAACTGCCGTAAAGAACAGAGTTTCCTACATGAAAAAATGTTCTGGAATACTTTTCTAAAACAACACTGGCAAGGAACAAAGATGGTCAGACTTAAGTAGTTTGCTTGGTGGAAGTGAGATTAGCAACCATTATGCTACACTAGCTCTTGCAAAGACATAGTACAGCGCAGTTACACTGTACTAGGTAAATTTCAGCATATGACTTTCTTGTCAGCCAAAGCAGACTTTTTACAGTACTAGATCCAGCCTGTTTCCTATGATCTCTCCACAAATAATTCCATCAGATGAGACTTATCCTCCAAAAGTCTAGCTGACTAGCCATTATCAGCTCATATTTCTCCAGATGTTTTGTGATTTCATCCTTTCTTAATGTCTCCAGCATCTTGCCTACCACCAAGGTCAGATTTATTGGTGGATGATTTCCTGGTTCCGCCCCAGTCCCTTTTTCCCAGAACAGAACAAGCAAAATGAAAGCAACCAAGAGCTGGCATTGCAAAACTATTGCCCCTTATTTTGAAAGGGAGAGACACAAAAAAAATCCACAAATGGACACTTCATATCTTTTGTTTCCAATAAGGAGAGCAACAGATTTCCCTGTAAACCAAACCTTTCAGCCCTGCAAACAGCATCAGCTTCCTTACCTCTGTTAAAATATACTCTGTCCTTTCTTTGGTCAGTCCCAATCTTGTTTCTTACTTTTCCACTTCCTCCTAGTTTTTCCTCAGAAACAGCTGTGCCCTCTATAGTTGGTATCTTCAGAGTTCAGACATATCTTAGGATCTTTTGTATCAAGTGCCACAGCCACTCTTTTGAAATACCATAAAAGCCAGACAATCCTTGAACTAATCTGAACCTTGAAGGCTCTGGCTACACAAATCATCACGAAAGTGCACTGCTACATTACAGAAACAGAAGTCAAGGTAAAAAGTAAGAAACATCCCAAAGTAAAACACACAACAGAAAGATTCTGGAACATAGTGAGAACAAAAAAAGAGAGAAGAAAGAACAGGTAAAGAAAAATATCAACACAAGACTCACTGAGGGGAGAATAAAAGTAGTTTGCTTCTGATAATACCTCTTAATATCCTGTTTTGATTAACAGAATACTGAAAGCATGAACCTCTGCTCATTTTTCATATGCAAGCTAAAGTTCACAGGCTGCACTGGAAAATTTTAAAAGAGCTTTTACTCTTCGTTTGTCATTTACATATGAATCCTGCAGTCATTTCATGCAATGAAGCTACAGGAAGACAAATCACAATGAACTACTGGTTCTTTATTAGGACATTTGTATCACTCCATTTCATTACAGAAATAATTCCTTAACATAAGTGGAGAAACTTTCATTTGTATCATTTCTCATTTAAAGATCTCTAGTAATTTTGATAAGCTCAGAAGCCAGAGTTCCAACCAGTCAAATAGTTTTACCTGCCTGAAGTCCACACAAATTGACACGCAGAGGACACATACTGAGTTCCACATCTAAAATTACTCTGTGGTGTTTATACACTATTTAAAAACAAAAGCAAAAAGTAGCTCCACATTTGCAGCTAAATATTAATGGATGAATACACAGTTCTCTCCTGCTGCTTTAAATTGCTTCAGAGTTCTCAGAGTGAGAAATTGAGATTTCTATTTCCTTTTTAAAACCCCAGCATACATTTTTCCCTCCCCCTCTTTTTCTGCCTCTAAAAGACTCCTTTTTCCATAGGAGTTTATGCCCTAATCAGTAAACCGGACATACTAGGGAGGACAGAGATGACAGAGTATCAAAATGCACAATCCCCCTCTTTGTTAACATTGCAGAAAGACTTAAAAAAAAAAAAAAAACAAAAAAACCAACCCAAACAGGATGGAGACTGAAGACAATAGAAAGACCTTCATAAACAGGGACAAGAGAAGAAAAACACCAAGAAATCCAACGAGATCTTTGAAATGCATCAGTAAAGTAAATGAAATACACTCAGGCATGCACCTCTTATCCAAAAAGTTCCACAAGACACAACTGAAATTAAGGATACTCATGACATACATCCAAAAAACCTGTAATCTCAGAACTCAACAAGCAGCAATTTGGGAAGATAATTTCCTCTTTTCTCCTCCACATTGTCACAATTATAACACCTCTGCATCAATCCATTTCCCTCATCCTTTCCCACCAAACAAACCATTAATGTATACACAATTGGGAACTACATATTCTGGAAATATACATAAAACATGCCCACCCCAAATCTGAGTTCCTTCATGTTTTCTCTGTGTGTTGGAACACAAAGAGTATTTTAACTACTGTTTTAGTCTTCACACAAGAGTCTAGGGCCTCACTATGACTGGAGTAACAACACCAAGCATTGCCAAAGGGGAAAAGGGGAAGAAAGAAAAAAAAAAAAAAAATCCAAACAACTTCATTCATGAATTCTCCTGTTTCTGCCTGGTTGAAGTTAGACATGCCACAGAGATGACTCTGGCCCCTACACAAAAACATTTGCACTACTGGAAGTAGAACTTCCTGTAAGCAACTGACTGACAGAACTGCCAAGGGCTCTCAGCCAGGCAGTGATGTTTAATTTCATTTCTCCATTTGTATTTTCAATCTTGGAAACAAAAACAGAAATGTAAAGCATGTTGACAGAAGAAAACAACCCCTCAATTCTAGAAAACCCTGCTATTTCCCTGCCAGGCCAAAACACCTGCTCCTACTAATGATGGCTTTATGCTTATATACACCTGCCATCCAGAAGGGCTCCAGAGCACTCTGCAGCCTGAGTTATACATACACAAATCATTAAAATCGCCAAAATTAAGCCACTGCTGGGGTGAGATGTAACAATTGTTTAACTGCACACAGACATGCTGTTCAACTGTTTAGGACATGAAGTAAGAGAAATAATATCCAACCAAAGCTGTGGGGGAACCTTAGGGAGCTCTTGGCCAGTCACTACCTAAAACATTTGCATGTGGGAAGCCCTAGGATCTTTAAAGAACACAGGCAGTACAACCTTTGGTTTTATAAATGATCCATAAGACAAATAATACACACTTCCTATATCTAAAATCCTTCTTTAGCAGTCACTCCCTGCAGTAATTATTGTTTATGCCTTAACTTCAGAAGCTCATAGTATCAGACATCAGTTTTGGAAATATCCTGTGGTTGAAGCACTCGATTTTGCAGAGCCAGCAAACCAATAGGGTCTGGCAATAAAAAAAGAAATCATCACCAAAAAAAAAAAAAAAAAAAAACCCCACACACACAAGTGGCTCAATTCCCCACATACACACCCCCAGCCAAAAGAACTATTTTCTCTGACTGATCCCAAAACAGATACAAAACCCATGAGAGTAACGGAGCTGACATGCTCAGCTCTCAGGCAAGCTAGGAAGGAGAGAACACTGATTTCTAAAACCCTCCTCATATGGCCAATACCAGATTAACAGTTGCACAGTCAATGAAGTGGAATGAAGGCGTCACCACACATACTGCAAAGGCAAAAAGGCATTGGGGAACAGTAGGAAACACAACATTAAAAAAATGCTGAGATACACTTAACAGT
This sequence comes from Ramphastos sulfuratus, assembly GCA_013399055.1. Classification (NCBI taxonomy): domain Eukaryota; kingdom Metazoa; phylum Chordata; class Aves; order Piciformes; family Ramphastidae; genus Ramphastos; species Ramphastos sulfuratus. The sequence goes on along the minus strand of WBNM01031665.1, from coordinate 58,022 downwards.
TTGGGTATCAGGGCACAAGTTCACAGTCTCAAATATGTAAAACGTGCAGAGTAACATTTTAGAAATGGAAATATATTCATGAGATAATCTTATCATAATATTATCTCAAAACCATCACAGATAACAATCTGATTCTCTATAATTCTAGAAACAACAAAAATTCAATTCTCAAGAGTAAATACAGACAAGCTTGAAATACATGATGACTGGTTTAAAGTTTCAGATACATCCACCTCTGAATCATCCTGAAAAGATAATTCCATTTTCTTATCTTTTAAAATAAAATGTTTCTCTTCCAGATTTCTGTATGGTGCTCCTCAAAGTAAGTCTTTATTTCTTATGTTACAGGTAAGTGCAAAAATAATTATAATAAATTGTTAAAAGCAATCGTTAGACTAAAATATGATTTAAAACTAAAAAGGTATATTTTGAAGAGTTTCTAATTGATAAATGAAAATGGGAAGCATAATTCTGTGTTTCTTCCTCCTGTATAATTCACAAATATTTTAACAGAACAAGGTAGCCTGGGTATACCAGGATTACCAAGTTAGTTACTGAAGAAAGTTATTGGAAAGGAGTTTCTGAAATAAATCAGTGCAAAAAAAAACCTCCACTGTATCAAAACATTTCTGCATCAAGCATCAGACACTGTGCTCAACTAAGCTGTGTATCCAGCTGCTGGAAATATATTTTTCTACCCTTTTTAAAACATGGATTACGAATGTGTTCTTTGAATTCTTAGGAATGTCATATAATCACAAAAGAACCATCAGCCTTTATCAAGGTTATGATAATGTATTTCTCTTTTCTTCCACAAACAATTACGCTACAGCTTTGCACCTTCAGGAAGTTCTTGCAAACTCTCTAGAAAAATCCTGAGTCCGCAGAACCACTTGAGCTTACCTACTGCTGGAGCATGCAGATGCTGGTTTTCCTCAAGAGAAAAAGACATTATGGAAAGCACCTAACACTGCTCTCTCCTTTCCCAGAAACAATAGAATACAAAGGAACATGTATGTCAAAGTACCACATAGAAGCAATGCTGTCGTACTTGAAAACAAACACTCCCTACCTCCAAAAAATAGAATAAAAGCACTGTTTTAGGAATAAAACGCTTAAGAATGCAAAAAGCACAGTGCATATGACTGTTTCATTTCAGTTTTGCCACCCAGTCAAGAATAAAGACATTTTACAATAACCACGTCATAAGTAGTACAAGAGAAACAGAGAGTGCACAAACTCAAGGCCATTTTTCCTGTCTAGGACACCGGTACCAAGAGCAAACATAACACAAGTAGGGTACTGGTACAAGACACAAACCAAATAGCACATTCTCTACCAAGCCTCTGCAAGAGCACAGTGTTGCTCATGAAATAAAGGCATATTTTTCATTGTTCAGATGAAGATTCATCTCAAGACAATTCTAACCCAAAAAGGAAAGCTACAGACCTATAAATAAATTAAAATAACTTGATACATTTTAAATTTTAATATTCCAGTTAAGATCTCCTTCAGTTGCTATCACCATCTTCCGAGCAGCCGATGCAGTTTTCGGTTAACACAAACACACGCATGCACCCACCCATACACATTTTCTCAAACTTGACACAAAGTCACACACACATCACACAAGCTGTATCACATCACGGTGAGTGGGACAGTAATAGACTATTTGAAGGTACGCTGATAAAAGGCACCATTTTCAGTCAATCCACTGTCCTGGAGGAAAAAGACACTTACCTCGTTTGTGAAGCCACCCTTCCTTCACTATTGCTACTTCATTCATAATGGCTGGAATGTCTCTTGAAAAACCAGTTTACACCAAAAGACCACTCTTGAAATTCCTGAACTCCTACAGAAGGTTCCACAAAAGGGACGTTCGGGTTTTTTTCTGGTTTTCTCCTCGGCTATTTCTGAAAGGATCAAGAGAAGTGCACCATCAATTTAAAGCACATTGTGTATGTACAGTAAGGGATGCAACAGGGAGTAACTTTCATTGCTAGGTTGTTCATTTGGGTTTTTTAAAAATTATTAAAAATTCTAAACCGGGTTAGCTCTTCACAAGGATTTTTGTAGCTCTGCAGGTGGAGGTGCCAAAACGGTTACTTGCTGAAGTCCAGCTTCTTCACTCAGTAAGTTGATCATGGGCAGACTTGCATTATCACTTTAGAAGTGAAAGCAAGACCTTGCCCAGTTAGACATCCATCTCTCCAGTAACACTTCATTTACCACAACAAAGCCCCCTCCCTGGTGCTGTATGCTCCCTCCCTGGAGGTGTTCCAGGCCAAGCTGGATGAGGCCTTGAGTGACCTTGTCTACTGAAAGGTGTCCCTGTCCATGGCTGGGGGGCTGGAACTAGATGGTCCCTTCCAACCTAAACCAATCTATGAATCCATAAACAATAAAAATGCTAAGATTTCACAAAGTCCAGTTTTAAATATTTCCTGGTATGAAGACTTCCAGAATCGTCTTTAGAGCCTGATACATAGAAGCAACCACTACACTGAATTTTACGAGATAAACCTCCAACAGTTAAAAAAAATTCCCAGTACTTTGCTTCTGATTTTCCTGCCTTCAGCATCATCCCGTTAATCCTGCCCAGATTTCCTCAACTCCTCAATATACGTCTTCTGTGCCTCGGATATTTGTAACTCCTACCTCTCCTAGAGGTATATAAAAAAAATCTCAGATAAGCTCATAGATTATTTTTATTATCCTAAATCAACATTTACAGCATCCTAGTCATTGCTCTTCCCTCAACGCACCATAATTTGCTTTCTCACAATGAAATACACCTAAGTACAATTTAGGATTTTTACCCCTCTGCTTTAGGAGATGAAGTTCCTATCTAAATAGCTCAAACATGGCATTTTATTGAAAGTATGTCTAGTTCATAGCAGACTACCAGAGAAATGTTTTTTGTGTTTCTCTCCCTCACTGGAAGTAATCAGTTCCCAAATGCATTAGCTTTTATTATTTTCTAAATTGAAACTGATTATTTTCCTGCTTATGGTAGACCCATTCTCTGTGTTTCTTTAATGACTTGTGTGCTCTCTGAAGTGTCCATACTGCCATTCAGTTTGCTATTACTTTTGATGATCAAAAAACGTAATCAGTGACAGATTCCCAGCAGTAACCAAGAAGTTTAACAAAACAAAACACAGCAGTATCTGAAACCCACCACCACAGATCTCACTTTTACTGGACAACCACAGAGACATCACATTCCACCTAACAAAAATATCTCTGCATGCAGTAGGCACATGTGCATCGATTATCTCTGAGCGTGCAGGTGATAGCTATCCATCAGAAACAAGATTAAAAAGCAGCTAACTCACCATAACACACTCAGATACAGCCAGGATGGAAGAAACAGGTGGTTAAAATGAATCTAACCTAGAACCGAAACCCCAGCGGAGACAAGAGGGCTCTGTACCATTCATCACCAGTGCTCTGAAATGGGCAGCCTTCAAAGCAAGGAGGTCAAACCTGAAGAAGTTCCATGAGTGTCATCAGAAATGGACTAGGAAAAAGGAGGTCCCTCCCGTGATACTTTGTCTAGGAACCTTTGCTGTGTATCACAGCTATTCCAAGAACACTTTATTTTCTCAATTTTCTGCAGAAACAAGTTAGGGTGCTTTTTTCCAAATTACAAATCTGATATATATCACTGGTTATAATTATGAACTCCAAGAAACATGCAAGATGTTTACCTGAGGTAGGTAAAACACACAAAAAATTACATTGGAACAAGAGACATGTAAGGATTCCTTAATTCACAACTAATGTGAGAACACTACATGCTGGAGAATAGAGACCAGTAACCCACAGCTGGAGGTTACCTTGGAACAAACTCCTTTAGCTCCAGAGCAACTAGGTTAGAACCTGATGAGAATGGCAGGCTTTTGCTCTCCTTTCAAAATTTAATGCACAACAGTCATGCAAGCCAGACTTATTTGGTGAAGTCAAAAGGAAACTAGACCTCGTTTAGAGGCTTCATTTAAGCATTGGGCAATTTGCAAAGTGTTGAACAAAACCCCTAAGGTTATCACAGTTTATGTCTGGAAATACAACACCCAGGTGTGAAAGTTAACGCTTCTAACGTTGTGCCATAACAGAACATGGGGCCTGTGCAACCTACCTCTGCATTCTGAATTCAGCAATTTAGCAGCATTGAACAATCGATATCCTTTTCAATATCATATGATAAAAAGGAAGCCACGAGCCAAACTAGTCTGTAGAAAGGATAATCCTATTATTAAAAGTAGGGAAAAAAGCACAAACACCCAAAATTCTGCAATCTGCAACTAAGTTACTCCCTGTTTTCTGGGTTAACGCTTGCCAAGATTATCACTGGCAGCCTCCGCCTCCTCGCTGGCTAAGCTGTCATCTCATAATAGGAATTTCAATGACAATACAGCCCAGAAGATCTGCAAAGAAATCCGACTACTTTTCCCACACTCTGTGGTATCAATAACGTTCATACAGTCTTTTCCCTACAATTTTCACCCACGAAACACTTCCTGTTTGCTCCTGCAGCCTTGCTATCAGAGATGTGTCTTTACCTGCCCATCTTCTTCAAGGGGAGGTGGTGGAGGGGTAAGGGGGTATTATAAATGAGCCCTGCATGGAAGATTGAGTATCATAGCACAACAAAGTGGGCAAACACTAAACATTCCCTTACAGCAACTTGCAAGCATGGACTCCATATCAGTCCTCAGTGAGCTATGCCAGAGTGCTTATTTTACACCTGGAACTTGTTATTTTTTCTTCACACTATAAAGAGCTGGGGATCCCTTCTCAGTGTCCAACAAGATGTCCATAGACATAGTTCCAACCACAGCAAACCCTCTCTACCTGGTATCATTTAAAACACATGTTCAAGCTGTGCCTGATACATGTTTAGTAAAACACACTATTCAAGAGAGTGGCAGCAAGAGTAATTTCCCAGAACAGAAGAACAAGTTAACTGCAGGTCAACATACTACTGAAGAAGTATAAACCAGAGAAAGTTCCTCTTCCATAAAATTCTTACAAGGGAGGGAAAAAAAAAAAAAGAAAAAAAAAAACGAAAACCCCAGAATTATTAGAATCCTTGTTTACGGACATCTAGGAATGATTCCCAGTGAACAGAGGGCATCTGAGGTAAGTATGACCTGGCTGCTCCAGCCTGTGTCTGCACATGACTGAACACTGTCAAAAGCTAAACAACTCCATTTTTCTCTCAGCCTCTGCTTGTTTTTCAATATACATTTCTGTAATACCTTTTTCAGCACCAAAGTATTCCTCACGTGGCTGAAGTGCATTAAATTATGAATGGCATGACATCAGCATCGCATCACAATGATGCTGGTTTTATGCATATATTAATTCCTTAAAGGTTATTAATGTCTTCATAAATAATGAGATAACTCACTTCCCTAAGCACTGCAGCAGTGAAACCTGCTTTAAGAGGTCAGTCAAGCCAACTGTCCAACGGAAGGTGGAGCAGAACTGTCTTATCTGTATTTGGGTCATCTTAGAGCTCCTTCTCTCATTGCCATCTATTTATTATGCTTACTTTCCTTTCAAGAGATGAAGCTGTCCTCCACATCCTCTTCCCAAGACAAAATTTTATATTCATTTCTACTCGCACTCTAAAGCAGAGTAGAAAGAAAAGGAATTTTTCTGTTAATGCTGAAGCTGAAATCTAAGTTTATAAGATGCAGAATCACCTATGGTAATCATCTTCATGTGGGAGAGTAAGCATGAGACTGAAGGAGCTCAGACCAAACAACCTCAGTCTTGTCACTGTCTTCACATGGCATGTTAGACTGTGCCTAGGTTGAAAAGCAGGTTCCAGCAAAGCATGCTCTTGGACTAACACTCTGCCCATCACACCACCAGTTACTGCTGCCCACTGCCCTAGTGTGGCAGAGACCCAGATGATCCCAGGCCATTATGTACCCTAACATGCTACACGGCTTCACATATTCTTATACTGCACAGCAACGGGACCAGCCAAAAAGGATTCAGCTGCCCATGTTTGCCTACTTTAGCCACAACGCTCAAGAGAGCAGATGAGACACAGGAACTGAAGTAGCACAGAGGGGTGTGTATTTTGGGTCCATTACAGGTCACAACATAAGCAACCTAAGCCCTCTTCCCATTAGGTAGGTCCTGCCTAATGTAAACTCACAAACTGTACCTGAACAGCACAGACACAACAAAGTTGGGCTCCAGCCAGCATGGCAAGTGGAGCATACCGATAGGCACCAGGCTTTGACCAGCGAAGTACATCTCCTGCATTACACAAATCCTGCCTTGGGTGTTTTGTGGGAGCAGCAGCAGCAGCAGTTTCAATGCACTCAAGGCCCTCTAAGCCCGCAGTAGCTTCACACCATGACCCAGTTATCAAATCTGGGCAGACAGCTTTCAAGAAAGCTTAGAAGGACCAGGCTGTACCAGCATCTTAGCTTACTTTACAAAAATGCATTGTGGGCCACGACTTAGGTGTGGTCACTATATTTATTACTGTACGTTCTGCGTCGAATGACACCACATCTAAAATGGTGAGGGGGTGAGGTGAGGGGCCAGAATACAACATCCAGCTGTCCAAGCTGCAACCACAACTATAGTTTGATAGGGCAAACTAAGCTGTTTCTAAACTGAGTGATGTCAGAAGAGACTTCTTCATACCCTGTCGAAGACACAGCCCAGACAAAATCCTCTTTATGTTCCCAAACGAGAACAAGCCCTTTCACAGTTTATGCTCATATAAGAACCGTTCTGCTCAGCACTTCTGTACCAACTTGCAATGCATTTCATCTAAATCCATTTTAAAGTACGTGTAACAGAAGTTTTTGTTCTATCTTCAAACAAATCAAGTCAGTTGTGAAACTATTTAATTCTTAATATAATCACTTGCAGGACATTTTTATAAGCCAGCAAATAAATGCTGAAGCTAGAAGTTACTTGTGGACACCGGATCAATTCTTAAATTTGATTTACCACCACTGTGCACCAAAGAGAGTTCTATAAACATCACACACAACAAAACCCCTCCTATTTTAAAAAATCAAAAGGTATTTCCACAGTATCTGCAAACTTGCTAACTCAGACAAATGTTGTGGCTGTCATCAGGAAATTAAGTACTACACAGAAGTAATTACTAGTCACACAGTATGTCAAATTTATTTACCTGTAAACAAATACTCTTCTGAATTGTTAGTAACTCCCCTTTATAACTGTATTTTGACATGAACATCCTTCCTGTGGTATAAATAAAATCAACGAGCAAATCAGGGATTTGCTTCTTATGTGTTAGATAGTAGGAAAACAAAGCAAAAAGAAAAACACTTTCCCCAGGGGAAGAATACCGATAAGGTACAAACTGCTTTAGCATCTGTAAAAGTACTGTCACTAAAATACATTAAATGTCTCTGCACGTTTATACATTTGATTATAATTATGTGTTTGATGAAAAAACAAAAGTCACTGAAGTCTCCAAGAACATTTCTGCAACTGCAAAATTTCACCTGGCGAGGCAAGTGGGCATCTGCAGACCTCTGCCTACGGCTCTGCAAAATACGACNGCCCAGTGGGGTCGGCGGGACAGCCCCCCTAGCCGCCGTCGCGGCCTAGGTGGGTCAGCGGCCGCCGCCCGGGAAAGACGGAGGGCTGCCGTCCCCCTTCCCTTTCGCTGCCGGCCCCGCACAATGCGACGAGCACGGCGCGGCCGAGCGGAGAGCAGGCCCCGGCCCCGTCGCTTCCTTCCCCCAGCCCTTCCCAGCAGGGGAAGCGGGTCACTTACATGGCTGGAGCCCGGGGAGGAGGTGATGGGAGGGTGGCGGCGGCAGGGGAAGGGAGCCGGGGAGGGAGGCAAGGGAAGAGGAGGGAAAGGGGGAGAGAGCGAGCGGGGGAAAGGGAAGGCTGGCGAGGCGGGCTCTTCGGCGGGTGCTGAGCGAAGGCCTCACTAGGCTCCCGGCAGCCGCCGCCTCCTCACCATCCCCGGGCGGCGGGCGGCGGGGCGGCTCCTCCTCCCCCTCTCGCAGGCGCTCGGCCCATGGGGCTCACACGCCCGCTCTCGCTGCCGGCTTTGCCTTCCCCGCCGCTCCGCCTCGCCCCCGCCGCCGCCCTGCCTCCGGCCGGGAGGGGGAGGCCGCCCCTTGCCTCGCTCAGCAGCCCCCCTGCAGCCGCCGCCGCCTCCCCCCGCGCCACCAGGCCTGCAGCAGGGGCCGGGCTCGTCCCACACGCGTCTCCGCGGCGCTCGCTCACATCCTCCGGGGAGCGGCTGCCGGATCCTACCGCCGCCGCGCCGCTTCCCGCCCGCCCCGCCGAGCTGAGGGGCCGCCCCACTCCGCTCCGCGCCGTTCCTCGCGGTGTGGAGTGGGAGCGTTGAGGGGTTCGCCTCCTGTGCCTCGCTGCCCAGCCCCGCCTCGCCGGCCTTGGAGCTTCCCTCAGAGCACTGGGACAGCGCTCACCGGTCTGGCCCGTCTGCCACCCCCTCCGCCCACCCGCCAGGCCGGCCCTTGGCCCCGAGGGCGGTGTTTCCGGGCCCCCAGCGCGGCCTGACCCCGGGCGGCTGAACGGCGGGGTCGCTTCCCCGGCACCTTCCCGGACCTTGACCAGGGCGTTTGGGACGCCGTACTCCGCCAGGTGATGTGGCCTCTTCTAACTCGGCCCCGCGGGTAGGCACCAACTTTAGGAGCCTTGGTGCCCGGATCACGGGCAATTTACCCCCTAAAACAGAGGCCTGACCCCACCGTAGTGGAGAGGACCGGGCAGCCTCCGGCATTTCAACTTCTGGGAAGGGCCAGGCTCCCGTAAACCTCATGGAGTGCACCAGTAAGCTTTCCTAAAAGCATGGGCTGCCGGTCCACTTACCCTGCGCTCAGAGCTTTTCCTTGTTCCCATGAAATATCAATTGATTAAATAATTCAGTCTTCCAATAGCTTGGAGCATATCTCAATACCCTTTTTGCAGCGGAAGACCTGTGTGGCATGGAGAGATGAAGTGGTTGCCCAGGGACTGGAGGTGATGGAGGGCTGAGGCGGTGATGCTGCTCTTCCTACCATCATGTGTGCTCGAGGCCATCCTGCTGTTGCAGCAGGAATGGCTCAAGACATCACAAATTACTTAAATACTGCTTACAGCCTGGTAGTATTTTGCAAGATTCGTAAGAGTCATTCTCCTTTGAAAAGTGGTATTATGGAAGTGCTTTGACATATTATTTCCCTGTGCTTCCAGTATGAAAAATTGCCCCTTTCGGTTGTTAAGGGATTTTCTTTGTTTTTCAATAGTGACATAAAGACAGGGTTATAAGAACTGATTGGATTTCTGCAATTGTAAGCTATTTGTAATTTAGAGAACAGCACACCTTCCCACAGGTAAAGGTTCATAAAATACATTTACAGCAGTAAAGCTGTGTAATACAACTCTGCCTTTACACTGGTAGCAAACCTATTTGATACAGGAAAAAGCTTTTCTACCACATCATTTGAATGAACCTACATGTTCGGTGAAATTCACTTTTCTATTTTGATCAGCTTGGTCTGTTTAATCATATCTGTCACAAGAGTTTCTTCCTAAGTGTCAAACAGAGCACTGGATTTTGGGTACACCAGTGTGCTTAGAGGAGCCAGCAATGAGAGAGAAGAGGAAAGGCTTCATTCTTCTTCATGGTCAAAGGAGAAAGAACAAGACCTCCTTTTCCATCGAGTAGAGTAACAAACCAGTTTCTCCTGGCAGATCTGCTACACCAGCATGGTATTTTATTTGGCTCTTTAGGTTTAGTGTGGCAGTTTTCAGTACACTTTGAAAAAAATTACCGTTTGGGCAACTTAGCACAGTAGCTGACCCTGCGGTACAGGCCCACTTACCTAGTTCAGGGTCAGATCCTCATCAGCTGCAGTCGGTGGAAAGATTTCTTTTGATATCAAGACAGAATGAAATGGCTGTGAGAACTCTCTAAGATGCTAAGATAATGAAAAGGAAAAATCTGGGGATGTGATTCCGTTTTGACCTGCTATGCGTTATGTACAGAATAGTCAGTGTAGAGTAAAATCTAGGTAGGCATAAAAGATATAGTTCAAATTAAATTAATCATCAGCTCCCAGGCTGTGTGGTAAGCAAGGTCATCAGGACTTCCCCCTGCAAATGAAGTAGCAGTTTAAAATAAAAAGTCATACAGTAAACAGTTTTCTGTCCTGAAGAGAAGAAAATAAACCTCTGTTGTTTGCTAGAAAGGAAGTACGATTCAAAAAAAAACAAATTTCAAGATGAACAGATTGTTTAGATTTGCTGCCTATTGATTTACTATGATGCAAGACAAGCCCCAACTAGAAAGTTTGGATCATGATCTGTATCTGACATTCCCCAAATTTGAGGGGGAAGTGTGATTCAGAGATAGGAGTAAGGGCTTATCTCTCAAACCCAGCAAAGTACTGTGGATAAAAATACCCAGGTAAGGTAGGAAGTGCCTGGTCTGCCACAAGAGTGACTTTGTATAAACAATGAACAAAAGCAGCTTTTTTTCTTTTTTTTTTTTTTTTTTTTTTTTTTTTATCTTTGAGAACAATGAAATCACTCAAGGATTGTTATAAATGCAATGTAGGTTTTAGCACTCAGTTATCATCGGTAAGATTATAGTCTATAAAACCCTCATTTTCAGGGAAGTCCCTAGGTTTCCCTGAGCGCTTCCTCAAATTTCACATCTGCTGACTCTAGTTTATTAAGTGCTTCAGGATAAGGTGCATCAACTGTTCTTCAGTATTACGTTACCTGAAAATACCAAATGTAGTGGCAGTTAATAGTTGATTGTATCAATACCACACCAGAAGAGGAGACGCTCCTTTTCTCATCCATTTTTAACACTCGTATAGTTCAATGTAACTTTTGAAGTTATTTTAAAATGTTGAAACTGTGCAACTGTGGATAAAATAGGTTTTTATCCAGTCAGGCATAAGAAGAAACACTAGCACACAAAGATGAAGTGGAATTATTAAGCTAACCCCCAGCAGAACAAGTTCTGTTGCACAATTGCAAGTAATGACCTCACCTTTATGGGACAACAGTGAATTTTTTCCTCCTTTTTTAAAAGGTGGGCTCTACTCAAAGGAAGAGCTTTATGACATCCTATTAGAATTACAGAGCTAGTCTGTCAGTCTAGGCAGTAACAGCTTTTAAACAAACAGCTTTGGTTTCAGACAAAAAATGTAGCTCAATAAAAATACAAATTAAAAGTGTATTTCATGGTGCCAAATACAATAAACATAGTTATTCTTCTAAAATTGAATTAATCCAATGTTTCAAGGTGTATTTCTCAATGGCAAAAAAAAGCAGGCTACCTGGAAAAAAAGTAAACATAGTCATACTGAAACATTGTTTCTTTAGAAATGCTCTTTAGAAATTCATCTTGTGAATAAATAAGTGAATGGTTTTGTTTGTACTTCTCGAGTGAATTTCCTGTGACCTGAATGATGCCTGCCTGCTGAAATATTTTTGGGAGCTCTTCTGAATGGCTCACTAAAAGCTCCAGGAGAGGTCAGACAGGAGGCTTAGGTTGGGTTTCCAGCTTCTGTTCCTGGTCACCAGGGTGCTAAATCCGGACAGCCCTGAGATGGCAGTGTGCTTTACTCAGTTTTCACAGTCCCATGAAGAGCTTCTCTGGCTGGGTCACAAATGCTGTTGATAAACTCCAAAATGAAAGCAGTGCAGCCCTCTTCGCTAGGAATGATGATGGCCATGACAAGGGACAGCAAACACACTGAGGAGAATTTGGTATATAAAAAGGAACCAAACTGGCTTGCTCAGAAGACATGCTACTTAAATATAGAATATACGAAAATAGCAAATCTATCAGTTCTGTCCCATACACCCACTGCAGTTGATTTTGTTGTTACAGTAATAACCACAAGTCCCAGTCTGGACCAGGCACCATTAGGTGCTGTACAGACATTAGAAGACGTGGTCTCTGATCTGAAGGAACTGATGTCTGCTTCAAACATGTCATGAGTTCTTAGTTCTGGGAAGATACCAGAAAATGCTGAAAATTCAATGATCTTGTGCAAGGAAACACCACAATCTTAACTGTAGCCAGAAAGGCAACTCCTCAGAGACCAAAATACTAAAGTTTTAAACACATATTACAAACTCTCAGGTTCCTGTTGCGTTGCCAACTTTCACACCCCCAATGCTGATTATGCTCTTCACCTAAAATTACAGAGTTAAGCACAATGCAGGCATAACAACTTGGGTACAACTTCAGTGGTTCATTTCCCCTGTAGATCCCCGCATGGAAATGTGGAACAAGCAGCAGCTGTGCTGTTGGGTGTTGGCACTGGCAGAGAAATAGGTTCTTGGAGCACTGATTCTGGCTGCATTCAGCTCCTGGTGAAAGCCAGTGCAGAGCCAACCCATGAAGTTTCCTGTTTTCTAGAGATGCAGAGCTGTAATGCCTGGGTTTATGCGTTATGGTGACAGGCTTCCTAGATCCTTTAAAGTGTGTATGCATGTGACATTTATCCAGTGGACCAGCAGGGGTTTTTATTATTTGTATATTAATGCCAAAAGAGAAGGGATTGCTTTTAATTTCTTCAGTGTGTGCACACATGAAAATCTGCTACCCTTTGAATCAAAATTGTATCCTTTTAAGGGCAGAAGTGACCATTTCAGCATCATTCTGGTCTGACCCTCTGGTTACTGCAGCCATAAAATTGCGTTTAGTGATGTCTTTATCTGTATTCACACCTCATATGTAAAAGGTGACACTACCATGAATTAAAGCAGGAAAGGGGAGGACAGATAAATTTCTATCTTTGGTGTTCTCTTTCCTTCAGAGCCTGCTGCATCCTTGTTTCTGCAGTTAGACCAATCAGACACCAACGAGAGAGACAAACTTCTGCTTTATTTATGATACAAAAAGCTGTCTTATGAAAAAAGAGCCCTGCTAATAATTTATATATTAAAGAAATATGGGGTTGTTTGTTTGTTTGTTTGTTTTTTTCTGTTGCAGCATCTCTCCTGTAGTTTTTTGATGCCTAATCAGGTTTGAGCTCATGCTGCTGCCTGACTTGTTATTGTCATGAAACCTTTGAGTGGTTTTTGCTAGCCTTTGGCTACAACTACACCAGTTTTGTCTATGCCTATGGATAGGTTGGTGGCTGTTGCACAACATGGCCAGAGTGAATTATGTCCATCTTGCTTTGAGGGGCAGGGCTCCTCTCCAAGCTCAAACCCTCTTCCTCTCCCTGGGCTGGGAGTTCCCTGTGGTCAACAAGTGGAGATGTCCTTGGTCTGTTTGAATAGTAGTGGACGTCGAGGAGAGGTTTTCTGGAGTGAGTCAGCCAGTGCTGAGGACCTGGTCTCCACATCAGTGAAGTGAAAGTGCTTCCAGCTAGCTGTAACAGAATCCCATGGACTGTGTGCCCAGTGCTGGCCAGACTTCATGTAAATGGGTCTGTTAGGTTTGCTGAAAGGAAGCCCAGTTCATGCATTCCCAGACTGATCTATGATGCAAACCAAAGCACAGAAAATTGGTGTGATCAGGACATATGATTAAAAACCACATTCCTGATTCAAACATACTAATGTAAACACAGGCATTGAAAACCTTGCTGCCACATGAGCTAATGGTATCCAGAAGTTATNGGTAAACAAAAGATATTTAAAAAAAAAAAAAAAAAAAAAAAAAAGAGGTTAAGAAGATATTAGGAATGATAATCAAGCATGTGCACAATCACTGCAAAATCCAGGCTAAAAAGCCCTGCAGCTGTGCTGGTGTAGCAAGTACCTATTTGCTTGCTTACTCTTCACCATACTCAACACATGGCATTGGTTTTCTTGGACCTTAAGTCAACAAACATTGCCTGTCTGCTAAACTTCCCATCCCAGCCTTGAACAGAATGGCTCACACATTAAAATGGATCCACTAAAAGCATGTATATAACAGGATCATCCCTTCAGGGCCCTGTGAAACAGGACCTGTCTCTAAGCATGTGTGCATCCGGTGCTGAGCAGTCTCTGCAGGAGCTTCTTGGTGCTTGTCTAATGTACACACTAAATATTAAAATATTAAAGGCAATTGTGAAAGAAATCGACCTGTTGACCTGCCTTGCAGTTTTCACTGACCTCAACCTTGTCATCTGCATTCAACTGGAGAACTGGCTGCTCCTCAGCCAGATGCTCTTGCCAGGCTGGATGGAACCTGGCCCACTGTATTTTTCTGCCGCATCCAGCCTGGCTCTCACAAGCTGTTCCCGCTGCAGCCCCTGAGCCTGCCAGGACTGGCTGGAAGGTGCAGAAAATGATGTCACCAACTGGGCAGGGTTTCTTTGCCCCGATAACATCTCAGCAAATGTCCTCCAAACGTGCTCATGATTCTTCCCATTATAGCATCTTTATTTTGCATTTATCTTTCACTGTCCCACCTCTTAAGTTAGCAAAGAGGTTACTCTTTGATAAATTCTATTTATATGGGGTGTGTGTGTGTGTGTGTGTGTATTGAATTAGAACTCTACTGCAGTTGTTTTAAGTGCTTTATTCTTGGGCAGGAAAATTTTGCAGTTCAGTAAGACACCAGTACTCAGATACTTCAAAGCATACAGATACCAGACTCTTACTGACAGAGTTTATGAATTTCCCTTGTTCATTTACCCTTTTCCAAAATAAAACAAGTGATCAGCAAATTTGCTAAATTGCATACATTGTGCAGGCACCCCTGTAATCCCATTACCTATAATCTGTATCCAATAAATCCTGTAGGCTTTGCTCCCACCTACTGCATCTCATCTCTATTTAGAAAACCAGGTCTACCCCAGGGTATCGTTCTGGACATGTAGAGTTCCACTGAAATCAGCAGGGACCTGGTTAAGGACATGCCTGTAGAGAGTATCTGTTACTCTATATTTACACAGTTCCCAGCATAATAGGACATGAAACCTGATTAAAGCCTCCAAACGCTACTACCATGGAAATCAGTCTTTTTATTAACTGATGACTCAACATGTCTGAATTTAGATGGAAGAGGTATACTTTCAATTCCCAATTCTTTTATAGACTCTCTGCATAACCTAGTCAAGTCATTTAATCTCCATACCTCAGATACTCTTGTATTAAATGCAGAGAAAGTAAATAATTGATTAATTCCCTTCCCTCAGCCCCTTCTTTGGATTTCGATTATAGGTTCCCTGGAGCAGATGTTGTATCCTGTGAGGTGCCAGGCAGGACACCACACAGCACCAGGGTGCTCTGGCAGTCCTATAAATGATAAAATAATAATCATGTTCAGTAGCTCAGAAGCAGCTGTGATTGCCCTAATATTTGTCCTCATAGAGTCATTTTTACATTGAAAGCACACCTGGGACAATTCAGTTCCAGAAGAGGCTCAACCTGATCCTGGAATGATGGCAACCCCTTGGTAACCTGAGCTATAGGACTGCCTTTAACAAAGTAACAAAAAGTGAAATAAAAGAGAGTCGTGGATTTTTTACAAAATGTAAAGCAGTAAGGATGGATTCAAACCTTAAATAAAACATCAGCAGTCACACAGCTTTCCTTCTTCGTGAGAACAGATGTGGAAAGCTATTACTATAATTTGCAAATAATGTTACAGCCCTCCCTCCCCCCACCATGCGTGTGTGCCATTGGACCTGGTTTATGACATGGTTTCTGCTAGACAGTTTCTTGCATAACACTGTTACTCTGATTTTATGTCAGATGTAGCTGTTAGGTGATGCTTTTCCATGTGTAGGTTTATTAATAAAAAACCTAGTTAGCTCTCAAAAGATTTGTATCTTGAAATTGTGAAGATATTTCCTAGGTTAGAATATTTGCCAAAATTTAAGCCCAGGAGCAAGCGTGGATCCTTGCAGATGTGCCATACAGCTTGCACCAACAGCCATTACTAATACAAATCACTTCAACTTCAACTAGCTTGCGTCAATTATAATTGACACAAGCTAGTTAATAGTATGTTGATTGATAAACAAGATCACACTCGTTTTATCCAGGCATTTGTTAATTACCTGCCCGAGGTTGCAGCTGACCAGTGAGGACACACTGCTGCTCTAGGAACATTGTGGGGTTTGTGTGCATTCTAGTTTAGTGGTGATCTGCTGTACTTTGAAAATAGCATCATTTTTGAACCACGAGCCATAAAGTTTTGTGTCTACCTGCATCACAGCTGGGATACAGTACGCATCAGTTCATGTACAATATTACCTGCTACAGTAAGATCTCACATTATTTGCTGACCATACATTTTTTTCTTCTCTCCCTTACTTCCCCGCCCCAGTCTGGTGTGTGTGACAGCTTCCATAGCGCTCTATAACAGCGACCACACTGCGACACTGTTGCAGGGGTTCCCTACAGCAGAGCCTGCCCAGTGCCATTGATCAAGCTACAAGCACTAGTTAAGTAATGCAAGGTTGCTCTAATTCCCTGACTCATCCTCTCTTCCCCCTGGAAATCCTGAACGTGGTGCTGGAAACCAAACTGCAGTCCTCTGACTGCAGCAGGATGAAGTAACTTGATTGCTGAGTCACCACGTTGACCCACACAGCTCAAATTTCTGTTTATAGTTAGCAATAGTCAAAAAAGCTCATTGTAATCTTAGCACAGTTGAAGTACTAACTGCACATTCCCTGGAAATGCATTCCCCCTGGCTTTTGGCTCAGGGCTCAGATTCCCAAATCACTACTCATATAATGTTTACAAAAACATTTTTCATTTTAAGTAGCCTTGAGTGATGATGTTCTTGGGGTCCCTCTTTTTATGCATATGTCATCTTAGAGCTAATCAGCATTCTGCTGCTGCATTTGCAACTGCTGAGAAAGTCGGATCTTTAAAAGCCATAACTCCCAGACAATTTCTGCTCATCAATAGCTCATGCAAGCTGTTTGGGAGTAGTAAGTAGTGTGGAGGAAAACTGAAGATCAAATTATTCTCAGGTATGAATTAAATCTATTGCTTTGCAGCTGATGACATGTCTCCTTGCTCTGCATGAAGAAATTCTCCTTGTTATGTACTGCATGCTTTCACAAAAGCTGCTATCCTTCTTAGTATGATCTATGTTTCACTGACAGAAGTCTGTTTTGCTCCAGTGGCATCACTAAACACTTCTGATAATGTTAGCTGTGAGTCCCACTGTTTTAGATGCAAATCTTTTGTTCTGGTCCACAACATGACATGGAATGTATTTGATGTTTGCCCAATTATAGAGACAGAAAGAAGAGTAGAAGCACTTGTGTGCCGTAGTGTTTCTAGAAATGATCTTGACCACTCAGCATAAAATGCATCGTGCCAATGTGATTGCCATAATGCTCTTTCATTAGGCAAAATGATTCCCCTTGGACACACGGCAAACAGGAGTTGAGTGGGGATGCCTCTGTTGCCCTTTAATCTGGCTAATAGAGAAAAATCTGCTTGCAATTGAAAGCGAAATATGAAAACAGATCAATGTAGATAAAGATGCAGGAAGAGGAGTTTCACATCAGAGAAGATATAAATGAAAAGACACATGACCAGTTTAAAACACGAATGAGCTTCTGTTAAAAGAACTCTCTTCAGTGACCTTTCCTGCCATGTGACCAAATTCTTCAATCAGGCACTGTAAAGGAATGCTAAAATCGTCATCGTTTTCATTTCAGATCTGGCCACAATAGTGTATACTTGCTGTATTCATTCATTGCCCAAACAACCTCACTTTCTGCTGAAGTCAAAGGGAGTTTTTCTTATAACCCCTCTTCTGGCTCTGCTCTAGGCTGCAGCAGTGCCTGTAACATTTTACAGTTCTGAGGGCCTGGGGCCAGCCAACGCTCTGCTCAGGCCAATCTGGGAAGGGAGCAAGTATTTTTGAAGCCAGCAAATGGCTATGGAAGAAAGCTGGTCTCTGTGCAAGATCTTGGGCTGAAGGGCAAACTTCTCTGAAAACAGCCAGCTCTAAAGAAAGCAAAGGGACCCTTCTTTGGAGTTAATATTTAACCAAGCCAAACGTCCTAAAACATGCATGAAGAGGTAGCAAGGTGGGTACCTGCATCTATGCAACCTCTTTAATTTATCAAATACCTGCTGAATCACAGACCCAGACCTGGAGGTAGCAACAATCAATTGCCCTTGGTGGCAAATGCAGCAATATGGTAACTTCTTCTTCTCCACTCACTCTCCCTACTTAAGACTTCAAGGACCACAGAAGAATTTCTGACATGCTCCAACACTGAACAAAGCAATCTCTGATCTTAAGGGGGAAAAAAAAAGTCAGTTTCATACAGGCAACTGGCAAAAATTCAAATTGTATCTTATTTTAGCCAAAGTAGTTCACCAATCCTGAGGAGATGTGAATTTTCAGCTCCAGTCAGATGCCTAATTATTCATTTCTCCTTATCTTGCTTTTAAAATCTTGCCAAAGCTGCACCCATCTCTATATCTGTAGGCATTTGAATACCACTTAAGAGGCATCTGAACTCTTTGACAGTAGGCCTGCTTTCAAGCCACCATGTAACCTCTCAGAAACCCCTGCAGATGATATGCTGACAAAGCATACCTTGCTCTGGAACAATGCTTCCTCTTGCCTGTAGAGGTACTGCTCCATCCACCCTACTCGACAGGATCTCTGGGACTGTCAGCCTGGTCTCACGAGCATGCCCTTTTTCTAGAGGATGTTCAAGCAGACCTACTCTGTGTGACAAATAATTTCATCTTTTTGCTCTAGGCATGGCCCAAGATTGAATCCTCAATCTGTTACTGACTACACAGCAGGGGCTTCTTCAAATTGCAGAGTCTAAATTGAAAGTGAAAGGGAAAGGAGGCAAAACATGCAGGTTATGCAGCATAAAATTAGACTTTTCAAAAAATCCCATTTTTGTTTTCCTCCCAGATTTCTTCTCCACCCAACTTCCTCATCTTCCATTCCCTCCCCACCCATGTTTTCTGCAAAGTTCCTTTTCAGAGATGCACCATATGCTTGTATACTAAGAGCTTCATTTCAGTCTTGCTGAAGTCTGTCTCAGCCCTGAAGAAGGACAAGAGAAGACCATGACTGAGCCCCAGAGAAAGGACACTTTGGCTTCTGGCAGGGATTCAATTACAATTCAAAACAGATCTTTTTTTATGTGCCACTTGCAATTAGAGGAGCAACCTGAGTGATAGATAAATTCTGCAGGCTTTCCACAGGACCCAGTTTCACCCAGGAAAGGTTAGTCCCACTAGGAGAGACTGATGGCATCTTGTATGGCTGGAAAGAAGGGCTATATAAACCACAGGATTAGTTTCTTACCAGATCATGTGAGAGGATGCTATAGTTTCCTTTATCATCTCTCACTCTTAGATCTGCATATATTGCATCACTTATAAAAGTGATTATTGTTCATTACTTCTGGCTTCAAAAATGTCCACCTGCCACTTTGGAGTACAGGACATGTTGAGAGTGAAGTTTATTTCATTTCTCTCTCTCGTATTGGCAGCTTTGTACATGGGCTTCAGGTTTGAGTGAGGAAAGTTTAAGCAGAACTCAGACTGGCTAATGGGTCTTTTTTAACCTTATAGATGTTTCTAAAATGCAGTATTTCATGTGATACCTGGAGAGCATGTGACATCAAACCTTCTCTCTGAAGAGCCTGGGTATGTTTCTCTTACACTTTAGACAAAGCAGGCACCAGTGACATTGATACATAATTTAGTCACCACCTTCAGGGTATGTTAAATTAGCAAATTCTCTAATTTGCTAGGAATTCGCATAGATGAATTGATGATTAAATAGGTGATTGAACTGAAGAACTCAAATGGAGCAGTTTGTTGCTAATTTAAATGCCATCTATGTCTAGACCACTCTCCTTGTTACATTCTAATTGACCTAATTATTTCAAAAAACATTCTTTTTGTCATGTATTTTGCATTTAGCTCATTCTGTATGGGGGCTGGATGTAGGAGAAGAGCTGCTCTGGTGTATTCCAACAGCAGAGAGTATTTGAAGCAGCAACTTTGGACAGCAGCAACAGTGACTGGTTATGAAGCTGGAGAGTTTCAGGTAGACCCAGGGAGAAGATTGTGGACTACCTGTTTGAACTTCACCACTGTACGACTGCATCTGCTTTTATGATATCTTAGGAACGAACGCATCTCCAAAGAAGCCTTCTAATTTTCAGTGGTTTCAATATTAGTGCTTAGACATTCAGTCAAGTTACTGCCATTTAACAAGCTAACACTGCTCAGTCCAAATGAGATGGGCAACTGTTCTAACTGTGTGCATGCTTCTTCTTTTGTAAAGGCAGTAGGATGACATTTCTTGTTGTGGGGAAAGCAAAACTGAAACAGTGCACAGTTGCTGTAGGGAGCTATTGTTGCTTGTAGGAGCAAGTACTCACAGAGTTACCACATCTCAGCTGAGATGAGGTAGCTTGTTGACTGGATCACACTACATGAGTCCTGCGGAGACCTGGGTTTCCTTCACACGATACTATTCTCTTTAATTTACAGTAGTGAGGACATCAGCTGTTGGATGGAAAGGTAAATGTTAAAATACATTTCTACTTCTACAAACCCTCTATCTTTAATATCAGAAAAACAGCCAGACTACCTGTATATGTTCTGTATGCAGAATCCACAATGGTCACCAGTAAGCTGCTGCATCATCTACCCTAAAAAACACGCTCTTCACATTCAGACTGAACTGAAAATATTTCACCTTCTAGCTTCCAATGCTGTTTTACCTTAGGCTATTGGGTGACCACCAGAAGTTACATACAATGATCAGTGGAGTCAAAATGGCTGTAATTGCATCTAACTCTTCTAGACTGCACTGGTGGATATCAAAATACATGACAAAAACATTCTCTTGTTGAAATGAGGAGGGGAAAGAACAACTCGCCCAATGTCATGCACAAAATTGGTGGTGATGCAAATAGGGGAACCTGGATGGCCTGGTTTAAGGATTGTCTCATCTAGCTGGAACTTTTTTAACCAAAGTTCACGCTATCTTTAGCCTGTCCTTCACTGACTTTATCCAAATTACCCCTGGCTGAGAGAAGAGAATGAAGCTCAAGATGCCTAAAAATGCATTTTGTTATCCCTAGTGACTGCTTTGATTTTTCTCAGCTTTCTGTAGCTGCAGACGTGTCAGTCAGATGCTGTGCCAGATGTTTCTCACAAACTGTCACATAAACGAAGTAGCTGGAGTGAGGTAGGAACATACCCAATTGCCAACGAGTTGCCAGCACCCTCTGATTGCATTTGGCCAGCTGCAGCTCTGTTTTCCTTCCAGTCAAACTCAGAAGACCACCCCATCCAAGAGACCCAGAGCAGGTGGTGACAGCCACAATGTCTGGGAGAAGAAAACTTTAGTGGCCACCCTGAAGCAGGTTGCACCTTTCCCTCATTCCCAAATGTTTGGCACCCTTTGGCAGGGGCTGTTTGGTGTGGGACTCATTTTAGTGGAAGTACTGAAGACCTGGACAGAACTGCAGCTGCACAGCTGTAGACAAGAAATAGCCCAAAGCTTGTTTGGTGTCAATGGTCCTGCTCCAAAAAACCTTCCTTGGTGAAGTTTATTTTCCAAACTCAGAGTGCCAGGCAGGTGTTTCTTTCAGACAAGACTATGCTTGGGTCTGGGGCTTTCTACAAGGTTTTCAGCTTATGGAGCACTGGATATTTTCTGTTACATCAGGCTACCAGGAATTTCTGTAGTGTACTCATTTTTCAAATTAAGTGCATAAAAAGATTGTGCAGGCAGCCAAGTCTCACGCAGATCCAGCCATGTACTGCCAAATCTACACATTGCCACTGACCAATGGAACTGCCAGCCAAAAGTGCTTTGTTAAATCCAACAACCTCCTCTGGAGCTGGTGCGTGATGTGCATATGCAGAAGGTCCCACCTCCCCTGCATACTGCCAGCCAGAGGCTCCACAACCTGGTCCTCAGCTTCTTGATCTCATCATGCTACACCAATAGCAAGGAAATGGGTCTTTTCCTTTCCTTGAGACTATCTTTCTATTCCTGTCCTTCAATTCCCCAGTTCTTGTGGTTTTCATCCAAAAAATACACCCTTTTTGGAGGGTATTTAGAGATAAAAATTAATGTGAAAATAGCTTTGTCCTTCCAGTTCTTTGTGCATTATTATTTGCCACATCTTTGGATGTACCTTAAGAAGTCCATGATTTAGGAAATTATCTGTAACCTGAAATAATATGCTACATAGACCCTCTGATTGCATCAGTGATCTCTCCTCTGCCCAGACTCCCTTCCTTCTTCTGGTTCTGCAAGGAGTTCTTCATCTTTTTCCAGGTTTTCTGTACTAATCCTCTGCTCATTTGTTAAGATCAAATTGCAGATAGATTCATGAAACATTTGCAGACAACTTGGTTTTTCACTTACAGCATGATTTTTCACTTGCGATTCTCCCAAAACCTGGAAATGGAAATTCTTTTTATGTGTGCATAAGATTTTTCTCTAAATAGTATTTCTGCATGCAATTTACAAGCTTTGATTCTCTCTATTTTATAAATAAAGCCTCTAGACTTACATTTAGATTACAATGATCTCTTGGGCATGAACTATCTTTCCAGTCTTTGTTTATGAAGCGCATAATACAATAGTAACAATAAAGCCAATGTCATCTTGTTACATTCAGATAGTACAGATCTATTATCAGCTGTATCTGGATATGCTCCTTTCATTAGTGGCATGTGGGAAAAAAAAAAGAAAAAAAAAAGCTTCTATGGAAATTTCTTACTTTAAAAAAAATAAAAGAAATCAATTGTCCAACAAAGAGAAATATTCTTGGGAAATTTCAGTTTTATTTGTTTTGTCATTGTTTTAACTGGAAAACTGCACACCTTAAATCCCTCATTAAAAGTTCTGTTCAAACAAAACTCAGATGTTTGGCATGCTAAGGTAAAAAACACATATTTTTTGGTTTCAGCCCAAACCACCCAACAACAGGATATTTTTAATTAAAAATCAAAAACTCCTCTTGCTATTCTTTTGGGTTTTTTTTCGGCAAAAACTGTCAGATAACACTTTCTTGCCAACTCTAGTGCAAATAGCCTCTCTTCTGGTTTTGACAACTTCCTTGGGATTATGTTGCTCTATTTCAAGTTCTTCCTTGTTTTCTTTCCTCTACCGTAATGCCAGCATTGGCACCAAAGCTTCCCTTAATGATGACATATGTTCCTCACTCATTCAGAATATGATCTAACTCTTTACATAGAGCATCTGTTTATTTATCTGTGGGACATGTGGCTAGAACATAAAGTTGAATGAGCTGCGGGAAAGGCCAATTTTAAATATGAAAATAGACTAACATTGGTGTACTTACAGATACTCACAGCTCTCTAATTTGATTACTAGTCACGGAAATGGATAGACATTCTCATGACAATCAGCATAAAACTTATTCTTTCCACTAAAAAAAAAAAAAAAAAATTATCATAGCTGGATAAATAAACTGACCCACACCTTGAAAACTAATGTCATTTCAAAATTGCCTTTGAAGGCGTAATTCAGTAGTGGTGCTTAATATTCTCAGCTGCCATCAACCATGCAGTAATTAGTTTCAGTTCTAATGAATATTTATTTATATGAACAAGGTTTAAGCATTGCAAATATCATATGTATTTGACCACAGTTTATGATGATGATATTGTATGATTGCATGTATGTATTCATTATTATTGCATGAATATTTCATAGATCAGTGTAAAATGTAATTACACTGTAGTATGTTTGCTTAATGTCAGTGTCAACAGTTTGCTTGAGACTAGCATAAACTCAAGTCATTTTCTCAGCACAGATTCAAGTTTGTCATCTCTAGTATCAAGATCAAGATTTTGAGTATCGTAAACCATAGTAAGGTGCTTAGAATAATTGACATTTCCACAGCTTGAGTTGCTGCATAGAAAACTTTTCCTCAGCTCAAAGGCAAACATAGGAAAGGAGAAAAATCATGTTTAGTTTTCTTGAATGTTTCATCCTAGAAGAATCAGAGACAGGGCATTTAGTTACTGAGTGTAATGCAAAGATCTTCCGTCCATTTAAAGACATTTGTCCATCGGTCTTGATAGTTTCAGGAAGAATCCTAAATACAAGAAATCCTGCTATCAGGAAGAATAAGATATTGTTACATTGCATGCTAACATCTACATTTTTTATTACAGCAGTAGCTGAAAAAACTTCCCATTTGCCTTGAAATGCTGGAAGAGCTCCATAATCACAATATCCCCTAAAAATGAAAGATCAGAGAGAAAATAAAGCACCGCTTTCTAATTTTGTCAGTGTTTACTTTGTTCCATTGTTTACATGCCATACACAAAGCCATTTCTTTGCTCCATCAAGATAGTTTCTCTTGCAGTTTCAGTATCTTTCTTGCACAGCAAGACAGCAGAGAAAACATGTTTTAAAAATAGGAAAATGTGATTGTGAAACCACAAACATTGTGTTCAGTACAGAGGAGAGGTGAAGATGGTCAGAGAGAGCGACTGCACAGAAATTCCTTTAATCTAAGTTTTGAACTGACAAAGTCTTACTAAAGATGAAACTCTTCAGTTCTATACTCATATCAGCCTTGGTATAAGAACCTGTGTACTTTCGTGTGTGGGAGATGATTTCTCAATATTATTCAGCTATAATTTCCCTTTTATCCTTGTGATTCCCCATTTTCAGCACCTTTCATTTATTAGTACTGCCACTCCAAATTGTCGATCATTTCTGCAATGCTTCTGCTGAGATCCCAAATCATGAAGATTTCACTTGATTAATTCATCAGTGCTGAAATGCCAAGGCAGCACTGTGAGACTCGGCTCAGGTCCAGTCCTGGATTGGTCCATTTTGATGCTGCTCAGGATTTTGGGGGTTTTGTAATGGAGAGGAGCATGAGATGGGAAAGAAACTCTTTCCATGGTTAGGTTTACAGACAACTATTTTTTCTATGCCACTTCATTGCAAAACATGTGGTGACATTTTCTACTAGTTTCTTTTGACAATCTCTCAATGATGTACATGGTTTTGTTATGGACTCAAAATTTGCTTGCCAACCTGTGTGTAAGGCAGAACCTCATATTCCCACCAGCAAAACCTGCTGATGTTGCTCGCAGTCCCCTTCCTCTGAGCATTATAGACACAAAGAACACATGGGTTACATGAGAGGTGGATGGCAAAGGCACAGGAAGGGCTTCTGAGGTTCATGGTGCTGAGAAACTCTGTGGAAGAAGTCATCTGATGGTCAGAGATCTCTTTTGAGGCCATGTGTGGTGTACTTTCTTGGTTAAACTGATGGGGTTTTCCTGCTTTTAAGAAATTATTTTGTTTGGAGGAGTTCTGGAAAAGGAGGCAGGATTTGTCTTTGCCTAAAGTTTTCTAAGTAAGTTTGGTTTATGGGATTGAGAAGTTTCCTAGGTGTTTGGACCAAGCCAAGGTGACAATATGCACACAGTTTGTCAATATAATGTGTTTAGTGTGTGGCACAGGCTTTGTAACACATTGAGTTATGATAAGAGATATTTCTCTGTAAAAGGCCATCACCTACTAAAGCTTTGAATGATGCTTAGCAGAAAGGGCACAAGACCCACAAGCTTTCTGTGCACTGACAATCTGGGTGGTGGCATAGCACTCCCTGTTTCATCTTGTATGAGCTGATTTTCTTGGTGTAATAGGTCGATTTCAGCACTTTGCTACCTTGCTTCTGTCAGCCACTTCCATAACCACTGCGTAGCCAGCACTATTGTACCTGCAGCTGCTAAGCCGTTGGCTCTTCTTGGTTTTAATCTTCCTATCCTTTTCCCTGTTGCCAATCACAAAGATCTGTCCTTGCAAAGAATGGTCCTTTTCTC
Source organism: Ramphastos sulfuratus (assembly GCA_013399055.1). Taxonomy (NCBI): domain Eukaryota; kingdom Metazoa; phylum Chordata; class Aves; order Piciformes; family Ramphastidae; genus Ramphastos; species Ramphastos sulfuratus. Next base: position 32,225 of record WBNM01031665.1, on the reverse strand, counting down.
ATTGCACTTGTTCTGCAGCTGACTCTTCCCCTTATGGTTCCCTGGTGCTTTGTACCTAAGGCATGCAATGCAATGTGTTCTCTCCTTATCATTATAGATTGATGTTGAAAGGAGTGCTGCATGTAAGATTTTAATCAAGAAACTGCAGCAAGTTTATGAGCAATATATCTCCCTCTTAATGTGGCCAGCAATGAAAATATGGTTGGCAGAGGGAAAAAAAAAGGAGAACTTCTCTCTCACCAATGTACTTTCCAACGTGAAAAAAAAAAAGATTTTGAATAAAGTGGCAATATGGATGCATTTGAAACTGCTAAATGTGATTCTTAATTGCTTGTGATTGTCTCTCCAACAACTGGTAGGTTAACCATGGCAGGCTGACAGCCTGTACTAACTGACAATCAATATTGTTGAAGCACAGAACCTTTGCCTGCAAGACACAAAACCATTTCATTTTCAAACACTACAGGACATCTGCTTCTGGAGGGAAAAAGTTGCTTCTTCTCAGCAATATGCACTGACTTGTAACTTGTTTTTTCTCCTTGCTCGGAGGAAACAAAAGTCTTCTTTATACCATATCCTTTCCACTAATCTGGCAGCTATCCAGTGTGGGTTTAAACAGATGTTCTGGAAAAAAAATATGGCATATACAAATGAGATGGAATCCAGTGACTCAGTTGTGGATTATTACAGATATAAAATACGAAGGGCTAAATTCTTCCCAGATACACATTCTCTGTAATATTTGGCACTAGATGTAAGAACAGCACACAAACAAATCATTAATGCTCTCATAATAATTATTGTATATTTAGCACAAAGACCTCAGGCTGGCTCAAACTCTTCGCATTAAATACTGTACAGATGCATGTTCTGGCTGAGGAGTTTATTCAAATGGCTGCATGCACCCAAAGACTTAGATATGTAAGTAACTTTACTTGTGCATGTTTACAGGATTAAGCCCCATGTGATTATATTATTGGCAACAACGGGCACTTCTTACTTTTCATGCTGAAGCCTTTGAATAAATCACACAATAATGAACGATTTGATGTTAAAATGGAAGAATTTGAGTCTTGCTGTGTGTAAGTCTACTGAGCCTTAGGGCTGCCACAGAGTTAGAAACTCAGTGGCAGAAATCATATAGACACACACTTCATAAATATATATTACACACAAGGTAATGAAACTGATAAAATTGGCTTTTTTAATGCTGAAATGCATCATACATTGTCCTGATGTAAAGAGCAACCACCTAAGCCCTGATGTGTGGTAACACTCCCGGGACATGTTGCAATAGCAGCTGAGAAGGAGAACTTGTACCATGCAATGGGCCAACCACAAAGTGGGAATGAGGGATGCTGGCAGATTTGGGAAATGCCTAAAGAGCCTGCTTTCAGCTTTTACTGATCTCATAGAGATGGTATGGTCTGATGGACAGAATAATATGTAAGAGCAAGCATACCTTCACGGTGCATGGAAACCATGGTCCTGCCATACTTCTGGGTGAATCCTTGTCTCCTGATTTCAGCCTGAGCTCCTGGTAGCTGTGAGTGTGCCCACCATAACCTGCTTTTCTCCAAAGCTCTTATTTTTAACCTTTCTGAGTTTTCCTCATTCCTCATCTTATTTAATCCGAAATTAAAATTAATTTGCTTCAGCTTTGATGTCCTTTCAAATAAACGTGTGCATTCAGAAAGGACATTTGATTACTGACAAATGATTCTGTTTCCTGTTGTTGTTATTGCTGAACAAAGTAAAACAAAAGATGTTGGGGAAATGCCAGGGCACGGGGTGGGAGGGATTCACTAGCTCCCATTTTCTCTTACTGCTCTTCTTTTCAGTCTGTAACTTCTCATAATTTTATCAGCTTCAGGAAAGTTACAGGGAAATGCAAGTACAGAAAACTCCAATTTTTTACCCCTGTATTTTTTCAAATGAGAGCTCACTTGATTTGTTGCAATGGCGGAATAATGAGAAAATGTAAACAGAGAAGACAGAGAAGAACTGGGCAGGTTTCTTTTTTCCCCTGGAGCCAAGGTGAAACACCACAATCAGAAATTTGTGCAATCTGAGGATGGCTGATAATCACTTTCCCAACTGGAAAAGATGTTGCATTTAAGAAGCCAGGAATGAAAAACAACCTGCACCTTTCTTGCCAGGAGCGTGACAAGTCTCTTTTTCCCTTGTCCCACTGCTGCCTGTTGCTGCTTTGCGTGGCTTTTTTCCTGACCACTGCAGAGGGCTGGGCTCACCTGAAAGCAACACTGCTCATTGCTGGTGCTCCGTGCCAAGGACAGATGTTCTGGTGCTGGGAAAGCCAAGGTGCTAGTGCTGCCTGTGCCAGCCTGCATCGCTTGTGTGCACCCTCTCTGAAACATACAACCACACAGACCCGTGCAGCACCCACAGGTACTTTACACCTATGCAGAAATGCTGTAGAGCAGCCACGTGGAGATGGGTTTATTACATACTCTTGAGCAATTTTAACAATTTTACCTACAGAAGGAGCTGGATTGAATATGCAGGCTGACTGCTGCAGTCTACCTGGTTCTCCTTGCAGGCTTGAGAAACCAAATAAAATAAAGCACAAAGCTTAGTGTATCCTCCCTAAGCCAGTAAGCAAGTCAAGCTTAATGGGTTATTTGATAACATTTGACTCCCTCTCTCTATGAATAACATCTGCAAATACACTGAGTCTTTTTGGAATTGTTTTTGAAGATTTTGTTATTTAGAGCATTTCAATCAGTCACTCCCTGGCTTGCTGTTTTGGCTGGTCACAGTGTCACGTTTGAGCTTTCTCATCCCCTGCCTCAAGAAACATCATTCTCATAATAATCAGGTGTTTGTTACAGCAGCCTCCAAAGACAACAGGAGAGAGTCCTGATACTATAAGCCTACTGCTGGGGGTTAGAAATGAAGATGATTCTAAAGCAGAGGAAGAAGACAAAATTAAATGAAAAAACAGAGATCCAATTTCCAAAACTCCGCTGGCTACGTTTAGATTTCTCAGCAGCAGCCAGCTCAGCATTAGGCTAGTTCACACACGCGTCCTGCCTCACGTTGGTACATCCACCCGGCTGCTGTGGCAAGGACACTTAGACCAGCAGCTTTAAACACTCCAGTCATCCCGAGGGCTCCTCCTGAACAACATCTGGTCTTTCTAGAAAAGAGCTCAGGCAGAATTGTTTGCCTTTTTCACACCAGTCAAATCACCAGAAGAAATCGGGAGGACGATGTTGGAAAATGCAGTGGACACCACACCTACCTCCGTCGTCTCCGCCGTACCTCTAGAGGGCTTCAGCAGCTGCCACCGGCAGCAGAGCGAATGCAAGCTTTCTTCCCCACCCCGAGGCAGTAACATAAAAAAGGCTATCCTGGGGCAGAACAAAGGTACAGAGTCTAGTGTCTTTGCTCCAACAAAGAACAGCATTGTTATGGAGAGATGAATGTAAGAACAGGGTGAGCAATCAGTGGTGCTTCATCAGAGTATTCTTCACACTGTTGATGGTGTGGCTTTCTAAGCCAAAAACAATGCATTGTGTTTAACACATTTTGGTGAGTTTACAGACCATGAAAACTTCTACCATGCAGTCTTAGCACCCTGAAGGTGCTGTACCAAGAAAATCCATACCTTAACTACAATTCCATTAAGAGTCAATTCCATAAAGAATCAATTCCATTAATTCATCCCTAACCTACCATCTTGCTACGCTGATCTGCTGTCCCTGTTTTTTATCCTGGAAGAAAGAGGGAAGGACTGATTCCCTGTACTGATCCAATTCTGCAGGCTCCTGCCATCCCTCTCTGAGTTGCCCCACTACAGCTGCAAGAGCTATTCCTTTGCAACCACCCTGAGGCAAGTGAGTTGACATCCCACCATCCTGAACAGCAAGTTTGAGATTGGGAATGGTCTTGGACACAACTCTCACCCAGGCACCATGGCTTAATTCATCAGTGCCCCCAAAGAGTGCACAAGTGCGAGGCACCGCATGAGTGCCAATCGAGTAGCAGCAGATGGAGCAGGCTGTACCCCAGCCTCTGCATGCATTTAAACAGAGAACAATATTTTGCAATCATCAACCTTACCTCTTCATTCCTTCAGACTTTAAGGTAAGTAACCTTAGAAGAAGTGAGCGGAGGCTAAAGAAGAAAGTCCCAAAAAGACATCTGGGCAGGGAGAGGAGGGAGGCACATGCCTGTATGCCCTGTCACCAGCCTGCCTGAAAAGAGAACTAATATAATTTGTGTGGGATTTTCCTCCCCCTCCCGCAGATCAAAAGGACAGCAGCAATGCAATCTGCTGTTTGTGTAGGAAATGTGTCAGAAGAGGGAAGGAGGGGATACACATGGGAACATCTGCTCTAAGAAGCCACTTGAAATTTAACCATTTACGTCCTGATCAGGAACACCTGCCTAGTGTTAAGCCTCAATGACACTAGGGCTGTGCACATACACAGCACCTCCTGCAAAGTTCTGAAGGAGGATGAGGGTGATGAGCAATTCTTCCTCTGGCTTCCTCAGTCTGGGCTTGCGTAGGAAAGTGGAAGCCTTTCTGGTGCTGCTGGGAACAAGTGTCACTGACAGCTGCTTTGAAGGTGTGCGAAGAATCGTGCATGGCCAGAGTCACTCATCTCCATCCAGAGACACCTGGACAAATGCAACATTTGCAACTTGGCTCCCTGAGTCATTGGTGCCAAAAGCAGGGCACAGGGCAGATGGGACTTTTTTCATTTGTCTATCTAGGCTTTAAGCACCCAAAACCTCCCTATTCCTGCTCTTCATGTTGCTCTCTCCCTCTTTCTGCATCAGCTGGACCTGGTAGCCTGCATGTGAAGAACCCATTGCAAAAATTTAAGGGAGGGGGAAGCATATCCTGTGTTTTCTTTTCTGTCTGTGACTATTACAGGTGCCCTGGTCACTTACAGCCTCCCCTTATGACCTTTGCACAAAAAAACCTTGTCTCTGAAATAAAGTATTTGCTGACCTGGCTTTGTAATGCCATCACATATAGAGATAAGTACAGTTGGAGGGAGGGGGGAGGTTGCATTCTTTCCACCTTCTGCATATAAAATTAAAAATCTCACATTGTCCCAGTGCAGCAGAGTTGAGCAGAAAAGGGAAAAAACAGCTCCATGTTGTTCTAGGCCAGGTGCCAAAACAACTTGTGCAAGTTTGTGCTGGCAACAGCGTTCCCCAGCAGAGGGTCCATGCTCAGATGCAGCAGAGTCATAACCACCAACTCCGTCTCCCAGGTCACCTTCCTGTTAGCCCTCTGCCACCCTAAGCTCTCCCACACACTTAGGCAAAGGGATTTATTTTTTATTTATTTGGTGCGTCCAGTAAAGTGTGTCCCATGATAGTCATTTACTACCCAGAGCAGCATAGGAGACTGCCATCTCTGTGAAAACATCAACCTTAACCCAGTTTTGGACAGGGTCCAACAGATCCTTTGCCCACAGAAATACTTTTACACAAGTATTTTAAGTCAACAGGATTCCTTGCATGAGTAAGGGATTGTGGGATTTAGGCTTTACCCATCTTATTTTTCCAGCAAATAAAATGTCCTTTTTTTCAGCCTTTCTAGAGAACTTCATCATTTTTATCCTTTTCCTGCTCTTCAGGTTTTGTCTATTTCCCCAGAGCTCCCTATCACTTCAAACGCTGTTTAACTTGCAATTTCTTTCTTTCCAATCTTTTATTTGTAAAAATCTCTCTACATGTGTCCATCTTACCTGTTGACATGGATTACATCAACAGTCTGATCTCCTAGTTAGGAAAGAAAGATGTATTGTTTGGATTTCAGTTTCTGCATCAGAGCCAGTCTTCTCAGTATTGACTCTGTATCAAGCACAGCACTAGAAGAGCTGGGAAAGTTCAGGTGTAACTCCCAATAACATCACAAAAGCACAAAATTTCAGAGTTCTTCTGCAATCTTAAAAGGAAAGTAGAAGTGCTTTCTTTGCCTTCTTACAAGTCTGGTCTACATCACAAATTCCCCCCTCTTATTCATCCCTGAAATGCAGAAGAGCCTGAGAGTACCTCGATTACAGTAGTGTAGTTTGAATGTTGCTCTGGACTTAAGCTGGAGGCTATCTCTGCTCTGCTTGGCTGAAAATAAGTACTTAGCCTTTTGGACTATGGAATTAAAGGCAGACACGAGGAGCTACACATCACTTTGTGCACAATGCTAGCTACACAAACTAAGGTCCTACAGTCACTCCACCAAATGTACCATCTAGGCAGATTCTCAAGTCTGGGTCTTGCAGGTCAGCCAAACTAAGGGAAAAGTAAAAACCACAGTGGTTTTGCCCACTGCTACTTCTGCAACTCTCCAAGGCTGGTTAGTTTTAGTTCAGCTCACTTTTTGTTTTGTGCAAAGGAATGTTTCACTGTTGTGCCAACTTCTGCGAAACCCTTTTGTATGCCACATGGAAAATTCTGTCACCAGCCCCATTTCCATGACAGTGGTCCATGCACCCCTTCCTGCTTTGATCAGGTGACATCCTACCGGTGACATCCACAGATCATGGGCAGGTGATTGCCATTCCAGGTTGTTTCCTTTCACTTACTAATTGTTGCAGACTGACCTCCAGCTAAGCGTGGTGCTGAGTAGTTTTGGAAACCTTTTTTCCAAATGCTTTTTAATACATGTCCCCGGGTTCACCAGGGAAGACTGACACATTGCAAAACCATCAGCAGTACATCTTCATGAGCTGGTATTTTCTTCCCAGGGTTCTGCACATTTTCTGACATTTCTACCACCCCATTTTGTTTCCAAGAGCAAACTACTAAAAGCTTTCTCCTCCCAAGGTACACGTGGAACTCAGGCTCTTTGTTGGGCTGCAGGAGGAACTCAGTAATGAAACAGATTTGGTCTCAAACTGCAGCCTGAGACTCTGATGCTGTGAAGTGTGATTTCATTGCACAGCGAAGACATGACACAGGAGCAAAGTCTTTACTACCCAAGCATGGGCTCTGAAATCAAAATGCTGCCACAGGCAGAGGAGTTCACTTGCAGTTAAGTTCAAACCTACTTAGGTTTCAGGGTGTCCCATTCCCCTCACTGTACCTTCATGTGGGTGCTAAGCAATCATTTCCCCATAGGTCTAGCTGGGCAACCAACTTTATGTACCCAACTCTGTAGCCACATTCTGAAGCTCAATGCTATTGACATATTTCAGCAATTCATTAGAATAGGACTCATATTGAGAACATAAGACCAAAGTTCCATGATCACTTCCAGAGCAGTAAAAAGCAAGTTATGTAAACTCACAGCAAGTACTTCTTCTTTTACTAAAAGAGCAAGATAAAAGTATAAAACTCATCCATAGGCAAAACAGTACAGGAGGGGAGAGAAGGTTTTGGCAGACAGCATGTAATAGAAGGAAGTCTAGAAAGATATTTTTATTTGCATTTCTTACGTGACATTCTCTGGACTTCCTCTCCACCTGGAATACATCAGAAGGAAGTGGAGAGACCAGTGTGATGGCTACTATAAAGCCCTGAGACAACAGCAGCGTTTTTTGACTAGAGAAATGGTTTGTCTTGCTCTTCCCATCCCCAACCTCCCATTTATCTTTCCACCCTGGAGGCTGGATTGCTCTCAGAGACATGGGTTTGGCATCCAGGCTTCCAAAGCAGTCAAGCAAAGGGTGGGAGCATGCCAAGCCCAGCTCCTCTCAGCAGAAAGCTCCCAGAGTCACTCCAAAATCTTTTCTATCCAGTACACCTTCTCCCTAAATCTTTATCCCAGCTTCTTTAACTAGACTGAAGAGATTGACACCAGAGAAAGCCCAAAGCATAGCAAAAAGCAAGGTAGATGCCCATGCTGAAGTGGTCTAATATGGCATCACAAATTAGAGAGTCCTAGAAGTGGGAGCAAGGAGCTTGGTTTTGATTCACTATCTCATGAAGGGGTAAAGAAATAGGAGAGGTGATTGCTGCAGCTATCTGAATAGATTTGAGAGAACAGAAGTGGTCATCACTAAGGCCAACAAAAAGATTGTAGAAATAACTGTAAGAACTGTGTAGCATGTGAGGAATGAAGAAAAGTGAGATGCTTGGGATTTTATTTTTTTTAATTGGCACCTAGGATGGCGGGTTGATTTGAAAACCCCATGGAAAAGCAAAAAATTAATAGAAGACCAAGATTTTATGCCACACATGGGAAAATATAAGTCTTTTATGCCCCACAATTGCACATTTATCTCATGAGGATCATACCACAGGGTCTAAGAATATATTCAGCCAATCCCACAAGTCCCAACAGATGATCCTGTTTAAAAGACCTTGTACAGACAGTGAGATAGGTATGCCAGCTCTCTGCTTTACAAACCTCAGGATAATAGTTGGGGGTAAAATTGATTTATCCTGGGACTAAGTATTTTCTGATGAACTGCTGCTAAACTGCCATCAGAATATTGCTAGCATGAAGCCCTTTATTTTAGGTTATATTTTTGCTTAGCAAGTGTTTTTATTGTGAGATTTCCCTGTCCTAAACTAGCAAAATGTTTCTGCAGTATTTAGCTCTCTTTTCTTTTGGGAGTTACTAAAATAAAGTTCATTGTTACCATGGTGGATTATTTGCTTACAAATAGAACAACACCAATGAAGAATGTCTCCTTTCATAAGAAATTATCAACTTACACTGGACCTTACTAGCGCTGCTTATCTGGGAATATATCAACATCTGATCTAAAGACTTTTGTCTGGCCTGATGAATTTTTCACCTGGTCCCAAAGCAGACACCAATTTTGTCTCTTACTGGCTGGCCATTGGCAGTTATGGCCTTTCACTGTCATTCTTTATATATCCTGCTACAAACTTCTACATGTGTGTTCATTTACAATATGGGCTCTCAACTTTCCTTCCTAGAGATGGATAAATAAATGAAACAAATATTAAAAAGGAAATAACATGCTTAAGTGTATTTTAAAAATTAAATGTATATTATATTCTGAATGTGCCAAAGAAAATGCAAGCAACATTAAAATATGGCTTGTGGGGTCATTAGCATGAATGAAAAGGGGAAAAATCCTCTCTCAGAGAGGACAGCAAACCTTACCAATGCCAGACAAATTTCCTTCACCACTGTAAACCAAGAAGTGTGCTCCCTTTATGGACAAAAACCCAATCAAACATGGATTTTCCAAGGCTCCAAAAGTACCTTCACTTACCATTTCTGCAGGTCCGGATCAGAGCAGATTGTAAGAAATCCAACCAGAAGTTGAAGGTTAGGCAAGCTGAGTGAAACCAGGGAAGATGAATAACTGAGAGGAAGCTGTCTTCCTGCTGCTGAGAAGGGAGCTGCAGTACAGGTGTGATATTAAATGCCTGGCTGGTTTGGACAGGGATGTTGCAGGCTTTTGCTGCGGAGCTGAACGTGACCTGTGCCAGCAGTACCTCTGCAAAGTCCTTTGCGCTCTTAATGCATATCACTAGATTGGTGTATCCTTATTGATAGCCATGTTACAGCAAATACAAGTTAATGTGTAATTTATATATGCAGCTTAGTGCTATGAGCCTATCCATTTGGTAGGATGATTTGACAAGGGCCCTAGCTGCTACAGTATCTACTCACAAATACTCCAGCACACACAGGGTCTCATTATCAGGGAGAAATCAGCAGGACAGCCATAAAACAAATACAACTCACATAAGCACACTGCTGAGGAGACTGTCTGCAATACATGCTCTGATTAATGTCTGGAATAGCAATAGTGCAAGTTAATGCTTTCTTGAGTCTTAGATGACGTGCTTGAAAAGATCTTTGGGAAGGTCATGTCCACTTTTATGACTTGACTGCAAACTGAGCAACCCCTCGAATGCTGACCTTGGATTTGACTGCAGAGTATGTGCTCCAGTAGATTGCTAATTGGGGAAGGTCTGTGGATGCCAATGGCAGCTCCTTCTCTTACCACCACAGGATTCTGCATCCTTTGAGGTTAAATGCATTCCTGTTTTAGAGCAGGGAGCAAACTATTTGGTCCTCCTAATGTCTGCTGCTGTCTGTGTGGGATAAATCAGCCTCTGGAAAAGTTTGGAAGAACTTCTGCAAATAAACCTCATTATGATCAATTCACTTAAAACATCACAAATCCTGCAAGTATCTGACAATCTCAGACCCTGACTCCTCCTCTGAAATGTGACTGGACTACTACAAAGATGTTGCCCTACAAAAACAAACAAAACACAAAAAAACCCCCAAACCAACCAGCATAAAAGCACTGAAATAATATAGAAACAAAGAGGCTTCTGCCCAATGCAATGAGAAAACAATTAAATTGCATGAAAAAAACGTTACTGCCACTTCTACATTTGGCCAACAAAGAGGCCTAGAGAGGCCCCACTCAGTAAATATATATTCTTGTTGGATCAAAGGAGTAAGAATGGAAGCAAGTCCTCAGGCTTTATGGACCTAATCCAGTTGGTTTTTCTACTAATTTCTGTGGGCTTTGGCTGGTGTCCAGGCAGCAAAATCAACCAGGAGTAGGGCTAGCCTTGTTTGGCAAACAAAAACCATACTAGTACCACTGATTTTTACTCTCTCTGCCCAAAACCTGGGATTTCTGCTCAACTCCAGAAGCCTCCATAAGCAGGAACGGGCTCACTGGCAGCCAGGAGGGTTTTAGCCAAACCCAGGAATGCATGCAGCTGCACAGGGATGCCTAACATTGTTTCCTGACATCCTTCCATCAGTCTCTGTTCATATTCAACCATCCTTGTTCAGCAGCATGATGGTCATGATCTCCCCTGAGTGTGGACGCTGATCAGAGTTCCATATCAGCTAAGCAACTGCTTCTTGGCTCTGTTCCCTCAAGGAAGGGCTGTAAACAGAGCCTCTTCTGGGCTTTGTGGTAGGGGAGTCTTCAGCCTGTAAAAGGCTGAGAAGCCAGGGAGATGAAAGCAGATGGTTTGCTTATCATACCATGCTTTCACAAGGGCCTTCAGAAACTCAGGAGCTCTTGGAATAAAGTTCTGGGGCACTTCTTCCTGTTGCCTTGGCTTCAGTAATGACTTCAGGCTTGTTTACATTACGGAGTTGTGCTACCAGTATTTTACACAACCGTAGTTAAATCAGTACAACACCTGTATTGTATCTATCGTTGCCCTGGTGTGAAGGCGAGTATAGTATTTCTGAATCCTGGACAAGCAAGCCAACAACATGGCACAAAATGGACACCTGCTGCTGGGCTTTCTGACATTTCAAACCCAGTAATGACCACAGACTTACTGTGAAATTGTAATTGGTTTACTAAAAATAAGACACTGATAGATCCTATTCCTAACCTACAGCACCCAAAGAAGAATTAAAACTTTGGTTCTCTTTCTATCTTATGCTTTCTCCCCCTTAAGGGAAGAGGGAAAAGTGAACAAATAATTACACAAAACAAAGGATTTCTACCAAGCAGCGTAATTCATTGGAACACAAGAGACAGAGACAGCAAGACTCTACAAGTCAGTAAATCCACAGAGTAACTCGACGGAAACTGCACTTGCACTTTGGGGAAGAAATTGCTCCAGTTCTGATAAAGCCTGTACTTGCAGTCTGTGACTGCTGGACAACACTTGCTTAAAAAAAGGACAGAGAGCTCCTGATCATGTCTGTCATTGTGGGCAAGTAGATAAAGCTCTCAGCTTTACTGAACGATGACCAATTTAATCTCAGGATCTGTAACTCTTTCACTGGTGCTGGGGGCGTCCACATTCCAGGCTGGAATTTCCCAATTTGAATGGTATGGATGATAGTATTACCAAACACCTGAAAAGAGATTTGTGAGGATGGAGTCATAAACGCTCAAAAGGCATTTAAATAATGGTGGTCTATAACAGAAACAGTGTTGGCAATATAGACTGCAACTTCTGTGACAAAGAGCCTGAAGATGAAATATCAAAGAATGGGATTAAATTAGTAACAAATCATCAACGAACCTAATGTTTTAAGGTGCTAATTGTGCACTGGAAAAGACATTTAAAAGCAGTTGCTGTCCTGTAGGTATTATGATCTAGACAAGGCAATCCAGAGGAAGGGGAAGAAGGTAGTTTCCCAGCTTTACTTGGTGGAGGCTCAAGCACAGCTCAAGACACTGGCTGGCAGCTCGGAAGTGACCACAGTGCTCCGCTGCCCCAAACCTTCACCGCACTCTCAAACATCCCTTTTTCTTCTCAAGGGCAACAACCCCCTGAACATCAGCCTCGACCCGGAGACATAATCCATCGCTTCATGTCTGCGGCCACCTATGCCTTCCCTCCCGGCGCTGCTGCAGCCCGCAGCCTCCCGGGACACCCCACAGCACAGACATGCTCCCCCCCTCCCCAAACCCCGCCGTCCCAGCTCCGGCTTTCAGCGGGGCGAGGGAGACATCNGGAGGAGAAGGGGGAGGCGGGGGGAGGGCGCAGCCGGCAGCGCACACCGGCCGCCGCCGGCGGGGCTGGCCGGGGCGGTGGGGGCTATTGTGTGCACCAGACGGGGACACACACACAGACTCACTCACTCACACACACCCGCGGCTCGGAGAGAAAGTATCGCGAGAGCGGCCGGCTAACAACCTGCTCCACAACACCGCCGCGCCGCCGGCCCCGCGCCGCACCCGCGGAGCGCCGCGCACATGCGGACGCTGAGCACCGCTGCCGCTGCACGCCGGTAAGTACGTGGTGAGCCACTCTAG